>OX637867.1:20862663-20951910 GCA_951802705.1 Netelia virgata
TTGAATCGAAATAGTATCACACGAGGTATCATAAAATTGTAAAGGAACACCGTTGCAGGTTTTAAAAATCACAAAACCATAGTAAACCGAATCTTTACATGCCTAATGGATTATCAATGAATGTAAAAGGCATAATCATTACATCGATTAATATCCTTATGCAGTTATCGCGGTTCATTTCTTTTTCTTCGTCAAGCGCGATGTATCATCATGGTCCAACATTCATGTGCATTTGAGCCATATTCGATACTGCATACGCGTTGTGTGTGTGTGCAGAGTTATGACTACACGGTGCGAAGGTTGATTGCTGGGTCATCTAACCTTCTTGAGTGGTAATGGATATAGACATAATTTGTTTTTCTTTTAGAGTATTTTAACGCGGGCAAAAAGTAACATAACAAATTATATACAAAAGTGAATATATACTCGATTCGCGTACTATAATCTGGCATTAGGTAACGGCACATCGGGATTGATATTGCACTTCTTAGGCACCGAAAGTTTAATAAATATACGGCCAACTATTCGATTCATAAATCACGTTCCTTCGAATGATATTCGTCCATTTTTTTAAACTTCTCGATATATGTAATAAAATAGTGGATGCTCTGCTAATCAATCTCGTAAACATTCTTTTTCTTCATTCTGTTTGACTAAGATCGAGAACTTGTACAGTTTATTGACCTTCTATGACTCTCCTGTTAGGATTTCCAATAAGGATTGCAAATGTTTAACCCGTTGTACGATTCACCGATGGATTATTGCAATAGAATATCTCCCCGTTTCATCATAAATTCTTTTTCGCTTATCGTTGCTTTTCATAATATCTGCCTTTTTTCAAACTCTTTTCATTTTCAATATGAAAAATGCTCACCTTTATTGCACGATACTAATTAACATTGCTGTAACAACTAACGTCATTGCGACATGAAATTGGATTTAATTAAGTTAGTATTAAATATTCTGAATTGATTTATGGGCTACGTTTTAAAGAAAACATCGAAAATCGATAATTGCTATTGCCCGACGTGCAATGACCTTAGTCAACGTAATCCTTAAATATTGTCAAGGAATTGTTCTCTGATCTAACTTAATATCATCACGTTGTATTAACAGATGCATCTCTACTCATAAAACGTACATACGCCCCTGCTAATCTGATGAGATTCTACGAGACTGTGAAAAAAGAGCTGAAAATTTTAGTGCTATCGATCTCGCACTCCTACCAAAGGATCAGTCGGTATTTATTCTGATCTCAAAAGGCCAAAAAGAAAGTCGATATGATATCTTATATTATTGAAATGAATTCAACGATGAAAAATTTAAAAGCATAATTATAGATTCGCAGTGTCGTTTCCATTACAAGCTTTTTACGAGCATCGACTGACTTGTCTTTACTCGATCGAATGTATGTCTTGTCTTTACTCGATCGACTACGGAGATCGGGGTTTAATTCACCTTCGCGGTGTATTGGCTATATAAATATACTACATAAATTAATTACAATTAATTGTACAATTTTTGTTAATTGCGCCGCTTTTATTCGAGACCACCTTCCTCCTCGAGCTTCGAGAGGAATTTGGGTACTCGATAGCTCGGTTCCACTTGCCGCGCCATATCAATAAGGCACAATAGCTTCTTGATTCCGATGAATACCCTGATGACAAAAATCCATTCGGTACATTAGAATCAATTATACATTATTCAAATATTTACCGAATTGGTGCCTTAAGCTGACGTTCACGGTTCACCCATGATACAATCCTGTTACTGTTCGGATTGCTATATTATAAAATCACTTGGATCACTTTACTGAAAGTTAGCCCATATGGTGAAAAGTTAAGTTTCATTTATTCAAATTTTTTTAGAAATTGGTGAACTTTAGATACGTCTTCGACGGTAGATTCGAAATACAAAATCACCGACCAGGGACTTTTACAACTATATCCCCTATGAATAATTACGACAATGTTTTTTGACGTCATTTTTGTGTGGTACATGCATTCCACGAAAAAAATGATAAATATAGCAAACAAATCTCCAATGGTACATTATTAGATCGAACCATAAATCCAATTTGTATTTTTTTTTTCGTTTTCATCCAAGATCATTAATTTTTTAATAATGGTCATTGGCCAGAATTGTATATTGAAAAAAAGTTACTACATTATACAACGAAAAATCTATTCTACCACCCTGCACTGTTTCGTTTTTTTTTCGTTATCGGCTTTTTCATGAAATAAGCTCTACGACGATTGAAAACGGGGAAACAAAATTGCAAATGTCCAATTTGCAATTTTGTTGGTCCTGCATATGAGTTCGATGTTTTGCGAGCCCTTCAGCTTGCAGCAATTCATAGTGATTGCATTGTAATACTTGTAGACATTTTCGAGTAAATATGAGATATCAAAATGGCGAGTACTTTATCGAAATTTGCTACCAAACAATACGAGTTTCATTTATCAAGTCGCAGCTCCAAATTTGCGGCACTAAAATAATCCATAATCTGTCGTCGAAAATACATAAGCTTATAATCTTGTAATCAGCCTCTCACTTTTGTCACAAACCACAATCTCTAAATATTTGGCAAGCAAACTTTTTTCGACGATCTTTCTTGATCCTATTGTCTCTGTTACATTATTATCGTTTAACCTAAATGTTCACAGTACATTCGATATAGTAAACTTCTGATAGAATTGAGTGAATCGCGACTATAATAGAGGAATGTTAGTAATATCGATTCGACTCACCGTTTTCCTTGAAGCCGAGCGTGAAGAGATACCAATTCCTCTTTCGTGAATAAATCAACTTCCTCCAGGACAGCCAGAAGATTGTCCGGCGTCGAAAGATTAGGAACGTGAAGAATTGTACTGAACGCCGACAAGAGTTCCATATCATCCAAAACTTGACTGAAAATCCGAGAATAATGAGGATTATTAAAAATTCAATTTTCGAATGGTATTGGGACACGATCAGATGAAAATTTCAATTTATCTCTGCTTCGTTGCTTACCGTCGACTCGTTGTACAGAGAATCAATAGCTTGCGACCACGTGGTGGTTGTTTCTTCAAGAGTACCAGCAAAGCTTGCAGAGTCAAATTGGAATAACGTGGGCCAATTGGACCATAATCCAATAGACGCTCGATATTGTCCACAAGAATACAACTGAGTTGAGAACGATAAGCATCGTCGAAGACCTAAAAATGAGACGTCGCTTTCACAAAACTAGAAATTCAATTTGACCTTCTAATAGACAAACGGTCTACAAACAACGGGAATTGTATAAGGAACATGCGTTAAATAGAAAGTATATATTTTCACTAAACACAAATTCTTACTTTTCGTATTGAAAGACATTTCGCGAATTCCGTGAATCCGACCATATCCTCGGGTGTGCAAACCTTGATGAACGGAAAGTCGGAATTTTTGGCAATTTGTGCTGCGAGAGTGGTTTTTCCGCTGTTTGGTGGTCCCTCCAAAAGAACAGACACGAGACCCGAGCTTTCCGCCGCTCGAGCTTCCTGAATGTACAAGTTTCCATCGGCGAGAATCTCCGCAACTGGTCTACCCCAATTGAGGATACCACGAGTCAGCAGATGCTCGAGAGCATCGGCGCTGGTACCGAAGGCCTGTGGAACAACGTATTATGAGATTCAGTCTCTGTTCTTTCGTAACTTCCAACAAAGGGGGATATACAAATAAATATTGGAATGCCCAACTCACGGGTTTCACGTCGTTCTCCAGAGCGTGCAAAAAGTCAGTTCTAGAAACCATCAGTTTCTCCATTGCTGATGGGTCAACTTCGACCTTGCTCGATGCTTTAATTAATTTATTCATAGCCGTACTCTGCGCGGCTCTCACAAGACCCTCCAGCTCGGCCCCACTGAAATTTTTCGTAAGCGCAGCGAGTTCCTTGAGATCGACATCTGGCGCAATTTTTTTGTGATCCCGCATACGAGATGTATGAATGTTCAGAATCTGAAATCTGCCGAATTCGTCGGGAAGACTAATCTCCATTTGAACCTGTACGTAACAAGACAATTATATTATGCTTGTATAATTACAAATACCTTTTTAAATGACAAACGATAAATATAATGAATTTTTTTTAACTGCAAAGACGACTTAGTGGATGTAAATATTAAGGTACGACCGAATATATAAAGCTGTTATTTCATTAAGGAAAAATCAATAATTTGATGCTTAGGACTAATTGGCATGGACTTTAGTGAAATAATATGCATATGAAAAGACCAGATCGTGCGACTGGTAATCTTATTTTTTACCTATTATCTACTACACGGCTTCGTTATCATTAATTTGCATGTAAATAAATAATGGCTAATCTGCCATGGAAATGTTATCTGATTGCCAAAATTATAATGTATGACAAAACAATTTGAGAGTTTTTTATGCTTTTCGAAAGATGTATAACCGGATGAATTGAGAGTGAGAGTAATCCAAAAATTCTATCGAGTAAACCGATCTGTGTATCTGTACATTTATTATCCAATGAATGGCTCGTCAATCAGTGGAGCATAGTACAGACAAGGAAAATAATGAATTCGAACAAGCTCATCAGAGTTGGTCACGTTTCGTAAAAAAAAACCGTTGCTCTTTATCATTCTGACCTCAGCCCACATAAAAATGAATGAGTTTCTATGATTTTCAAAAGTCTACGAATGAGAAATCGACTGCTCGTTGATTTTCAATTTTCTTTCATCTTTCGTAAAACTTATTTTATGAGGAAGGCAAATAAGTTTCTACGAAATGACTTCGTCATTAGATTTCGTGGTTGTGAAAATATCTTGAAGAAGCAATGTGTATACATAGCATGCAGGTTCCTCCTTTGTTTATCCAGCAAGTTAAGGTCCATGAAACAAACGCACCTCCAATCTACCTGGTCGCAATAATGCCTCGTCAATCATGTCTCTTCTGTTGGTCATACCGATAACAAGAATGTTGTTAAGCTGTTCGACACCGTCGATTTTGGCCAACAGCTGATTGACAACTGTGTCGTGTACGCCGGTATTGCCGGCAACGCTGCCACGTGATTTGCATATAGCGTCGATTTCGTCAAATATTATTATATGCAAACCACTGTTAGGACCAAGTTTTTTCTCTTCCTCTTCAGCATCAGCGAATAATCTTCGTACATTTGCTTCACTTTCGCCCACGTATTTATCAAGAATTTGGGGTCCATTGACGATCTTTGGCTCGCGAGCATTTAACATCGTGCCGATCTGTCGTGCCATCAGTGTTTTTCCCGTACCCGGTGGTCCATATAGCAAAATACCCTTGACATGCTTACAGCCCAGCTGCAGCACCACCTCTGTCGGAAAGACTCGCGATGCGAAAGCGCGTCGGAAGATCGCACTGAACTCTTTGTCCAAACCACCGATTCCCATTTTTGCAAAGTCCCAATCGGGATTTATGATAGACTGGCGCACGACTTTGCCCTTCGCTTTCCCGATAAGATTCAGACTCGAATTGTCGGCTTTCTCGAATTGTATGGTCGTATCGCCGAGACAACGCCCCATTCGTGTTTTCTTGGGTTTCGTATTATCATGACCGGCTTTTATCGCCGATATGTCAGCGGCCTCGAGACTTTTTACGACTAGACCGAGCATCTTTTTGTCACCAAATTGATATGCCAATTGTTGACCTACGGTAAATGCTTGACCGGAGAACTGAAGCAGGAACTCTTTTGCCATCTGCTCCGTGTCATAGGGATCGAGAGTTGTTCTGTAATATTACGATTAGCATTATTAATTAATATTGAAAAACGTAGACCTGACGTAAACAGATAGTTTTTTTCATCATGAAAAAGTCATTAATAAAAGACGACAATATTAACAGCTAGTGATCACTAATCATTATGTTTTGTTCATCTTTGTTATTTTTTTCCGATTTATCTGATCTCCGACGATGGTAATAAATTAAATGTACACAAATTAAATCAAATGACACGACGACTGTGCCACGCATTCGTACCAAATACGTGCGTGCTGATTCTGGCAGTTCCTTATTTTCTGTGCACTGACTGACATGGAAGAACAAAGGGAAAAGTGTCAACCTCAAGCTCAGTTAAGTAACGAAACAGAATGACAATGTTATTTTTGTAGAAATGTCAATCACGTACAAGACAGTACAGGAATACGATCTGTACTGATCGAACCACGTGTCGTTCTCTGTGTATCGTTTTGCCTCAACAAGGTACCACATTCTTCCCCTTATGTTCCCTAGTAGATTTAATTTTTTTTCATATTACTCTTTAATATCTCACGCTTTTTTCTGTAAAATGCTACAGAATTTTACTACATATTAGTTTCGAATTGAGAAAAGATATTCAGCATTGATCGTAATAGTGCCCCATGGTAGCTGCATGTCATAAATTTACTCATTCCAGACAATATAAAAAACCAACCGACTGTCTATAAGTGCACGAAACATATATATATATAATAGAACCATAAGGTTATGAAAAACTGAGAATGAACGATACAAGCCATGTTTCGGATCACTTTAAGATGATACAAAACGCCTGTAATCCATTAAGAATGTTATGGATACATCTAGACTTTGCATTCTGCTTTCAATAATGAAATCAGAAAGAAGGCAGCAATGAAGTCATTGATGATTTCGTTCATGGAGCATTGTGATAACCATTGAACTATATGCTTTAGCAATAACTGAGATGAAATAAGTATGCAATTTTGTATTAACACATTGGTGAATAGTCACGAGGAACATTTACCAAAAAAAAAAACTATATTTGGAATAGTAGGTCAATTCTGATACTGAACACTATTTTTCTTTGACAATTTTTAGAAATTGTACAAAATCTTTGAAATTCGCATCAAAGAGATTGATACAAGAGATTTTTCAAAATGTTATCAATGCTGTTTGATAATAATGAACAAACTCATTTTTTGTATGAATAAAAGAACTTATTAATGTCTCACTTAGTCTTCTGGAGAAAATCGGCTTCAAGAGAGATTGTGCAGAGAAATTCGGAACTTGAAGTGGGATCAAAGTGGTAAGGCCTAACATCGATGTCCTGATTGAGCGACAGAGTGGCCCATTTTCTTTGCGGTAGACTGAAACCGATTGCACCTCGCGGTACATCTTGATGCGTTCTCACCGTAAATACAAAGTGTTGGTTTGGTCCTGTGGTGACCTCGACATGCCTTGAAACAACAAAAATGAAAAAATTAGTTTTTTTTGTTGGAATGTGGTTAAAGGAAGGAAGAAAGGAAAATCTATAAAACAAATGTTGAGACATATACTTGACATTATCTGGAAAGTCATCGGGGTTGATGACAGCACAGTTGGAGATACTAAGCTCATCGGTTGGACACCGGGTGGCTTTCATTCTCTGTAAAATAAGTCGCATCGTCCAAACGTCAATAATTAATAACGACGAAAAAAAATCGAAACAATTGTCGAAGACGAGACGTGGCCAGGAGGTTCGCGAGAGTATTGATGTTGTGCGACCTATGTATAGTCGGGTGATGAGTGGGGGCTCCCGTACCGAAATTTGTCTGTCATATGTGAACAACCTCAATGCAATTGAGGCGTTTCGTAAAAAATTGTAAACGACGTGTTGCGCAGATTTCAATCGCGATTTATGGCAATAAAACTCACCAGCGCTGCCATTCTTCGACGATAAGTTAATCGCCAACGGAGACTGCAAGAGTCACTGCAATGCAGAAAGTAGAGTGGCGCAACTCACTCAACTAAAATAATGACTCTCGTCGCGAATCTCGCGACGAATGCGGCTGCTGCACCTGATCGAATTGCCCGTGTCTTCCACGTAACCAACGTTAGATTGCCGCCTCGGCGGTAAACTATCACCACTTTTCTAACCAATCACGTTCTCGGAAATTCTGCAATTTTTCGTTATTACGTTGCCACCTTGCTCAGAGAGTGGATACTATCGATTTCAACTGAGAAGTAAAAGGATACAAAACCGCCATATCTAACGTGGAAAACCGCTTTTCTCAAAAATGACTGAACAGAATTCAACCCTATCTGATACTACTATAATTGGAAAATAATGGCACGCAATTGGGGCTACGGTTTTTTTCTGCATTAGGCCGAATTTATAACTTATTTTCAATCATCTCAATCTTCGTTATTATAGATTCGGATCCCGCTAAATACCGACAATATACAATAAGACACGATGATAACCGATGACCGACGTTGGTTGCGCCTACATACAACAAATTCAGACGAGTCTGAATTCGTTGCTACCAAAGAATTTAGACGACTATTCGTTGCTACTATGGAGCCTGATGGAGCCTGTATAAGGAGACCGAAGTCTGTATTGCTCAGGTGGTCAGGCTAGCGTGCAATGTAGTAATTCGGAGGGCGCCGATGGCGGCACACCAGCCAAATCGCACACATACAAAAGTTGTGTACATACGCTCTGGTGGATTTAAATGGCTTCCTCGTAGGATTATTTCTGTTAGGTACAGCGTTCCACTAACAATGCAATATATTTTCATCATAAGTGATTACGTAATTTACAGCCAGCAATTAAAAAAAACCCCCAAACCCAAACCCAACCTAAATTACAAAGCAACCTCCTCCGGGGGATGTAATCATATCAAAGAAGGCTTGTGCAAATTTTCAACGAAATCCTAAGAAAAAAGAAAGAAAGCGAGGCAACTACCTTAAGGTTAATGAATTAAAAAACAAAAACAGAAAGACTTGTTTCATCAATTTTTTTTATTGAAAAAACATTTTCTAACTTATTGAAAAACTCGATACAGAACAGATTTCCTCAATACATGACTTCATTTCCTCTCAACTGATACCCGTACTTTCGCAGCAGTCTCGAAATTTTTTGCACGTTCACGGCGTCACGTCACCGATTTCTCCTTTGTTTGCCGACACCTTTGCTTGAAGCGGATGTCCCCTGTAGTCGTCTTTTGCCATGCGATAATCACTGCAAAGGCGATGTCCTTACCGCACAGTCGCGGAGCTTTCGGGCTTAAAAGCCTTTTAACCTGCTCAGAATATCTGCAACACAAATTATTAAAATATAAAGTTATTGCAACACGGTCAAATTGTTGTTTTTACATTATTTTTTACTTTTTCATAATAAAAAAGCATTTAATCTTTACTAGAAAAGATAAGCACGTTATAATCTAAGTACAAAACGTTCCTTCATTTTCATGCAAACATGTTAAATAAATAAAAATTTACTTGCCTTTCGTTTCCTTTTTTTCCATCACAAAATAACATCATCTCCAACAACATAAGGGCCGTATGACAATCTTTGGGAAAATTCATGGGCAGGTCATAATGAGAAATTTCCTGCTGTTCGAGTTTTACCTATAGGAACAAAAAACATATTAAGCACATTAAAAAGATAACCAAAGTAGAATTATGAAAAATCGTTAGTCTTACCATGTACGTAGAATCTTTTTGAACGATTATTCGTTTTATTAGGCTGGAGGTCTTCCTGTACATTCCGATGACAGCTACATTCTCCATTTTCATTAACTCCCATTTAGGTGGAAGTTCCACTTGGTCAATGTTGTCGAACAAGTGGAATGATGGTTCATCCTTCGATGACTCTTGATCCGCTGGCTGTTCTTCGAACATCAGGGTGTCAATTGGTTGTTCCGTCGCAACCAACATGCCTTGATCTTTTAGCACCAATGTGTCCATGATTACATCTTGTAAGATTTGCTAATAAAATTAAATACATGATTATAAAAATGTCACAAAAAGAGTGAAATGTGTAGAAATTCTTACCTTGTCACAGATTTGTGGAACAGCAGTTCGCTTTAAAAAGACGATTTTTTTATCCAACGTGAAAGTATTTCCCTGGGAAATGGGATCACTATGCTATCACAAAAATAACGTGTGACTGGGAGGTGCACGCGTCTGTTTATCTTATCAGTACTATAAAATAAGATAAAATAAAATTATCTTTCTAGCGTTAAATCCCGCTGTTTTTGGATTAATTTGTGTCGCAGGAACAGATCTTCTATACGAAATTAAAACACTGTAATCCATGTGTGTCACGTTATACGTGTAGTAAACATACCCAATGCGCGATAGCACGTAAACACAAACCACCTACGCACAAAAAAAAGCGTATCTCTGCCGATAGCGCTTCGAGTGGTCAGAAATGAAACCATTTCAGAACCGAAAAGCGTGACCATATTTTTTGGCGGCGACGTATTGTCGTATTATATGTTCGGTCTCCTTGTACAGGCTCCATACCCTGACCAGGGAGACTAGAGAAAAGGAGTGTCAACTCCGATCTAAAAAGCGTCACAGAAGTATGTACATTTAGTGACGCTGTCGGCGCTGGTAACTGACCAATCGTGGGGAGCGAGAGGGCGTGATATTGCGAGATAAACAAACAACCGGAGTAACATAACCTGAATCTGTACACAATGTATAAACACTTGTTAACAGATTTAATTTTTATCAATGCGCGATAGTAGCGATACGATGCAGTTACTTTCCGTGTACATTAAAATATATAAAGTTCTCAATTAATTTCAGTAAAGTGTGTAACGTACGAGTTAAAAAGATGAAAAAAAAGGATTATATCGGAACTGTAAAAATATTTCCAATATATATTAAGAAATAATTCGAAATTTCTCTTATAAATAGATATATTCTAAGCCTTATAAAAATACATCAATTATGATAATTTCGGTTCAATCAATTTTGAAAAACAAGGCAATTAAAATAAGTTAAGTTTTTTAATTCATCGGTACACTGGGAAGACACAGTTTTTATAAATAATAATAATGTATTTAGACCTAGCTCTTTGTTATTGATTTTCTGTAACAACACGTCTGAACCATTCGTATAAATAGTATAAACAATACGCGTAATTGTTATAGCCGAAATATCAAAACAGGCGGTTGGTTGCTACCGATTGCTATTGGTCAGTTATTGGAACTTGAGGCGTGTTACGTCCCAACGAGGGGAGAGACTGTGCTCACGTCGAGAATTCAATGTGCGCGCGATATTTGAATTGAGCAGCGCTATTCGGAGTGACGTGAGGTCCTCGCCTGAGACTTACTTGGACTCCAATATATTAATTCAACGATTTTGATTAATCGTCGAGGTTGATTCCTCTTCGAAGACGTTTCCTTTGGTTTGTTCTTTCCCGGATCCTGAATAATGATGAGTTAGATTGTGTTAGATCTTGTAGTATAGCTAGCTGGTAAGGAGATTAAATGAATGATACACTTAGTATATTATGCTTTTATTTAACGATGGACAGATATTTCGTGTACGCGCTCTATAATATCTCTTGGGAGACTGGCGTCTTGCCAAGCCCGTTGAGCAACGTGCAACGTATATTTTACGGACGCGCCCGAGTTCTCCCGACTCCGACTTCGGCAGAACACGAGGCGCGCTACACAGCCATTTGTCCCGCTGCCTGTACAGGGCGCTACAAAGGTTCTTTGCTATATAGTCAGCGCGGGAAACAACTTTTCCTTAACACTACCGCCGTTTGAGCGCTGACTTACGCACTCGAACATACCCAAACTTTCGCGTAACAACCGAAAACGATCTCTCGGTAGAGCCTTCGTAAAGATGTCTGCTCGCTGACATTCAGATGAAACATACTCAACTCTCACATCCCGATCCGCAACTTTCTCACGAATGAAATGATAATGAACTTCGATGTGCTTGGTACGTTTATGATACACGGGATTTTTAACCAATTGAATCGCGCTTCGATTGTCTACATATAGTACAGTTTCGTCCGCGCAACACAAATCCACGCCGCTCAACAGAGCTCTCAGCCACACAGCTTCGCGCGTAGCCGTTGATGCCGCTACGTACTCGGATTCTGTGGTGCTTAATGTTACCAGCTTTTGCCTTTTCGACGACCAAGATACAGCCCCGTTCGTCAGAAAGAAGACATACCCGGTCGTCGATCTTCTAGTTTCAATATCACCCGCATAATCAGCGTCAGAGAAACCCATGAGCCCTGACTCGCTACCGCCGCTTACATACTTTATCCCGAAGTTAACCGTACCGCCCAGATAAGCGAGAATGCGTTTAACCGCTCGCCAATGCTCAGTATTGTGTTTACTTAGAAATTTTCCAACCGAATTTACGGCGTATGCAATATCGGGACGCGTCACGGATGAGATGAACACGAGAGACCCGACCGCTTCCCTGAAGGGCACCTTTGAAGCTTCGTCGTCATCCTCAGCTGGAGACAAAACCGCGTGAGGATCCGCAGGCACGCAAAGTGACTTAGCGTCCGCCATACCGAATTTTTCCACGATTCTCTTAATGTACCCGCTTTGATGAATAAAGAGAGATTTCTCTTCACGGTCGCGAATTATTTGCATTCCGACAAATACGCTTCCATCACCAACCGTAATCCGAAACACATCATTTAGACGCTCGACAATTTGATTAACGGTCTCTAGAGAGTTCGCGGCCACAAGACCATCGTCTACGAACAACGCGAGATACGCCTTTTCCCCATTGTACCGGCCGACAAAGACGCACTTATCAGCGTCGCACTCCTTGAATTCGAAAACACTTAGAAACCCCTTGAACTTTTGGTTCCAGCACCTCGGAGCTTGCTTAAGACCATACAATGATTTCACGAGCTTGAAAACAACATCTTTATTCTCTTCGATCTTAAGTCCCTCGGGTGGCTCCATGTAGACATCTTCTTCTAAATCCCCGTAAAGAAATGCCGTCTGCACATCGAACTGCAGCATTTCGAGATCGTCTCGCGCCACGATTGCCAGGAAAACTCTCAGAGAGTCATATCGAACGACCGGCGCAAATGTTTCGTTGTAGTCCACTCCATATTTCTGCAGAAACCCCCGAGCAACTAACCTCGCCTTGAACCGTTTCTTCTTCCCTTCAGGATCCGACTTCACGCGGAAGACCCAACGTGAGTCGATAACTTTGACGTCTTTTCTCCTTGGCACGGGAATCCACGTCCCATTTTCCTCATGAGACTTAAGTTCACTCTCGATAGCGTCGGCCCACTGCGCGGCTTCGCTTCCACCTATGGCTTCTTCATACGAGGATGGTACCAGGTATTCCGCAACATCCGCATCGAACCGAAGCGGACGCCTCATTTTCGTACGATCCCTTAGTGTGCGAGGAGTCTCTTGCGTCGACACCCCTGACGCAGTTTCCCCTGCATCCTCGAACTCTTCCTCTTCACTCTCGACATTTTCTGGTTGTCGAGATCCGCCAGCCTCTTCTTGTTTGGCTTTCCGGGGTAGGAGAACCTCCCCTTCAACAATGACACTCTCATCTTGAGAGTCGTCGGCACCTCCCAGACGTTCATGAAACGTTACGTCTCTTGATACACTGACCTTGTGTGAAATCGGATCGTAGAGGCGATAATTCGACGAATCACCTTGGTATCCTACCATGATTAACTTTCGAGACCTTGCGTCGAACTTCTTGGTAAACTGTTTCGGGATATGCTGATAGGCTTCCGAACCAAAAATCCTCAGATGCGTTATGTCTGGCACCTTGCCAACCCACTGTTCATACGGCGTCATGCCGTCAGATGACCATGCCGTCCTGTTAAGCACATAAACAGCATTATTAACAGCCTCGGCCCATAAAGACTTCGGAAGATTCTTTGCCAGCAACATTGTGCGCGCGCTCTCGACAATCGTCCTGTTGTCCCTTTCGGCCTTTCCATTCTGCTGCGGAGTATAGGGCGCTGTATTTTCTTTCTTAATACCGCGAGATGACAGGTAGACGTTCATGCGCTCGTTGCAAAACTCAAGCCCGTTGTCAGAGCGCAGAACGCGCATCGACCGACCGAACTTGTTTGCCACCAGCTTCTCATATTTTTTAAATTTTTCAAACACATCGGCTTTGTGTCTCAGAAAGTAAACGTACCGATAGCCACTCGCGTCATCCTTGAATGTTACGAAATATCTCGCACCACCCGGTGATTCCGTTGACATTGGGCCACACACGTCCGTGTGCACCATTTCCCCTGGCGTTTTCGAAACACCTTTTCCTTTTTCTTTAAATGGCAGCCGATGCGCCTTTCCGAGATGACACGATTCACAGAAGAAATCGCCTTTGCTGTCTCGAGAGACACCGGGCATGAGACCCCTCTTAGCCATCTGACGAATAGCGCGCATGCTGACATGACCGAGTCGCTCATGCCACAAGCTGAGATTTGTTACAGCCACATTTGCTTCACCGACACTCCCGGGTTTTACGACTTTGAAAAACATTCGATAAATATCGTTTTCTTGTTTTGCACCGGTCGCCACCGCGACACCGTTCCGTTCGATATATACTTTGTCTCTTTGAAACCGAACTTCGAGCCCCTTCTTTGTACACATGCCGATCGAGAATAAGTTTTTCTTTAACCCCGGCACATAGACGACATTGTGAATTCGCGCATCGCACCAAACACCGTTCTCCAGTTTCTTAATGTTTACAGTGCCCCTACCAGCCACTTCGCATTCCACATTGTCGCCGAGCGACACCGTTCCTTGTTCCTTACTAAAGTCCATGAGCCAATCACGTCTATATGTGAAATGCCTCGAGGCACCGCTGTCCGCCAACCAGACTTCGCCTAGGCTAGCCGCCATTACCCCACGTGACTCTCCGTTCCCGGTACACGCCGTCGAGCACCCATTTGCGCCTGCCTTATCACTGGCGGCCACTTCCTTCCGCATAGGTCCACCCTCGGCGGTCGCTGCGGTTCCCCCGCTTCTACACGAGACACCATGCGCACTTTCCGCCACGAATGCGCAGTCGCGAGACGACGACCCTTCCCCTTTCTTTGTTCTATCATTTCGACATTCCCGCGCAAAATGGCCGGTCTCATGACATTTGAAGCACTCGACTTCTTTCTTATTCCTCTTCTGTTTCTTTTTATCGCGAGATCCACGCTCGTGACTTTTTCCTTTTGTTGCCACCAAGGCACTCGACGTCTCTTCTTCCTCTGTACTCAGCCTGCCATCTTCCCGAACAAGTCTCGTTTGGAGATTGTTGAGCGTCTGTAGGTCAGGATGCACGCTGTCCCACGCTACGCGAAGCGTATCATATTTCGTTGTCAGACTCGACAACAATTTTGCCATAACCATCGATTCGTCAACCGGCGCATCGATATCTTTTAACTGTCCGGCAATATTAAGCACACGCGACACATATTGTACCGCCGAATCGCTCTCACTCATTTGAAGAGCGAGAAACCGTTGTAGCAAGCCCATGTGGTTCGACACTGTCTTTTCTTCGTGCATGAGACACAACTTCTCCCACATTAACTTTGCACTTGTGCACGAGAGAACGCACACCTGCTGAGATTCCGCCAACGACGAGAGAATTATAAATTTCGCCGTCGCATCGTCTTTGTCAAAACTTTTGACCTCCGCGGCATTTGCCGCCGCTCCCACCGGCCGAGTTCTTGAGCCATCGACGACGTCCGAGACATCGTTCATTAAAAATAATGACAAAACTTGCGCCTTCCATCCTTGAAAGTTTGTCCCGTCAAAACTCTTAACGTTCTTGGCTGAGATGCCCACCGACATCGCGGATACCAATAGTATTTCACACGCGCACGATACACGCCAATATGGCCGACCTCGTGTTCCCGCGCGATACCGGCACTCGACACAACTTCGCTCAGCTTTCCTACTTATTTACTGCACAGAATACAGCGATCTGGGCCCATAACCTGTTAGATCTTGTAGTATAGCTAGCTGGTAAGGAGATTAAATGAATGATACACTTAGTATATTATGCTTTTATTTAACGATGGACAGATATTTCGTGTACGCGCTCTATAATATCTCTTGGGAGACTGGCGTCTTGCCAAGCCCGTTGAGCAACGTGCAACGTATATTTTACGGACGCGCCCGAGTTCTCCCGACTCCGACTTCGGCAGAACACGAGGCGCGCTACACAGCCATTTGTCCCGCTGCCTGTACAGGGCGCTACAAAGGTTCTTTGCTATATAGTCAGCGCGGGAAACAACTTTTCCTTAACAGATTGGATTCTCGGGAATTTATTAGGTTGAACACCAACAGCTAACGATCACTCAATACTATACTATTACTTTATTTTAACGCAGAAAAGTTACAACACAAAGTTTATAGAGAGTCTGGGATTTTACTCCCTTAAGATACTGTTCGATTCGAGGTTGAAGATATTCTGCTTTACTTTTCTAAAAAGGTTATCCATTTCGCTTCGGTTTGGGAGGAGTTACAAAATTGGGTTGACTCGATTGGTCTGATTTCTAACGAGACCGTTCGGTCTTTTGTGGAGGGGGTGTCTCAGTCACACGGGGGTGGCTTGAGATCATCCCTTCGTGGGCGGCGTTCGTCAGAAAGAAAATGTAGTTTTAAATTTATAGTTCGGAGAATTTTACAGAGTTTGTTTTATGACTAAGTTTCGAATGGCGATATCGCACAAGATGTTTCTTAAAATGAAATATGAGTAAGAAAGATTGTCGGGCTGGGTGTTGTAACTTAAAGTACCTATACCCTACATCTAAAAATAAATACTATCGCTCTACGTTAAGGGTTTATTCTTGGAAGGATGTGTATAGGAGGGATGTTTGTTCTTCGGAAGAATGTTTGGGAAGGTCTGGAACGTGTTTAGTTACATTGCGTGAATGCTAACATAAGCAGATTGAGTTTTGTCTTTCGAATGTTTGGAAAATAATCTAGGAATGTTTTGGGAAATCATAGTTTCGTAACCGAGGCAAGAATAATTGTTGTGTCTTAAATGTAGCTTAATAAATGAAATAATAAGATGATAATAAGAATAAAAGATATACATAGTGTTTGAATTTTACCGGCAGGCTGCATTGTTTTGGAGGTAGGCAAGATGGTAATCTAATTTATCGACCGGAGATGTGCGTCACCTATACTGGGACGTAACAGCGACACGAGTGGCGAAATCTGTAAGCCTTAAACGTGATACATTATGTGACGCTTTTTATGCTCCTATTAAGACCGTGTTTTCGGGCTTAATTATTTATATGTTATGTTTTATTATTAATTGTAATGATCGCGCTCGAGTATGTCAGGCCTCGGCGCATGGATCTCTGTCCTATTTTAAGCGGCGTGACGCACCTCACCTTGTAATTGCAGTCGTCTGCGATTTGCTGATGTTGCTGTTGCGCCTGGAGGGTCGGGATGTGAAAGAAGTAACGGCCTTGCCGATCTTGGTCTCGACTCGCCAGGTGTTAGGCGTTGTATCTTTATTTTGCTCTAGTGATACACTTGTGACACTTATACACTTGCGGTGGTTCGTGTGTGTGTTACGCGCACAATGTATGTCGCGGGGCTAGCGCCTCGCGTCGTGCTGAGTCGGCGTGTGAGGTTATATAGAAGTCTCGGGCCGACTCTATAGCGTGAGCGTAATATTTATAGTGGTTATTTCGGGATTTGACAGTTATTCTCGATATAGTCCGTCGCGTAATGCCGCTAGGGTAATTATCGCGTAACGAGATTATATCGAGTGACGTTAAGCGCCGCTAAGGTTTGCTTAAACGTATAGAGTTCTTAACCGGTGTTTTTGGATTTATTGAAGGGCCCCGACACTCACTATCACACTCGCGAGACTCTAAGTGCGCGAGTGGACTTGCCGCTAAGGAAAGAGTTGCGGATAGGCCGATTGATGCGACTGTTAGGACGAAGCTATCGATTAAGACTAAAGAATCATCGGTCTGCCGGAGCCCTCGATACCCTGAGGCTAAGGTGTTACGGAAGTCTCGTGGGGGTAGTCACGGAATGTCGGTTATTGGGAAATTGGGTTAATTCCCCAATAGGTTAGTCGGGGTTTTGGGAATTAATGTTGGGAAATGCTGATGGTGCAGCTCGTGCGAGGTGACCGAGTTGTGTCGCGAGTTGAAGCGCCTCTGTGGAATTTGGCGCTTCCTTGAATTCGACTCAGAGGTTGAAACGCCTCTGAGGAATTTGATGATCGTGAAGAGGTCACCAGCGAGTTGAAACGCCTTTACGGAATTTGGTGACTGGCGAAGATGTGATGTGGGTCGGTCCGTAACACTCCACTCATATGGGAGTTGACACTCCTTTCCTCTAGTCTCCCTGCCCCTGACACTAGCCTGCTTTTCCTATACGATCAATGCAAATGCGTTTTGCTCGGAGTTTGAAGTTCTTGAAATCGCCACCAGCATGAATCTTCGATCCGACCGCTCCAATTGTTGTGCTCGTCGTGCTGATATTGTTGTGACGTGTGAAATTTATTGTTGAAATTGAATGAACATGGTAAAATATAGTATACAACCATTTTATTCACGAGGTGAAGTTTTATTGGCGACATGCCGACGTGCTCAGTCCCGGGCTGTACTTCCAGGTATCCTTCAAACTCGGAAAAAGTACATTTTTTCACAATTCCCAAAGATCGCGAAATTGCTATGAAACGCACAGACCCGTGTATTACAATCAGACTAGCAGTAGAGAACAGATTTATATGGAACCACAGGTCCCGTGTTAAGTTTTGGTAAAGAAATCGTAGTTCCACTTATGGGCTGTAGAGCGCGCGGCGATGTATCGGTGTGCCACACACACTATACGGATCAGCTGACCACCACCAATGTGTCGACTGGGGTCGGGCTTTTCGCGCATGCGCGGCAACAGTAAAATGAAGACAGTGCCGTACTATGTCACTAGTGTGAGATCAGGTTATGGGCACGTAAGTTTTGTCGGGCGGAAACCGCGGAAGAAGCGGAAAGGTAAGTATGATTAATTATATTACTACTTAGATTATTAATATTCTTAACATCGGTTTATAATGACCTAGAGAAAAAAGAGTTAGCTTTCTTAGAAGTAGACGAGATGTGGAAAAAATACTAGATTTTAAAGATATTAATAACACAAAAATGTTTCCAAATATCGAATTATTAGTTGAAGCAGTTTTATCTGTTCCACATTCAAATGCAGAAGCCGAGCGTTTATCTACAGACACTGTTAATGCAAATTGCGTAACGCGATCATGTTTTCAGGCTAACGGCATTAACTGCATAAATTTTGAAGTAAACTCGGAACATTTAAATTTACACAATCCGAAAAATTTATACGAAAGAAAGTACAGGTAATGGTTTATAATAGACGGTATTGGATGGCAGATGAATTTGCGTTATTTTCATTTTTTATAGTAGTAGTATCACTTTATTTTCCATGCTTACCCTCACGGGTTTTTACATTTGCTCCTCCCTTATACCTATGCTTAATTCCTAATCGTCTTCCTTATGCTCTATTTCCCCTCTTCCTCTTCTACCCTTCTTTATTTACATCCTTCTCTCCCTTTTTACATTTTTTTTCCTCAAATATTTACATTCTCCTTCGCCCACTCCTTTTTCCTCGCCATGTTTTCAAATTGTCTGACCACCTCACACATTTCCTCTACTATTACTTCCCCCTCTAACGCCTTCGTCCATCTCTCTCCTGATTCCATCCTCTGCCGTTCTTCCCACTCCTCATACTTTCTGCGGGCTTCCTCTCCCATTATTCTCCTGGTCTCCTCGCACTCCCATATGTGTGCCAGCGTCTCTTCTTCCTTCTCGCACACTCTGCATCTTGTTTCTTTGAAACCTTTTTCTGCCTCCCTGGCCACACTGCCGCACCTCATTTTTGCCCAAATCTCTCTGATCTCTCCCCTGGTTGTTCCTCTGTCCCAATATTTCTCCCTTCCCACCACTTTTTTCCTCTGCTTGTATTCCTTGCAAAAGTTTGATCTATTTATTTTCTCCCACATCCCCTGGATTTCTTGCTCTGTCAGCTTCTGGACCGCTCTTCCGGCCTTCGTCTCCCATTCCTTCTTGTTTCCTCTTCTTATTGCCTCACCTATCTGCCCCTCTCCTGCTAACTCCATTGCTGCCTTCATTTCTTTTCCCCATTTACTCCCGTCGTTGTTACTCAGTCCTCTTGCCTCCTCCATCAGGCATTTCCTTGGCCATCTTTCTTCCTCCATCTCTAAGATTTTCCCGACATAATCTCCTGCACGTTTCACCGTTACGATGCCTATTCCCGTGCACCCCGCCTCTATCTTCCAGATATACTCCGGCGTATTCTTCCTCAGTCCCATTGCCATCTTTGTGTATCTGGCCTATGCCCTCTCCACTCTCTCCCTTCTTTTCCACCCCCACACTTCCACTCCATACAGTAGTCCGCTCCTTGCTATTGCTTCCGAGATTTTTAGCCGGTCGGTCAGTCCACCAATTCTTGCTCTTTTTGCGATGCCCCAAACGCTGTTTATTGCCTTCCTTATCTTCCCTTCTACTATCCTTATGTGTTTTTCAAACGTGTTCCCGGCCGAAAAATACACCCCCAAATATTTATATTCCTTTGCTACCTCCACTTTCTTTCCATTTATCTCCCATCCCTTCTCCTTTTTCTGTCTCCCCCCTTTTCTGAATATTACCACTTTAGTTTTTTCCATATTTATCTCCAGTTTGTTTTTCTTCGTGTACTTCTCCAGGTCTTTTAACATTTCTCTCAGTCCCTCCCCCGTATCCGCTACTACCACTACGTCGTCTGCGTACTTTAGGGCGTAGATTTTCTCTCCTCCTATCACCGCGCCTCCCTCTCCTTCCTCTCTTTTTCCAGCTTACCTCCATGTCCTCTATACAAATGTTGAACAGTGTGGGACTGAGTGCGCATCCTTGCCGAACTCCTCTTGTTGTTTTGAACTTCCTTGACACACCGTTCGCTGTTATAATCTCATTCTGCGTCTCCTTGTAGATTCCCTTTATCATTTCCAACAGTCTCCCTCTGACTCCCGCTCTCTCTAGTTTCCTTATCATGCCCTCCCTGTGGACCGATTCGAACGCCGTTCTAAAATCTACAAACGCCGCGAAGAGTTTGCCCCCCTTTCTCTTCAACCTGTTGTTGATTAACGCGTTTAGAACGAATATATGGTCTCGCGTCCCTCTGCCTCCCCGGAACCCGGCCTGTCCTTCTCCGAACCGTTCTTCGGCTTCCAGCCTGTACCTTAGTCGGTTATTTACTATCCTTGTGAGTAACTTATATCCCGAGTCCATCAACGTTATTCCTCTATAATTCCTTGCCTCCGCCGAGTCGCCGGCTTTGTGTATGGGGTAAATCCGTCCGATTTCCCATCCCCTTGCCACCTTCCCCTCCTTCCAAAGGTTATTCAGGATCTCTCCTAGCTCCTCTCGTCCCTCCTTTGGTAAACCCTGCAAGAACTCTATCGCTAGTCCGTCTTGCCCTGCCGCCTTACCCTTTCTCATTTTCCCTAGTTCCTTTTCCATTTCCCTTACACTTATCTCCCGACTTGCGATTTGTTCGATTATTTCTTCTCTCTCTGCTCTCGTTTGATTCCTCTTCCTCTCTGGGTTTCCCACCCACTTCTTCTATGACTTTTTCCTCCCTTTTATTACCATCACTGCCTCCCAGCAGTCCGCTGAAATGTTGTATCCATTCCTCTTCTCCTATTTGCCGACTATTGTTTTTCCCTCTCCTGGGCCTGAAGGGTCTCAGCGGTCTCCAGAGCTCCGTCGGGTTCCTGCTGTTACATACCGTCTCCCATCGCTCCTTCCATCTTTCTTCGATCTCCTCTCGCCTTATTCTCTTTAAATCTCTCCTCGCCTCCCTTAGCCTCTGTTTCTCCTCTGTCCCTGGGCTTTTGAGGAATTCTTTCAGCCGTCTCCATAGAACTCCTTTTTGCTCTCTTACTCTTCCACTTATCCTCTTTTCCTCTGTCCTGTTCTCGTTTACCCATACCGTCATCTCCGCCTCGTGTGCCGCTTCCTTTATTGTGGCCACCAACGTGTCCCACCTATCTCCTACTTCATTCCTCCTCTCCTTCGTTTCCCATATGGCGATGAATTTTCCTTCAAACTCTTGTGCCTTCTCCTGCTTCCACCTTAGTATTTTCTTTCTTCTTCGTTCTTGCTTTCTTTTCTGCGGTCTGCCTTGCCTCTCTTCCTCCTCCCCCCTCTCCCTCCTCTCTAGCGTTATTACTATCAGAAGATGGTCTGATTCCGTTCTCTCCACTAGCTCTACCTTCCGAATCATCCGCTCTGCTTGGCTGTTTAATAGCACGTAGTCTATGACTGAACCCCCCTCCCCTTGACTTCCGACATACGTCAGGTGCTCCTGTTTGTCCCCTTCCCATCGCCCGTTTGCCACGATTAACCCATTTTTAGCGCATAACTCTATCAGTCTCCTCCCCTCTATGTTCTCTGTTTTATCTTTGGATATTCTCTCGCTTTCTTGTCCTTCATACCCTGCTAAATCCCCCTGCTGGTCTGCAATCCTGGCATTAAAATCGCCCATTATTATCACCGCCTCGTTCTTCTCTTCTGCCTCTTCTATTATTTTCCCCAAATCCCCTTCCAGCTCTCTTAGGTTGTTATTGTACACGCTTATTAGTGTTCCCTTCTCCTGCCGGTGTTTACCAATTTGTATATCCTTGACTACCATCCCCCTTTTCCACTGCCCTATCTTCCCGTCCCCCACTATTGTTTTTCTGATCCCTACTAAATGTCCTCCTTTCGTTCTTCCCCGCTTCTTTTCTCTTACCGCCGCTCTGGCAACCCATACGAAATTGTCGTCTAACTGTTTTATCTGTTTCTCTGCTTCCTTTTCTTCCATCCATGTTTCCTGGGCCGCGATGATGTCGTGCTCCTTTAGCCACTCCCACGCCTCTGCCATAGCGCCCATTCCGGCGACATTCCACGTTACCACTCGTACCTGCTGCCGCACTGCTGCTTCCTCTGCCCCTGGCTCCGCTGTTGAAACCTCGCTGCCGCTTCGTATCTATCTCGACTTCTCTCTCCGTATCCGTTCGATTCCTCCAGGTCCCCTATTCTCTCATTCCATGTCTTCCATGTCTCTCCCACCTTTATTTTGAGGTATCCGACTCTCGGATCCTTCCCTTGTCTCCTCATGGTACTCGCGTACTCTTCTATCCACCGCTGCACCTCCCATTCCCTGTAGGTGAGATCTTCCCATATCGATCGTCTTCCGGTCCTTCTTCTTCCCTCTGCTTTCATTATTTTTATCTTGTTTTCCATATCCGCAATCTCTATTAACGGTCCGTCCTTTGTTTCTTTCCATCTTACTATTTTTGGTTTTACTCCTGTTCTATCCCACACTGCCCTCTCAATGTCCCATTCCATGCCGTGCTCGGATCTACTCACTTCCTGCACCATGACATTCTTTTTCCTGGCTCTCCTCTCTCGCCCTTCTTCCTGCCATTCCTTATGGCTCATGCGTTTTGGCTTCTTTTTCACCAGTTGCCTTACTCTCTCCCCTATTTCTTGGGTTATTGTCCTCCTTTTTCTTCTTACTTCCATCCACCCTTCTCCCCCTACTGTCTCCTCCTCGTACCTCTGCTGTTCTCTGGTTGGCTCTCTTTCCTCCCGATCTCCAACTTTTATCTCATTTTGATTTTCATCCCATATACGTTCCTTCCTTCCTGTTTGTTGATTGTTACTTTGCCCCTCCCCTTGCCTCCTCGCCTGTTCTCCTTTTTCCATTCTTCGGTGCATCTCTTTATTTTCTCGTTCCAGCCACCGTATTGTTTCCTCCTGCTTCTCAACCTTTTTCCTCCACCTCTCCCGTTCTCCTATTAACATATCCTCCACTTTTTCCCTCCGAATCATATCCCTCTCTTCTCTCGCGCTCTCACTCCTTATCTGTTTCTGATTCTCTTCCCATCTACTCACCATCTCTTCCATCGCCCTTTCCACCATTCCTCTTATTTTGGCTTCACTTCTTTCCCCCCATTCCTCCGCCAGTTTCATCTCTATTTTCCCTATCCTCTCCCTCAGGTCATTTTCCCTGTCGGGACTTCCCTTCTCCCTCGTGCTTGCACTCCGGCGGTCCTCCTTCTCTTCTCCCTGCTCTTGGTTTCTCTCATTTACCATTCCTCTTCCTCCTCTCTTCCTTTTTCCGGATCCCCAGTACTCCATGAGCGATCTTGCACAATATATTTTTCTCTTTTTGATACCCAATACTCCTCTTGGTCTACCTCTCCTCCTCTTACCTGTTTCCAATCCTTCTCCTGTCGACTCTTTCTCTATTTCTTCTCCGGACTCTCCTCTCGATGTTTGTCCGCTTCTCATTATTGCACTCCTTCCTCTCCTCGGCGTTTCAAATGCAGCGCCAGTGCACTCTGATCCGTACTCACCGCCGCCGCCTTCTTTCCCTTGGTCGGTAGGGTAGAGGTAGACCTCGCTCGCTGCTTCGGCTGCGTGCCGCTGCTCGTCGCTGTCGCCGCCGTCTCTGCCGTTGCCTCCGTTCTTCTCGCGTTCTCCCATCTCACGCGCTGTCTCTCTCTCCTCACTTCCTAACCTCATTGTTGTCGCCCGGCTATTTCTTTCTCGAACTGCCCTATTTTCCCAGATCGTTTGCTCCCCACACTCCACCGCTTTCCTCACTCCTTTCCTCGAACTCTCACCAATTTTCACTCCACTCCGCGTCCTCTCACTCACTTTTTCACCCTTCAGGAGCTCTCTATGATTAGCATACGTCTATTGCGCACCGTATCCTAACCGCGAGTCTCTTCATTTTTTATATTATACATTTATATTTTTTGTTTTCATATCTTTATATATTTTATATGGATTTTCTTTTAACTATAGATATGAACTGAATTTTATTTTAACTGAATGACCTGTCTAACCACATTTTCTAAATGCATATTACTTTTTTATTACTTATTGCTAATTATAAATAAATAAGTTTTTATTTTGTTTTTAGAATTACTTATATTTTATTTATATAGTTTATATATCTGTGTATACATATATAATTCAGTTTTTCTTTTTCAGATTTTAATTATATGTGATATTAATTTGTGAATTTTTGCCGACTCGTTCACTCCCTACTTTATCCGCGCTATTTTCCTCTCAGCTGGAGCGCGGGAGAATTCAAATTAAAGAAATACCTTTTCTTCACATATATTCAGCTGTTATATCACATATACACATATCATACAATTTTAATTTATTTGAAAGTTATATGCGTCTTAAAACCTTTTTTTAATGTCATATAATAGTTTAGTACAAACTTAGCAGAATGGTTGAATAATGAACCCGATGCCCGATACCTCTTTTCACTAGATAGTGATACTTCACTGATGCTTGTTCAGTTGCGCATGCGCGAAAAACCCGACCCCAGTCGACACACTGACCACCAGGGGGGTGACACTCCGGCTCCCCCACTCCTTCTTATTTGTCACGCGAAGAGTTCGTTAGATTTTTCAACCAACATACGAAAACGAAATATGAAGCGTTTACGGACCCGTTGAAAATGCTGAAAAGGCGGTAACGTTGGTAACAGTGCACAGCCGGCGTAGCCTATCAAATCCAATATGGTGGTGGCGAGTGTTATGTCAGAAAGTGTGTGTTGACAGTTCTACAAAAAAGTTAATTTTCTTGTGTAATTTTCGTTTTATTATTTAAACCTTTTATAGAAGACTATAGTTAAGTAAATCAGTAGTGAAGTGTTTCGTCTAAATCGGGGAAATACAGCGGAATATCTAACCGAAGCTAAGTTAACCTCACTCAGTTTTTCGAAAGCGTCTCGCGCAGTGAAGTCCTACACATTAATATTTTTATAATTTTGTAGATTCATCACCGAGGATGAGCTATTCGAAGTGCGTGGTACCGTATTGCGACCATGTCCGGTATAAAGAAGAGGGATGTCAACCTTATTCAAGGTTCCCTAAGGATCTTGAGCGGTAAGTGAAATGCTAGTGGTTGGGTATAATATGCAGAACGTATTTGACAATGTTTTATTTTTCAGGTGTCGTATTTGGATCAGAGCTGTGGGTGTAGAGACAACCGGGCGACTCTAAATATGCGGCCGTCGAGAAATTTACCGGACTCCATCTCTACACGGGCACGGACGAACGTCGAAAAAAAGATAAGTTAAACAATATTAAAACACTTTTGTCAGCTTGGAAATCAAGTGATAAAAATTGATAATATAATAATCGTTTTCGTTATTTGTTTCAGCAAAAGTTCGACTCCGCCGTTTTGGCACCTGCTGCCGAGACAACCGGGCGACTGCAGAATACGGCCACTCGGACTATAAATTATAAAATTAATTTTAAATAACATATGTAAAATAGTATAGTATAGTATATAATTGTTATATAATAGTTAAATGTGTAAAAAATAATATTTTTTCAATAAAATACTCTTTTTTATTTTTGTATATTTTCTAATATATCCAATTCAATCCAATGGATCGTAAAACCTCTCCCGCCCAATTTTAAATATTGCAGGGCGCCAACACTGCAGAGCGAAATTCGTTGCAGAGTTGCGAGCTACGAAGTTGGTATAGAAAATCTAACGAACTCCGTCTCGACCAATCAGCGTCGTGTCAAATAACGTGGGACCCTTTAGCATTGAGTGTCACTCCCCTGCTGACCACCACTCTCATGCTATCTCATATGCACTTATACATACCTGCCGATAACTGTATCTCACTCGCTCTTGTATCAGTGGCACGCTCGAAAGCAAAGGGGGGATTACATGCTAGCGGTTCATGGATCGTGTTGGAGATTTTTTTTTAATAGACATTCTAACGGAACATTTTCTCTTTTAAGTCTATAATTTGAAGGTTATTTGAGTTTTTAAAAATTGTCAATAAATATGTACATATTTATTTGCAAAGTTGAAAAAATGTAATAAAAATTCCCTCCAAAAACATATTTTAGTTTTATTTGTTTTATCCCCTAAAATCCTTCATAATCCTTTATCAACAACCATTGTAATACCATCAACAATTTTGTCTTTGCCAGAACGTTTTTAGAAATTGGTTTGCGGAAAAAATATCTGCTTAAAATGTTTTCCGCGAAGAGTCAATTTTTTTCCATCCGCAATTTTACTTGAATCGCGAACAATTTATTTCTCGGTCATAATCAATAAATTTTCCTTTTCAGAAAGAAATAGGGGAAAAAAATCGACTGCTGAGGAATCCATCAGTCAACCCTCACATTGCCATATCTGCACGCTCACCGAGTGACCATTTTATAAACTTAAGTCAGAATGGATTATTTATCGATCCCATTCATCAGAATAACATTGTTCAACTTTCTAGGAAAGAATTATCTTTATTGTCTGTTATGAATAAAATCCATTTTCGCTAATACACAAGCTCCACAAATAAACAAAAATGCGCATGCCTGGGGGTCCGGCATCTGGTTCCCTTACATCGAGACCCCAAGAATGGACCCCAACTACGGAATATACAGCTGGTGGGCACGCACGAGAGCGGAACAGTATTCCAAGCATGGCTGAACACTTGGGTGCGAGAAAGCGACAAAAGAAATGAAAGAATATGCGAGATAGTTTTGCTAAGGAATCATCTATGCAACGTGGCAAATCCGGTCAAGATCCTTTGACAAAGAAAAAAATATGTGCACTTTGATTCTCTGCTGTTTTTGGTGCCATCTGTGCAAAAACGGGAGACAAGCAGTAATATATTACCTCCTGCACAAGATGAGGAAAATATTAGGCATACGAATTCCCAACCAAGGGATGTCAATCGAACTCCATCCCATCAAAAGTCTTCCCAGAGGCAGGGCAAGAATGCTGATTACAAACAACAGCTATTAGAAATATTATCTTCAAAGGAACCAGAATATGACGAAGATATAACCCTTTTCACAAATGATTGTCTCAATGCTACGGAAACTGAATGATGACCAAAAACACTATGCTAAAATATAAATTATGAACATTTTGCAAAAAGCTAAGTCCTATTATCTATTTTCACAACCTTGTTACGCTCAAGGATCACGACCATACGTCCCATTCGAACAAACACCGTCTCCACAATCATCATATCATACATATTCCCATCTCCATCTCCATGTCCATCGCCATCGCCCTTACCAACACCGCCACCACCACTATCAACTACACCTTCAGTAACCAAGAAGCCAGTGATCATTCGTCAAGAAATATTATCAGCACTGGGAAAAAGACAAAGCCTAAACCTTTTGAACAATTTTATAAAGGGACTATGAAACAAAACGTCTATGTGCGTATGCTTCCATTATCAACTTCAACATCTCAAATTATCCTTCGTCCACTTCAAGAACGTAATCAGCGGCATTCAACACCTCAAGCAATCGTTCATCCGCTTTAAGAACTGAACCAGTCGCCATAATTCCAAGAACTTATACAAGACAATCTAGAAGAAGCCACCCGTTTTTCGCCATTTCAAAAAGATTATATGTACGATGAAACATGTCCTTAACCTGTAAAAATGAATACTCACTACCTGCATTAATATGTGCGCTTGATATAAATAGATAAAATAAGAGTTACATAATAGAATACATATAATAAAACTGAATATTTGTTAATAAATTATTTATTTTCGTACCTCAAAGTAACTGATAGACGCTCCTCTGGTGGTATACATTCCCGAAAAGTTGTATTCTCGTAGGTTATGTATGGACGCACTATTTGCAACATTTTGTCGAAGCTAGCTACTGACATCCAATAACAGTGAAAAAAATTTCAGGATTTTGTCTTAAATGATGATTTTTTTCGTAAAAGAACCCTTTCGAATGTCGGAGTTTACATAGTGGATGTATCTAATATTGCCGATTTTGCCATTGGCGTTCTTTTTTTCTTCGTCTTATTTCTAAGGCAATAACACACGCTACTCTTTTAAAGTCCATCTTGCAACTGATGAAGTTGGACACAGGTTCAACCGCAGACCGCAGTGCGTGCACTATAAGCGGTTCTGCGGTTATTAGCTGCAACCGCCAGCGGCAGAAACCCGTAGTGCGGCTTTAGCCTAAGGCCTGTGGTTCCATACATGGACCCTAGGCAGGAGGAGACCAAACTGTGGGTTACGGGAATGGTACAGAATTCGTGGAGCGTAGCACTTTCGTGTTAGCCAGCAGTGGCGCTGAACACAGCAATATTTATCGCGAGAATACCACACATGCAGAAAAATTCACTGATTACAGATATGCATATAAGTCAATATTGCGAAAAATAGCGCTTAGATTATTCTCGCGATAGATATTGCTGTGTTTAACGTCACTGCCGGCTAACAACGAAAGTGCTACTCTCCACGAAATCTGTACCATTCCCGTAACATTTTCCTAACCCAGTTGGTCTCCTTCTGTCTAGGCTTCATGGTTCCATGTAAATCTATATTCTCTGACCGCACGTGATTAGCGCGACTGCGTATTAGCGACGGAATAAAACGACAGAATCCCTATTCGAACGCGCTCCTATTTATTGCACCCACATCTAAATATTAACTACGAAGCACGTTGCAGGAGTGTTTATGGCTCCTGATGAGGATGGAAAGTTATATGAATGTGAAAGAGATGAAAGATAAGTTTACAACACATGCTTTTCATAAATGGATAGCAGCTGAGACAGAAAAAACTTCCAATGCGTTCTGTTAATGAACTTTTCTGAGCGTAAGATCCCAGTTGTGTTCAAATTCTTTACAGTAAGTAGGAAGGCATGATTATACATTGCCTTAGCGGGTGGTAGACTTTTGAAAACTAGCTTATATCATAAATCTTGTAGCTGCATCGGTAACTTGCTAGGTTCGATTTGCCGCGGCACGGTAGAAATCGGTAAAATGGTGTAAGGAATCCCTCGCTGATAAGCGCATGTGCCGCACGAGGCAACATCTCACGATTCTCCATTACGAATTGAATCGTTATGTTGTTACGTCCCGAAGTAGAGAGACAGAGTAGCTCTGTTGATAATTCGATGTGCGCGGGATTTTTGAATTGGTTTGCACTATTCGGCTGAACGTGAGCTCGCTGCCTGGGACTTGCTTGTGCTCAATATACTAACTCAACGATTTTGGATTAATCGTCGAGGTTGATTCCTCTTCGAGGACGTTTAGTTTGATGATTGTTTTCCCAAACTTCTCGATGTTGATCCGTGAGAGTGAGTTTGTTGGGAAAAATATTAATTGCAACACCAACAACGCAATTACACTTAACAAAAAATAATACTTTATTTGACTTTTGAAATTATAACTCAGAAATTTGTACTTAGAATAATTTTGTAATGAGACTGGGATCTTACTCCCTTGAGATACTGTTTAATTCGAGGTTGAGGATATTCTCCCTTTCCTCTCTAAACGGGGTGACCATTTCACCTCGGTTCGGTTACACAAATTGGGTTGATTTGATTGGTCTGATTCCTAGCGAGATTGTTCGATTTTCTATAGAGGGGGTTATTTTTGTCACACGAGGCTGACGTGAGATCATTGCTTTGTGAATGGCATTTATGAGAAAGAAAATGCAGTTTCAAATTATAATTCGGAGAATGGTACAGAGTTTGATTATAATTAGGTTTTTTAGCGGTGATATCGCACAAGGCGTTCATTGAAATGAAATATGAATAAGAAAAATATTGTCGGGCTGGATATTTGTAACTTAAAGTATACCCTACACTTAAGAGTAAATACTATCGCTCTTCGTTAAGGGTTTATTCTTGGAAGGGTGTATATAAGAAGGATGTTTGTTCATTGAGAGAATATTTGGGAGGGTAAGGAACGTTTCTTGTTGCATTGCATGACTGTTCACGTAAATAGATTGAGTTTGGTAATTCGAATGTTTGGAAAAAAATAATCTAGAAAAGTTCTGGGAAATCATAGTTTAGTGGAAATAATTATTGTTTCTTAAATATAGTTTATAAATGGAATAATAAGATGATAATAAGAATAAAAGATATACATAATATTTGAATTTTACCGGCAGGCTGCATCGTTTCGGAGGTAGGCAAGATAATAATCTAACTTATCGACAGGAGATGTGCGTTGCCCATGTTCGGACGTAACAATGTTATCATTATAGTTTAAACTTAGGGATGGTACTTTGAGCAGAGTATCTGTGCATTGAGTATCAGCAAACAGCGCACCGATTGTTATGCACGATTACTGCAACAATATCAATATTAATTTGTTATGTCATGAATACATTATATAATATACGAGTATATACACTACCGCTCAAAAGTTTGGATACACCAGTCGATATTTCTTGCCGCACTTAAAGTTAGATAACTCTGCAAAAAAAAAAGATATTCCAATTTCCAAAGCGGCGTTTTAAAAAGGATAGATCAGGCTTCAGTTTGCTGTATTTTAATATTTAAAAAAAAATTCCGACCCGGTACGGACTTTGGTTCGTGGCGGTTTTTAGGCCTTTTTACGTATTTTCCCCCTAACATGTTTAATATCTCCCCCTTTAGTTCCAATATATCCATCACTTTTGTGCACTCTTCTGCTGCTTTTCTTGCTTTCTTTGTAACCATCTCCCAGCCCTTTTTGCATACCAATAAATGCTCCAACGTCTTGTTGCACAACTAATCCTTTTCCCCTTTCTTTCCCGCCCTTCCTATGATTCCACATCTTAATCTCGCCCACATCTCCTTATTCTTCCCCTTGCACTCCCTCCTCCGACCAGTATGTCCACGGCATCGCATCATTTTGGCATATCCATTTATAATTCACACTGTATGCCGACTCGTTTATTCTCTCCCCTTCCTTTCTTAATATTTATTTTTTCAAGTTTTCTAAACCCTCTTTTATTTTTTCATCTATTTCTTCCCCGTCCTTTCTCTCCCATATCATTGTTAATACTAGTAATGCCGTCGAGACGAGACAGTTCGCGGCGAGACGAGCCGAGATCGAGAAATTTCTCGTCTCGTCTTACAAAATTCTCGTCTCGAGGTCTCGAGACGAGACGAGACATTTTTCTCGACTGACGAGATTCTCGATCGAGACTCTCGACATCTCGAGATTTCTCGAACTTCTCGAGGTTTCTCGAATTTCTCGTCAATTTCGAGATTCCTGGAATTTCTCAGTCGGCATTTGATTTTGGGGGCACCGAATGAGAAAAATAATAGTAACTGTATTTAGTCGAGAGAATTACAATTACTAATACTATGTTAATGTTTTTGGGAGAATTTTAGAAAATCTTCATATACCAGATCGATCTTTCGACAAGCTCTTTGTAGTTGCAACGAAAAGTCGTTAGAGGTTCTGTATTCAAACGCTTGACTTACGCTCGTGTACATATCGGTACAACACGTATGACCTTGGCCAAGGCTTCTGTAAGCTCTCAGTATCATCGAGCTAGTGATCGTGACAATTACATATCCATAACATCTGCTTTTTTCAATTTTACACAATACGCGGGTCTTTGAGACGCGGATCTTTGAGGCTGTGTAAAAGGTATAGTTTATATTTTTTGTCTGTGATTTAGTTGAATAATTCGTGTTTCCTGTATTTTGAATATCCGTTGAAATATTCCTAACGCGTCTTTTATGGAGACAAAAAATATCTCAATATCATAAAAAAACGATCGGAGAAGACATGGTACGACTTGAGAGGATGTGAAATTTGATCAGCTGTTATATAAGTGCGAGGGCCTAAAACTTTGTTTTTTTTCTTAATCCCTCAACGTTTACGAGAAAGACTTGTTCGAAAAATTGTCGGTGAAACAGATCATTCACGTCCTCTTAACTCGACATTTCTAGTTCTCCTTTCTCACTTGTGTTATTATCATTGTAGATCTGACTATAAAGTGGCGGACTCTCGTGAAAAATGAAGCGTTCCAATGTAATAGCGATTTCCAGCCACGGCAAAAGGAAAAAAACGCCAAAACGCTTTAATCAGGTCCGATGAAAGTGGAGAAGATGATTTGACGACCGGTGAACTTGAAAAAAATTCCGGCGACGTCAGGCAGCCGAAAATCATGGCGACTCAAAATTTACCGTCCGCTTCGTCGAATAAAGATAATTGTATTGTACATACAATGGCCAAAACACAGCAGAAATACACTGGATTTTTTGAAGTGTACTTGGTCGATAAAGAAAATGGCGATAAAGTATTTACCGTTCTCGTTTTTCGATGACGATGCCACTGAAGACTTTTTCGCTTTCCTTAATGGAAACTTCGCATATCCGAAACGGACCAGTTTGCGAGAAAAAGTCATGAACCACTTCGTAATCATGAGAGCAGCTGTTTTTAAAACATTGAAGCAAATTGATTCAAAATTTTCTCTGACAGTCGATGGATGGACATCGATTGCTAATCGATCATATTACGGCATAACGATGCATTATATCGATAATGACTGGAAATTGCAGTCTCTACTTCTGGATTTTATTCCATCGAATGGAGCTCACACAGGCAAGGATATGGCTAATCTCGTGCTCGATGTATTAGAGGAGTTCGAGATCAAATAAAAAATTCAGGGCATCACTCTTGACAATGCAGCTGCAAACACATCGTTCATAGCCGAACTTTCTGATCTCTTATCTGGGGAAGGCATCGAATTCAACGCGAGTGATTCTCACTTCCGTTGTTTTGCTCACATCTTGAATTTGGGAGTACAAGATACATTGAGCGCTCTAAATCCGGAACACTCAAATTTCGAGTTATCTATCGATATCGGCAGCTCTGACGAAGAGACCGTATTATCTGTTTGGGAGCAATCAAAAGAAAACAATGTTATTAATAAATTGAGAAAATTGCTTGTAAAACTCAAGAGGTCCGAGCAGTGGATGAGTAAATTGCACGCATATTGTGACGCGGTTAATGAAAAAAAAAAAATAACGATAACGATAGACGTATCAACTCGATGGAATTCGACTTATATAATGTTGCGAACAACACTGAGTCTCAAGTCGGCTCTTAACGCACTTATGCACAGCTATGGAGAACTTCAGGATATGATAATCAAACCCGAAGAATGGGAAATCATCGAGACTGTGTACGCATATTTAAAACCATTTGATCATCTGTCGACGGTTCTCGGTGGTCAAACGTACATTACGTTGCCGTTGGTAATTGTGGGGTTCAACATGCTTCTTGACAAAATCGAGACGGTAACTCACCAACTTGATGAGAAGCCATCGCGAAGTGACGTCGACGAGACATTTATCGAAGCTTTTCAAGCTGGAAGAGATAAAATGATCAAACATTATAAAAATACGAATTGGATATATGGTGTTGTTCTTATCCTCGATCCTCGGCACAAAGTTGAAACGTTTCAGCTTACGTCTTAGGGTCGTGACATAGAAAAGTCATCAATTGCTAAATTTCAAAAAATTTTCCAAAAACAATATTGCGCGAATTCCACCGTCGATATAATACCATCTCAGGGTAAAAGTTTATCGGATCAAGGAAGCCAGGGATCCTTCGATTTATATGAGCTTTATGAGGCCTCAACGCAGATTTTTCACGCAGAGGACTGTAGTGAACCACAACGAGAATTCGAACGATATTGTAAGCTCAAACGGGCGAGCCGAAACGAGAATATTTTGGAGTGGTGGCAAAACAACTCGGATTCGTTTCCGAATTTAGCAAAAATGGTGCGAGATTTCTTGAGCATCCCGGCGACAAGCGTTCCGGCTGAACGTTTGTTTTCGAAGGCTGGTTTGATTCTAAGGAAACATCGAAATAGGATGACCAATGAATCAGCGAGAAGTCTGCTTTGTATGAACGGATGGCTGACGTGCAGCCTGAAATCAGCAATTCAACAAAATCTTAACCCGTCCGAATAATAAAAGTGTATTTCAAAGCGTTTTCTTTGTATTTAAATTATTCGAGCCCAGCCCATACATGCAGCCCAAGACTCGCCGAGATTATCGAGAATTTCGAGAGTCTCGAAATTTGAGACGAGAAATATTTCTCGAAATTTTTCCGAGACGAGAAATACGAAATTTTCGTCGTGTCTCGCTCGACGGCATCACTAGTTTGAACACAGAGCCTCTAGCGACTTTTCGATGCAACTACAAAGAGCTTGTCGAAAGATCGATCTGGTATATGAAGATTTTCTAAAATTCTCCCAAAAACATTAACATAATATTAGTAATTGTAATTCTCTCGAATAAATACAGTTACTATTATTTTTCTCATTCGGTGCCCCCAAAATCAAATGCCGACTGGTCTCGCGACCTCGAGACGAGAATTTTGTAAGACGAGACGAGACATTTCTCGGCGAGACGAGACGAGATTGAGAAATTTCTCGTCTCGTCTAGTTAATACACTAGTTAATACATAATACTTCCCCCACTTTGACGGATTCCCATTTTTAATTGCTCTCATTTCTTCTAATAGACACATTTTTGGCCACCTGGTCTCTTCCATCCTTCCTTTATACAGGGAGGTCCACGCAACGCGTGCACCTCTTTTACGACCAAAATATGTGTTGTACGCAAAAATGTTATATACAAAAGTTACATGGTTTATAAGGCTACATCATGTGGCGCATTCATTTTTCTTCTAGGTGGAGGAGCTTCGGAGATTTCAAGGTCAACTTTGTTTTTTTAAAGGGAATGCTATATTTTTTATAGTGGAATATGGTACAGTATCGAATTCTGAGTAAAAGTATAGACCTTTATTAGCCCTAAAGTTAATATCTAACGAGTAATTTTACTTTATTCCTTTAAACTTTTCTTTGCGTAATATCAAGTTGGAGATTCAAATCTACTACAAATTTCTGAAGGATAGCGATGTTTACATGACAGAGTTTATCAATATGGACATATTTACCACATCACACGCTCTTATCATGATTCGCGATCTTCTCAATGTTTGCATTCCAGTATTAAAGCTTCGTTCGGTGATTGTGCGTGATTATCAGTAAAATAAAAGTGAAAATGAATTTTTGTAATTGTGACAAAGTTGATATGATTTTAGTGTACGGAGAGTGTCATAGAAATGCAATAAGAGCTGAAGCTATGTAAGCCGAAAGATATCCTGAACGGATTCAACCATCTAGAACCATATTTGAGAGAATGTGTAAATCGCTTCGAGAAAATGGACGTTTTAATGTTAATAAACGTACCATGAGAGAAACTGCCATTTCTGAAGAGAATGCTATTGCGGTCTTAGCAGCCGTAATAGAAAATCCTCATATTAGTATGCGGCAGATTTTTCTCGAGGTTCTGGAATAAGCAAAAGGAGTATTCTACGAATCCTCATCATCCCTCTCATTCTTATCTGCGCTTCTTGCAAATTTCTCTTCCACTTATATACTCCATCGCTATTATCCAGACGCTCGGGATTCTCCTGCTCTCCTTCCCCTTCTTTCTCCAGCAGCTTATGCTCCTCACCCGCCCTCTTCCTCTTTTTCGTCCGATTCCTCACTACTCTTCTCTTCCACTTCATCGTCTTTCTCTCCTTCTTCATTCTTACTCTTTTTTTATCGGTGAAGGCAGTATCACGCTTCCTCCACCTGGTGATCTGAACACGTCAAAGAACTTCCTTACGTTTCTAATCGTTTCGTTTTTCTTTGGACGCCTTCTCTTCTTTCTCGCCATCACTCCTTCCTCCGGCTCTTCTTGTTCGACCGCCTCATCCTCCTGATCGACTTTACCCGCCGACTCTCCCACGAGGTTCTTGCTTGGTCCGCAGCACTTCTGTTCCCCTTCGGCCATCTACTTTCCTCTCTCAACTTCATCCCTCGCCGTCCCACCTTTGTCGCTCCTAACCTCCTTTCCACACATTCGCGCTTTGTTTCCTCCAATCTCATTCACCTCCCTTTCCCTCACTATCTCTATTATCTCCACTTGTCTAGCTTCACCTCCTCTTTCTTTATCGCCCACCTTCTGCTTCATTTTTTCTCTTTTTTCACTATCTCTGCTTTTTACAGTCCCGATCTATCCGGCGCGTGCTCTCTCTCCTATGCTCCAAACGGAACTTGCCTAGTGCCTGCATAATTTTAAAACATGATTATCAGGTAACTGTGTGTATTGAAATGCCAGACAATTATTAGGCATCTCTGAGTTTTGCGATAATTTGACACAAGATTTTTGACACTAAGTGGCATTGGAAGCTCGATCCATTTAATTAACATAGCAGAGACATACAGAAGGCAAAATATAAATCTATACCGATCCGGTTAAACGACATTAACAAAAAAACTAGGAGCAAAACGATAATATTATGAGCAAAACATGCACAAAAAAGCATCGTAAGTCGATGTGAAACAAACGATCAATATTTCTTATTTGTCTCATTTATAAATGATTCAATGTTTTATAGTATTATGCTTAATATCACTTCATTTATTCACCGATATAGATATATATTTATATTGTACATTATCTTCAGTCCTAATATCATTGACCGTCAAACGCGACGGACCGATTACCTCTGATCTCGTTTCGAAGATCCGCGATTCTCCTCCCTAATCGCGGTCTCTCCCTCCCTATTGCCGGTCACTTGACCATATAGCCCGTATATCAGAGACATTTCATTACAGTTTAAAAAAATTTGGAGATCTCGTCTAATCTTGAAGTTGTCCACATTCGCATTATTGATGAATAATTTATTTATTTATTCTTGTATTTGAATGGAGACCTATCTCGCCTCGATGGGTTTCAAACATTGTTCATACATCGGACCCATACTTTTTCCGTTTGTTGAGAATTTTTATATTTATCGACGTCGCAATGTCTTCATGCCTGTTCAGTACTTATATGTGAATAGACCTACAATTTTAAGAATCACCGAACTTACAAAAAAAGCATTTGGAAAAAATCTATTGGTTTCAGCAGCGAATTCAATGTCTGTATGCCCGCATTCGACTCCACAGCCATTAATCACTCGTTTTCTTGATATGTGAATATCGTAAGAACTTTAAGATAAAATCATTGGGTACAAACTGAACCAGTTTCTATTTCTAGAAATGAGGCGTTATGTTTTTTTTCTTCACATTATAGACGAATTTCTTATTGTCCTATTTTGTCGGCAGATGTGGAAAAATACGATGAAACCCTATCTTTCTTTAATTGTCATTAGATATACAAAATGTATAGAAATAAAAATTTGATTCAACGGAACAAAGATCTCTGGCTTATGTCTTCCTCGTCATCGGAATCCATGAGCGATGCAGGATCTTCGTTATTCGAGCCTTCGATGCAATCATTTTCAAGAACTTCCCAAGACGATGCGTGCATTCCTTTTAAAACATCCATCATCAGTTGTCTGGCTTCTGGATCGCGTTCTTGGTGCCTAAGTTCACTTTCAACCCAGTTTTTGTAAAAACTTTCGGAGCACTCCATATGGTTCTCCGATTTGTAACATTCGAGGGAACAATATGAAATTTCGCATTTCGGGCACGTGTACCGTCGCGGTGCAGTATTACATCTGCGATTATCATTATTTTTATAACTTACATGTTACATTGACTTTTGGTTTAGAGGTTAAGATTATTACAAATATTTATGTTCAATACCAACAAATTCAGACGCCGATAGAAGGAATATGCCTATGGTTCGGTTTGGCTCCAGAAATGGGGTACCCCAAGGCAGTTTGGTACCCCACAGCCAGGCATCGCTGGCGTCGCTACAACAATGTATAGGTCGCACAAGACACGTCCACGTATACCTCCCAACTTCATAGCACAGCTCCGCCTCCTCTGTCACCAATCACATACGAGCAAGTGCGCCTTCTCACTTTCTCTAATGCGAGGTATACACTGGGGTACTCGTGCCGACTCTCTTTTTCTGATCTGCCACTGCCGTACCCCACTGATTGGACATATATAATGTCGACCTTAAGGATGTATGTAAGGTGAAATCTGCAGTACATCAATTTATTTTTCAAGGTTAATTTTTATGTCAAAATGTTAATGCCGCATCATTTCTGTTTGCATTTTATAATTTATAATGAAAAAATTATGTCGTTTTGTATAATAATTTACAATTTTTAATAAAATTAATGTGCAATTTGATATTTGTGTTCGACTACAAGTTTAGTCAATCAAATAATTTTATTTCTGTCCCGAGAAAATGTGGCAATAAGGCTACAGTCAGCCATGACAGTCAGCTACAGCTGATTATTCCGAGACCGGCAGCATATATATATTATCAATTGCTGCGTTGTCGCATTGACGTGTCCAATATGGTGGACGTACTAACAATACGTTACGGGTTGGGAAATTGAGTTCGGGATGACACTTGGCAGGTTCGTAGTATACCTTAGGCGTATCTACCTAGTAAAGTAATAGACTGCACTAGCCATAAGTTTCCGAGCAAAAGGGGCTTAAAGTTTTTACGCGCAGCTCATATACTCGTCAATTTCTGCACATTCCAACAACAGCGCAGTAACCGAGTTAGTAGCGAACTCGCTTGCCACGCAGACGACCGGGGTTCGATACTAACTCCGGGAACTTTAAAAAATTTTTTTTATTTAATTGTTTTAAATATTATAACAACTTTTAAATAAAGGTAATGATCTAAAAATATGATCAATTCAATCCTAAATCATTTTGTTTCTATTTGTGAAATGATTTACAGATAATTAAAATGTGAATTAAAGATAATATTTTATTTTTTAAAAGTTGAATAATTTCAAATGCATGACGGTAAATTCAAACTTTAATTACCACTAAAACAAAATTTCGGGTAGAGTTTTATTTTTATACAATTTTGTACAATATCATCTTTATCCGTCAATTTTGTATATTATATACAATCACCAGAATGATAATTATCATAAAAACTGTTTGAGCGAGGATCTGGTGAGCGGGAGAAGGATTAGTGAACAATAAAATGGCTTAGCTAAGACACGAGGTTACCGGTACGGATCGTCGTTTTTATTTTGTCGTCAATATAATTACTGCACAAACACTGAGCGCGTGTTGCGCTAAGCGACGGTCGTTCGAGCTGAGCTGATAGATTTAAGAACAAGTCCGATGTTGAGAAGCCGAGTTAAGAATTTAAGCTGAGATAAGAGAAGGTCCAAAAACTGAGAATGCCGGGGTCCGAATTAAATAGCGAAAATCGAATTATAGGAAACACACGCGTCTTTACTGTGTGAGCTCTAGCGAGAGAATGGTCGAGGAACCGGTTCCGGCCCGGCACGAGGTGAGCCGGCTAGCGAAGGAGAAGGGGCAGCGTCGAGCGGACATCGATCGACGAGAGCTCCTCTATCGACCGTGAATTACGTTGGGCGGCAAGTTTGAACTCCTTTTTGGTCTCGTCGAAACAAAAACACTAAAAATAAAAAATATTTTGTCATCTTGCACAATTTACAAATGAAGATTGTTTACATGAGCAATCTTTATATAAAAGATTTGTTGGAAAACATACTTTATTTACATTCATGAAAATTTCTCTTTCATCAGAAATCTTGGAAGCGTACCAGGCATACCGGATCATTTAATTACAAATTGGCGATGATAGTCGATGATGCACTATTGATTGCATTTTTATAGAGTCTTCACGGGAATTTATTTCTCTATTATTTTCAGATAGATAAGCGCAATTTTGTATACACTTTATTAGATTTTTAACCTGTCTATAAAAATAGACATCACACGGTTGAACAAGAGGAGTACATTTTGGAGGAATCACTTTAATTGTACAAGTTGGTGATTTCTCGTTATCCTGAAAGATTTCATTATATAATTCAGGGTTTGATTGTCCACCCCAATTACTCAATAATTAATAGAAACTGTTCTTTTGCAAAATGTCAAAATATTTTGTGTTTTCAATGTTTTTATGACATTCTGGTAATTGTATGTAATATGAAAAATTGACAAACAAAGTATTGTATACATTTTGTAAATATTGTAAAATTCTTTATATAAATAAACCCCTACACGACATTTTGTTATCGTGGTGATTATAGTTTTATTTTACCCCCATGCATTTGAAATTATTCAACTTTTTAAAAATAAAATATTATCTTTAATTCGCATTTTAATTAGCTGTAAGTCATTTCATAAATAGAAAAAAATTATTTAGGATCTAATTGAGAATATGTTTAGTTCATTAACTTTATTTAAAAGTGGTTATAATATTTACAACAATTAAATAATTTTTTTTTTAAAAGTTCCCAGAGGTAGTATCGAACCCCGGTCGTCCACGTAGGAAGCGAGTTCGCTACTAACTCGGTTACTCGGCTGTTGTCGGAATGTATAGAAATCGCCGAGTATATAAGCTGCGCATAAAAACTTTAAGGCCCTTTTTCTCGGAAAGTTATGGCCAGTGCGCTCTATTACTTCAATAGGTGGATACCCTTAGGTTTACTACTAACCTGCCTAGTCTCATCCCGAAGTAAATTTCCCAACCCGTAAGGTCCCCTTGTTAGAGACAGAAGAGCGTTCACGTTCTCGTGACTCCGACGACGGGGCGTATACCATGGATCTAGAGTAAAGGAGCCCGAACGCTGTACTATGGATGTGGGCCCTGAAAGCGACGAAAACGATATATAGGCTGTGGTGGTGCTGCTGACGTTAGTATAGGATGATAGAGAAGGAATGAAAAAAGAGAGAGAGAGAGGAACCTATTGCAGATAGTGCGGACCGACGTAACCGAACCCGACGAATTAAAAACCAGAATAACGCAGCTGGCACGAATTGAAAACTAAAATAACGCAACTCAACGAATTAAAACCCAAAATAACGAAACTTTTCGCACGTAAAGAAATGAAACAATGTGTCGCGGTGTGTAAACACTAAAAGACATAAGTATTATTCTTATTTCAGCAATGACCGGTCGTCGATAATGAACACTCTTCATGGCATCACCAATACCATACTTCATATCCTATACTGACAACACAAGCGCGCTCGTGGCTGAATTTCGAACTACAACCAACATATATCTTTTTCGTCGATTTCAGGGTCCAAATTTATCATGATTCTCCTATGCCGTTCGGTCTCCTTCCCTTTAGGCTCCATGCAGCAACGCTCGACCAAAGTTGAAACCTGGAGAGCTAGCTGTGTGGGGACCTAAGGGGGGCCGGTGGTCGGTAAGATAAAGTGAGGTCGGGAAAAGGAAAGTGCGTTTCGTCTCAGGTACAGCGACATCAGTAGGGCTGTATCGCTGTACCCTGCCCTAGACGCGCTGGATGTTAGAAGTCTAGGGGATGTTGTACATATATATTGAAACACTTGGGCCTGCGACCACTTGCGAGAAACGCTGGAACTATTGCCGCGTAGCGGTGTGCGGTGGAACCCCCACAGCCGGTCCGGCGGGGCGACATCTGAGCGGCTATTATCGAACTGTGGGTATTTTTGTACCCATGACCCGAAGTTGGCTCGGCTATCGGAGTCATATATATGGTGTGACGAGTTTTCCGAACAACTCGTCCCAATTTTTACACCGTCGTTTTGGTGGCGGATTTACGCCCCTGGCGTACAGGGTGCGGCCCTGCCACCTTCGTCGTCGCCTGTAGCTCACGTCAAACGACGGACAGCGTGAGGAGCGACCGAGGGAGCAGCAGCATCGGTCATCTTATGAAGAGCGAAATTAGCTGGCGACAAGTGGTGCGCGGGAATTTCGTGTAATAGGGGAACCTCTCCTATGGACGGGGGGGGGGGGGGGAGCCGGCGAGCACGTCTCACGCGATCGAGTCCCGATGAGTTAGTTCGTCTCGAATAACGCATATGGTACCACGTTGTTCGTTTACAGCCGCGATTATTGTAACACGTTCTGTCGTCTCTAAGTCTTGTGTGTCGTTCGTCGAGTGTCTTCGTTTCATCGTTTTGGTAAGCTAGTCCCGCTCGTTCGTTGATCGACAATTTGATAATTAATTAATATTGACGAGGTATGGGGTTTCCATAATTTTGGCGAATTGGTCAGGGAAACTAATCAAGAACATTTTGCGATAGGTCTCGCGTCCTCGTGTGGACCAATTGGAACGCCAAGGTATTTCCGTATGTTCGGGTTCTTTTGTAGGGTAACCCCATGCCTCGCCTATGGGTTTTGCGTGTCGAAATGGGTATTGATGAATGGTCGAGTAATTCGACCATCCATTGCAATCGCTACGCGTTCGTATCTTGGCTGGACCGGTGGCACGGCCGGCCGGTGTGTTGTCGTTTGCGGCGTCCTCTACGGAGGTCGCCCCTTTGTATTCGGTGTCGCGAGCGCTCGGCTCTCGCCGACGGGCTCGCGCCGGTTACTCGTTTCGTGTATATTGGTGGTCCCTTATTCTCGGCGATCGTATTTGTTTTCCTGGTGGTTGCATGTATACGGTATTTCGCGTGCTATCTACGATGTTTCGGGTATGTTATATTTCGCGTGCTAACTACGAAGTTCTCTTGCTACCTATAATAACGACGCGTGCTACCTACTATACTCTGTCGCTGCCCATAATAATTGCATGTGCTACCTATGACATTCTCGTGATACCTATAATAATTTCGGTTCCTACCTACAATAATTTCGATGGCTACCTACGATAGATTTCGGTTGTTACCTACGATATTTTCTTGCTACCTATAATAGTTTCGGATGCTACCCACGATAAATTTCGGTTGCTACCTACGATAATCTCTTGCTACCGATAATGATTTCGCGCGCTACCTACGATAGATTTTCACACGCTACCTCCGGTTTTCGAGTTCAAACGCGATCGGTGAGGGATATTCTCGCGCGTTTACAACAACCTAGTGTACCAGTCCGGATCGTTCCATTATAATGTTGTTCGGCCTGTATTGATCTCATTTACACACGAATAAATAGACCTGAATTATACGTCGCTTCTGTCAAAAGTGTTGTTTGTAACTCCACTCTCATGCTCGTCCACGCCCCTCTATTCTTGCCGGCCGAAAGGCGGGCTGAGCTGGTCATTTGGTTTCCCGAGGTCTCTCCCCGGCATGCGGGAGAAGTTCGGGGTTTGCGGGGCACGCCTGGGACGGCAAACTAAATAAGCCGGTTCCACCGGTAGTACTCGTACCTGGCGCCCGTCCGTTTCGGACGTGTCACCCGCACCCCGGGAGTCATCTATGACCCTGGCCGTGGCGACTTTAGGGTTCGCGTGAAGCGCGACTCCCGCGGTGTGACGGTAGGGAGGGGGACCTCGGAGGAGTAGCGAAAACTCGTTACAATGGCGAAAAGAACACGTATATAGTAAATAATCTGGCGGTCCGTATACTCCGATCGGGTCTTTCCGTGAATGAGGGAGGCGTGCAATGATAACATATTAGCGAAATATATGTAAAGATCCGCATGTACAACTTGCGTAAAGCCGCCGATGTTTTTTTTATTCTTTTACCTACTAAATCTGTATAGAGGAATTAAACATTTTTGAAATAAAATTAAATAATGTGGAAAAAATATAATTTATCGTCGTCGGTTCAGCTCCATCAAGCTAGGGCTTCAATCTTTCGTGTTATTGCAAGATATTATTTTGCAGAGATAAAAGAGACTTGGACTAGCAGCGCGGGATTGCCGCGGCTTTTTCTTTTTTTTTTCGTGTAATTTCCCTGGCTTCATTATTTTTGCATATTTCGATTGCCGTCAAGCATTTCGAACACGGGTATATTATTTCGTGAAATACAAAGAACATGAAAATAAAATTTCAAGATATTTCTGGAAACACGTAATTATTGATTGTTTAGCCGTGTTCACCATTCGTAATTAATTTCATTCGCTATTTCGCTGTGAATAGCCTAACGAACTTTAAGATTTTTTGAATGTTTATTATTAAAGTGATTGGTGAACACGTGTTCAGGGGGCACCGTGAGAAGGCAATCAATATCGCCCCTCTGCCCCTCCATTGAAGGTTGCAGCTCATCGAGCCCCAGGCAAACGACGGAAACGACTTCAAGTATAGAGAAACTTAAGGGATCGTCTCAGTGTGACCCTTCGAAACATCACTGATTTTCGCGATTTTTTTAAAAATGTTGTAGTAAACTAATCGTTCTGATTTTCTTTTTATAAATAAATACATTCATGCCGAATACAAAATCATTTTTTTACGTTAATTTATTTAGTATATAATAATTAAATAAATTATTGAAATGACACGTTAAAAAAAAGGTCTCGTACGATGTCCACGATTGCGGCCGCAATTTTGATCTGAAACAAAAATTTCAAATAGATTATTAATCTGTAGGAAAGTCGCTATCGCGCTATGGAGGTTGTTCTTGTTTTTTTTTTGGAAATTTGATAAAATGGCGGTGGTTTGAACAAAAAGTATCGAATTTGGCCCTTTTTTCGACAGTTTTTCGTAAAAAAAAATAGGAAGATTTAAAAAAAAGCTTCCATAGCGCGATAGAGAATGACGTTAAACATGTTCTCTCAAAATTGGAAATAGATATCTTTAAAACTCTTCCTTTGAGAGTGGACACCGTTTTGAAAAACACCATTCCGAGAAAAACGCGTTTAAAGATTGTTACCGGAGGATTTTCTCGACAGCATAAGAGCCCGAGATTGTCGGGTGTTGTCGAGACGCCCTGTAGTGAGTCGGGCCTACGACGTCGTGCGTTAGCCACACTCGCGGCTCACTACACTTTTCGTGAATCTTCGTTGACAAAGGGCCGAGAGGCTCGAAATTAGCGCGACGATTCTCCTCTTCCCCTCCCCCTCTTTACCTATTGACTCCGTTTGCCGATCAGAGACGATAGACGAGCACTTGATCGCGCACCGTCTTGGTGTTAACACACGCGTCCCGAGACAGTAATTTGCTTATTAATTTTCACGTTGGGGAATAGCGGTAAAGGGTCAGTAGAAAGTGCGTGTTTGCTTTTGTCAAGTGGCTTGTCAAAGGATCAGCGAGGAACGCTGGAATATTGTCAACATACACGTAAGAATAAAGCTGTCTCTTTATCTGATCATTTGGGTATTCCATTGATCTTGCGAACTTATTGGTCCTCCAACGGAATCCCACCCTGAGAATCCTGTCTCAATTTATTGTCAAAGGAGTATCGTTCGTCATAACGTAAACTGACTGGCGCCCAAAGCGAAATATAGATCTTGAAAACGTTGTCAAAGAGCCCCGGCAGCCGACGGACCACGGCCGCGCCGGGTGGATATTTCAGAATAATTGTAAGAAAAGAAATATCGGTCTCAAGATTGAAGTTAGAAAATTTTAGATAAATCGTTTACTTACGATCAATCGGCGATGCCAGGTCCATACAATATCCCTTCTGCTTCCTCGAACTGCTCATTTTCGGCTGAAATTTCGTTTCGACGAGTTGTTCTGGCTTCTTTGCTGTCCAGAGAGCTTCGGCGTTCTGCAATTTTTATGCGCTCCGTCTTATATTTTACTGCGAAGTTTGCGGCTATCGGCCCTATGGTGCACCCCATCGTCTCCAGGATTTTTAAAATTGGATCGAACCTTTCGTTGAACGTACAGGTGGCACAATACGTCGCGATTTCTATAGTTTGCTTCCCACAGAATATATGTTTGGGAGCGAGTTGCCACACGCAATGATTGAAACTCTCATTGTTATTTTGAGTGTTTGCGTCCGTACATCTCTCTAACAAATCGTCGGTGGTCAAATATTCGTAAATTGGCTTCAAAACCTCTTGGACATCGTCATCGAGCGCTGGTAGATGAGAATATTTTCCCTTGTATCCATTGGCGTCAGCTATGCGCCATTCGTACCACGAATCTCCTCCCGAAGGACAATACTGATGCTGGGGATTCTTATCAGTTGAGATGAGAATCAACGTCGCCCATATTGCGTTCCTCATGTTCTCTTTTGTAAGGATGGTTTATTAAAGGTGCCAACAAACTCAATACACCTCTACGCTATGGTTTAGAATTAACTTTATTAATAACGTATCTGAGCTTTCGGCCGAGCATGTCGTTACCCATCGGCGGTTATCGGAAGACTCTGGCACAGCCTGCTTTGTCTTCGCTCGCTCGTCGGTAGCGCCACACGACGCAGTCAGTTGCTCGTCAGCGCGCCAAAACATTTTTCTTAGTTTAAGTCCGTTTCGGAATACCCTTACACAACGGAATCGGAGTTTCGACGAACTGCTAAGCCATAATATTCCGAAAGATGTGTTAACAACTTTAGTGTCAATTGCGCTTTTTTTGGTTCGGCAGCAGGTTTTTGTGTTGTATTTGTTTTTCTTTTCGAAATACTCGAAAGCTTGCCTGTCTTTACTTGCTTGTCTGCAATTTGCTTCTTGGCTTTCTTCAATTGTACCAACCTTTTTCTCGCTTCGTTTCCCCTTTTGTAAACAAGTGTTTGACGTGCAGAACGCACTCTTTTTTTTTACCGTGAAATCGTCGCCATAAGGCTTGACTTCTAACAACATCTTGAAGGTCTTTGTATCTCCATCTCCAATATAGTATACGTATTTTGCATTGTGTAATTCCTCAGATATCTTGAAAATTGTTATCATGCCATCTATTAAAACAGTTAGTCGCGATTGACTGAGGCGACTGTACCTCCAACTCTTGTATCGAGTTGGACGTACAGCGGGTGCCGAGCCAGACGTCACCGTGGCGACATCTCTCGGCTGGCGCGGGAAGCGTCGCGAGACCTCGAGCGCGACCGTGCAGCCTCGGACACTGTCGTTCGATCTCGGGTCCGCTCGCGACGCCCTCCGAACCTCGTGCGCGCGTAGCAACTGGTAGTCGTGCCACTCCTGTAGAGAAGGAAAGACGTATATCTCGAGCGCTGTGAATAATAAAGAAAGTACAAAGAACATAAAAAGAGAAGGCGTGGAAACTTACTTTAACCCGAAACTCATGATTCCTCAACCCCGAATTACGAAATTCTGGCACCTGCTTAAACAGGTTATGGGCCCAGATCGCGTGGACTGCGCGTAAAGTGAGTTTCGAGAGCGTAGTAATTCGGCCGCGTGAGACACGAGGCGTGAGGGGCGGCCATCTTGGTCGTGTGCAAAAACGTGGTATCGGGATCGCGACCGCGAGTAAATCGAATCCGCGATGGCTGATGCAATCTCAGCGCGGAGCGTTCGGAAATTCGACGGGACAAATTACCAGGGTTGGAAATTCCAGTTAAACTCACTGCTTTTGGCAAACGAGATAGAAGACGTCGTGTCCGGCGCGCGAGTGATGCCGGCGGTGATCGCGGGACATGAGGCCGAGGCGAAGCAATGGGTGCGCGATAACGCGAAAGCGATGTTTTTTATTTCGTCATCAATGGAGGAGGCGCAGCTGCAGTGCGTGCTCACGTGTACGAGTGCGAAAGTGATGTGGGATCAACTCAGCTTAATTAACGAGCAGAAAACGGCAACAAATAAAATGGGTTTGTTGCAAAAATTCCACGAGTATCGTATGAGCGTGGGAGACTCTGCTGTGCAACACGTGGCGAAAGTGCAAAATCTGGCGGCCCAGATTCGCGATGTCGGTGAACCTGTGTCGGACACTACGGTAATGGCGAAAATTTTAGCGAGTCTAACAACAAAGTTTAGTACACTACAAACGGCCTGGGACAGTGTCGATCCCGCGCGGCAGACAATGGATCATCTGCTCGAGAGGCTAATTCGCGAGGACGTGCGGCTCGCAAGTGGCCCCCGGAACGGTATCGACTCGAGTTAAACGTCGCGGAGTACGTCGTCCCAAATACAGTCAGAGAGGCAGCGAATGGTGAGGATGCCGCGCAGTAGGCGGTAGCCATTCGCAACGAACTAAGCGCACACGAGAAGAACCAAACTTGGTCACTCGTGCCGCGAGCCTCTGGGATGAGGACGATCGACTCAAAATGGGTGTTCCGACTGAAGGAGGATCCAAACAAAGGAACAAGGCGATACAAGGCAAGACTCTGTGCTCGGGGATTCCAGCAACGAGAGGGAGTTGATTACACCGAAACTTTCGCTCCGGTGGTTCGATACGATTCGTTAAGAGTACTGCTGGCAACAGTGGCAACGAGGGACCTGGAGCTGACACAGTTCGACGTTCAAACCGCATTCCTCTACGGAGAACTGGAAGAAACAATCCATATGGAGGTTCCAGAGGGACTCAACGTCGTGGGAGGAACGAGCAGCAAAGAAGTCGTGTGTAAACTCCAGAAATCGCTGTATGGATTGAAGCAGTCTCCAAGGTGCTGGAACAAAAAGTTCACGCAGTTCCTAAATAAGTTTCAGTTGGAAGCATGCGAAGCCGACAAGTGCGTGTTTGTCGGAAAGTTCGAAAGTGAAACGGTGTATCTCGCGCTGTTCGTAGACGACGGACTGATCGCTGCGAGATCGAAAAAAACTCTAGATGTAATTTTGAAAAGACTGAGCGACGCCTTTGAGATCACAATCGGTGACTCAAGTATGTTTGTTGGCGTGCAAATCCTGCGTGATAGAAGTAAGAAGGTTCTAGTCATTCACCAAAGTGCCTATACTAAGAAAATATTAAATAAATATGGTATGGCGAGCGCAAAAGCGGTGAGCGTACCGGCTGATCCCCACGTCGCGCTGGCTCCATCTGAGCCAGACGACGAGAAAACAAATAATGTACCTTATCAAGAGGCGGTAGGCTCTCTAGTATTTTTAGCAGCGGTAACGCGTCCCGACTTGGCTTACGCAGTGAATGCGGTGAGCAAGTACCGAGCGAATCATAATGTAACGCACTGGCGTGCCATAAAAAGAATCTTCGCGTACCTGAAAGGCACAGTAGAGCTCGGAATACAGTACGACGGCGGCGGTAGCGAGTACGAGCTGATCGGCTTCTCCGATGCAGACTTCGCAGGAGATTTGGGAACAAGAAGGTCGACTACGGGATATGTATTCTGTCTAGCGAACGGAGCAATCTCTTGGTCGTTTCAAAGACAAAAGTTAGTAACGTTGAGCACCACCGAAGCAGAATATGTTGCTGCTTCTGTGGCGACCCGAGAACTAGTTTGGCTTCGCAAACTATTAAAAGATATCGGATATCAGACACCGTGAGTATATCCGCGCGATTTCAGCTTCCAAATTTGTTTCCTTTTCTTCGGAGCCTACTTTTCGGATAACAACCTCGTATACCGTTTTTACAACAATATGCAACGTTTTCAGGATTCCGTAATAAATTGTGCTGTTGAAAGTTGAGGTTAGATCCATCAATGCGATACAATTTCTGATGCCATGTATGCCAATGCCGAGTATTCGCATGACGAAACAAAAAGGACGGTTGATTTCGTATGCATTGTTTATCAGCGGACAAGAATTGATCTCGGCTGAATCTGAACATAAACACTTAACACAAATTTTGAATCCCAATCCTCGAATCGATTCTTTACAAAATCTCACATCACTATCACACTTTTTGCACTTGAGGAGTTGCAAAACACCGAAAACTAAGAAAAATTCGATTAAAACATAGCTGAAAGTTTGATCGATTCTAACGTCAAACTCCGGACTCTTTCTCGCTATTTTCACTGCCGAAGTACTTGCAAATGATGTATCCGTATCAATGAAATGTCGATTTGTTCCCTTGAACTTTGCGGGTCTTTTTCTATTACTTCGTGGATTCGTGCTCCTCGCGCCTTTTCTGTCCATCTTGATTTTTTTCTTGGGGGTTTCACTCGTATATCCGTGGTGGATGTCAAAAACGAACTGAAATGCTTGGACAGTTTATTCCGCAAAGTAATAGAACCTAAGCACCTTAGAAAGGTACACGCGCAGGTAGAAACATAACAAAAGCACAACGGTCGAGCGGCGCGACGGACTGGGCAGATGTCCCGCTTCGTTCCCTTTCTACAAGAAACGCTGCAGCGACCGTAATAATTTGAATTTCGATTTAAAAATTCGAGAGAATGTTTAGAACAGTGTATACTATACGATAATGCAAAAAAAAAGTTTTTTTTTTAAATTTCACACTGAGACGATCCCTTAAGGCAGGCATCCCATGGGAAAGCTCTTTTTTGCGCTTCTTCGGGATTTTTTTTTGGGAATTTAACAAAAGTACAACTGCGCACTTTTCACCACATATTCATTAATATTTTCAGTACTTTTTACAATTTTTTCAGATCAAAATCATCGCTTATTGTTGAAGTACGCGTTTTCCCCGAAAATGGCAAATTTTTCAAATTGGCTTGCATGAAAACTCGGAAACTATTTATCCGTTTTTTCTCAAATTTGTATGGTATGTTCAGCACATCTATAGTTCTAACTGGAGCTAGAATATTTGTGATTTGTGTGAAATTAGACTGTTGACACGGTTTAAAAAAAATGGTTTGCAAATTTCGTCACTTTTTTCCTACATTCTCAGGAAGGTTTCAGTGCAGCAATAGACTTCGGGACGCCTTTTCAGGGTAGGGTAGGTTTCGGTCCCAAGTCTGACCCCCTGCCACCGTTCACCCTGGTGGGTCCTCGTTTTTGAGAAATTGACGAAACAAAATTTGTGTGACGAGGTTCACTCTTGAAAATAAGCTTAGCTTCGCGATACAGTCGTTGCTGTTATTGGGCCCTGAAAAGATGATTGACTCGAGAAATTTCTGTTCGACAATACCACCGTGGATTCTCAGAATAAGCAGAAGTTCAAAGATTCCCCCAGACTTTTGCCCAGGCCGTCCGGCCCCTGGATGCTATCGCAGGGAAAAAATCACTCAGCTTAACTATTCATATTTAACGGAATGTGAAGTTCAGGGTCGATCGGAAATTTTCCGCTGAACATGAAAACAAAAATACAACAGGCCTGATCTTTGGCCGGAAGTTGGAGAAAAACCCGAAAACCTGATTTTTTATGCTTTTTTCCGTCTTACAATAATTCTGTTACTAATCGAACTTTTTTATATGGAAATTCGTGTTCCCCGGGCGATTTCCGTTCACGACTACTATTTGTTTTTAATTTCCATTCTCTTCCATCCTCCTTTTTTTAGATGGAAATTCCATTCCATTCTATTCCATTTCATTTCATTCCCTTCCATTCCGTTCTATTTGAATCAATTTAATTCCAATCCATTTCATTTCATGCCTTTTCATGTAATTCTATTTTATTCTGAATCACTGCTTTCCATTCCATTCCATTCTATTCCATTCTATTCTATTCCATTCCATTCTATTCCATTCCATTCTATTCCATTCCATTCTATTCCATTCCATTCTATTCCATTCCATTCTATTCCATTCCATTCTATGCCACTCCATTCTATTCCATTCCATTCTATTCTATTCCATTCCATTCTATTCCATTCCATTCTATTCCATTCCATTCTATTCCATTCCATTCTATTCCATTCCATTCTATTCCATTCCATTCTATTCCATTCCATTCTATTCCATTCCATTCTATTCCATTCCATTCTATTCCATTCCATTCTATTCCATTCCATTCTATTCCATTCCATTCTATTCCATTCCATTCTATTCCATTCCATTCTATTCCATTCCATTCTATTCCATTCCATTCTATTCCATTCCATTCTATTCCATTCCATTCTATTCCATTTCATTCTATTCCATTCCATTCTATTCCATTCCATTCTATTCCATTCCATTCCATTCTATTCCATTACATTTCATTACATTACATTCCATTCTATTCCGTTCTATTCCATTTTATTCTATTGCATTCCTGTCTGGTGGCAGACCGCAGATCTGATTCTGAGGTGATGAAGCTAAGAAAATCTCGAGGAAATTTGAAGCAGGAAGTTGAAGGGTCCGAAAGAAAAGTCCGATACACCGAAGTTAACAAAACAATAACTGAATTTGTTAACACTGTGCAATGTATAATAGCCGGGTCGTCTATCGAAAGCGCGTAATGGCGGTCGCCGGGTAACGCTCGCATGTTTCCGTTAGAATCAGTCCGTTAATAAAGCCGCTTCGTCACCGTGAAAACTATGAAATAGTGGTCACAATCGGAAGAAGAGAACTCAGACATAAAAGCCGGTCGCAAATCGCAATAAGGGCAGGGTAGGGTTTAAAAATGATTTTTTTCGATTTTTTTTTAAATTTTAACTGAAAGCATAATATCTCAAGAATATTGTGTCTAAATTTCAACTCGATCGGAGCAAAATTGACGACGTTATGAGTATTTTTATACCTGTCTGAATTTTCTGCCTACCTGACCGGAGCGCGCTATTGTTGCCTGGCAGCTGTTTCGCTCTCTATATAATACCTTCCCTTAACCGTCATCGTTCTGTATAGAAATTTGAAAACAAGTCCAAACGTGATTAGACCTGAATTATATTTTCAGTCAGTGCAGAGTATATAATTTAGTATAGCAGCAAACGTTCTATCGAGCAGACGTACACGTGCTTTCCGATTTTCGCATCATTTTAGCTCCATTTTCGTTCAGTTTTGTGTGAAATTATTGCCAAAATGCCGAAAAAAGTGACAAGATCTGATGGAATATCAACTGGGTTGAGATTATATCGATCTAGAAAAATTGTGCCTCCGCAAAAACGTAAAAACGAAGACTTCAACAAGATTTCAACAAACAGCGCGTCAGCTAAAAACATAAAAGTGACTATTGAAGATCAAGTTACAGAGGATCTTCAAAAACACTACAGAATAATAGATTTTTTATTAGTTTTTTTCAACAATTGCTACGCTAGTAAAGTGTATAAAATGTGATGGAAAAATACATTTTCATTTCACTAAGAAAGAAGGCCTTGGATTTTACATCAAAGTGTCGTGCAAAAGCTGTAAACAAATTACAAATGTTCCGTCTAGTGCAAGAATACCGTCAGGTGTTTACGAAGTTAATAATCAGTTTATTTTCACGATGAGGGTGTTAGGCCTTGGATTAGCTGGCTGTGAAAAATTTTGCGGCTTGATGGATTTAACTAGCAGTTTGTTATCAAGATCGACGTACAATGATTACATGAAAAAAATTTGCTCGACTGTAAGAGAAGTAGCGAATAGATTTTTTTAATCTGCTATAAAAGAAGACAAAGCAGCAACAGCCGAAGAGAAAAAAACTGAAGATGAAAACGAACTCACTGTATCAGGCGATGGAACATGGAAAAAGAGGTTTCTCATCTTTATTCGGCGTCACCTCCTTAATTGGTTTCTTCACCGGTAAAGTTGTTGACATTTTCGTCAAAAGTTCATACTGCCACGAATGCAAAACTTGGGAAAGTAAATTAAACTCTGCTGAATACGAAGAGTGGCATGAAGCTCATGTAGCTGCTGGAAAGTATCAGACAAATCATACTGGTGCAGCTGGAAATATGGAGGTTGAAGCGATACAAACCATGTTTGAACTCTCAGTAAATAATGGTGTGCGATATCGCAATTATATCGTGACGGTGACTCCAAAGCTTACTCCGGGTTAGTGAATTCTAAACCTTATGGTGATGACTTTTCAATAGTGAAAAAAGAATGTGTAGGACACGTTAAAAAAAGAATGGGCACTCGGCTGCGTGAAATAGTCAAAAAGACCGTTGTAGATACTGAAACTAAGGCTGGCAAGACGATCAAACGAAAAAGCCTGTCTGGTAAAGGGAAGCTCACGGCTAAAATGATTGATAAATTGACGGTATACTACGGTTTGGCTATTAGACGTCACTCCGATTCCGTGGAAAACATGACAAATGCTATCTGGGCAACGTTCTTTCACTACGGTTCGGCGGACGAGAATCCAAAGCATAAAAAATGCCCGAGCGGCGCGGACTCCTGGTGCGAATGGCAAAAAGCTGCAGCTGATAATGCATTCGATTCGTTCAAACACACGTACAGTGCTCTTCCCAAGGATGTTTTGGATGCCATCAAGCCCATCTATGAAGATCTGAGCGAAGATGCCCTCCTAGAGCGATGTGTCGGAGGCTTTACGCAGAACAACAATGAGAGTTTGAACCAACTTATTTGGAAAATTTCACCAAAGCACGTGGGTGGAACCTCTGTCATCGTTCAGATTGCAGCTTATGTGGCAGCCTGTGTCTTCAATGAATGTTCTTCTGCTTTACTAACCTTCATGCAAGAAATGGGGCGCGATCATCTGACTCTATGCGTATAGGCCGAGCAGATCAGGAAGCCGAAAAACAGACGAAAGAAGGCAGGATTCGTCGTAGACAAGAGCAAAAAGATGCTTTAGACATCCTGGATGACAGCAACATCCTTTATGGACCTGGCATCGATGATTCAGTGTGAGGTAAACCTATACACTTACGATACACTTACGAACGTTTCATCTCACAACTCACACTTTTAAAGTCGGTGCCCATCATAACTTGAAAACTACTGCATCGATCCTTTTGAAATTTTGCACACTATTTCTGTACATAATTAACGAGGTAACGCTGGAGAGTTTTTTTTTCAAATTTGTTTATATTTTTCATTTTATAACAACAAATTAACCGATTTTTTCGCTCAAAATCGCGTTTTTCCCTTTAAAGTGTTCCCAAAAATTGACAAATTTAAATTTCGAAAACCCCCCCAGCGTTACCTGGGGAAAGTCCTTATCTAACGATATAACTTTGATTTTTTTATTTCAGATGATCCAGCACGGAGTTATGAAGGGCATCGCAATTCAACTTTTTTCCGAGACGCTTGACAAAAATGGCTGCCACCGCCGTATTTTTTAATATTTCTTGTCACACTTTTATGTATCATTGGTTTAAATAAATAGATTTTAACTGTTTCGTAAAAAAAAAATCATAAAAATGTGCCTTTTTTCACACGAATTAACCCTACCCTGCCCTTAAATGCACTGATTGTTGAGATCGAACAGGTTGCCGTATTAGAATGCCGAGGTCGAATTATGAAACAATAGAAAACTTTGAAGCGTCGAAGAAAACCGAACGTTCGGGGTTGAAAATGACAGTAGAAGTAGTGAAGAAGACGCCGGGATCGATGTCGATCGATGACGGATGGGTGGGGGTACAGTTCGGGAATTCCAGTACCGCCGAGTCCGCACGAGAGTCAAAGGCCGAGAACTGCTCACCTCTCGCACGAACTCCCGGCACTACGCACTTTTCCGAACAGTGCCTTTCCATGTCATTCCATTTAATTCCGATCCACTCCTTCCCATTCTATTTCATTCCATTATATTCCATTCCAGACTATTCCATTCCATACTATTACATTTCATTCTTTTCCATTCCATTCCATTTGAATCCATTTGATTCCAATCCATTCTATTCTAGTATTCCATTTTATTACATTTCATTCCCTTCCATTCCATTCTATTTGAATCCCTTTAATTCCAATCCATTCTATTCCATTCCATTTTATTATATTTCATTCCCTTCCATTCTATTCCAAACCCAAACCCATTCTTCTAGAGATAGCTTCCAGCTGGGTCAATCGTTAGAAATCGACCTAAATGGATGGATTATTCAGCCAATACTCTTTTAGTAACTCTTTCAAAATCGACTTAGATCGATGGATCACTCAGCCAGTCGTTTTTAGGGTCTAATAACAGCAACAACTGTATCGCGAAGCCAAGTTTCCCCATTCTTCGCGAGCCTGCATCCAGCTAGACATCTCTTGCTAAATCAATCTAAATCGATGAATAAACATCGGTCAGTAAGACTGATCGATGTTTATTCCAAGCATTTCCAATGCAGTATTTTCGATCTTACAACGTTTCTATTGCCATTCGAACTTTTTTGGATGAAAATTCGTGTTCCCCGGGCAATAAATGAAAAATATAATAGAATGAAATAGAATAGATGGGAGTGGTTCAGAATTAAATAGAATGACATGAAAAGGCATGAAACGAAATGGAATGGAATCAAATGGAATCAAATGTAATAAAATGGAAGGGACTGAAATGTAATAAAATGGAATGGAATAGACTGGAATAGAATAGAATGGATTGCAATCAAATGGAATCAAATGGAATGGAATAGAATAGAAAGGAGTGATTCAGAATTAAATGGAACGACGTGAAAAGGCATGAAATTAAATGGAATGGAATTAAATGGAATGGAATGAAATGTAAAAAAATGGAAAGAAACAGAAAGAAATAGAATGGCTTGGCTTCGTGATACAGTCGTTACTGTTATATGGCCCTGAAAAAAACCGGCTGAGTGATCCATCGATCGAGTGATCCATCCCTGAAAAAAACGATTGGCTGAGTGATCCATCGATCAAGTGATCCATTAGATTTAAGGCAGTTTTAGAAGAGGGGCCCAACAGGCAGCTATCTCGTGAAGAACAGTTCAGCTTAGCTTCGCGATACAGTCGTTGTTGTTATTGGGCCCTGAAAAGACGATTGGCTCGAGCAATTTCCGTTCCCGACTACCGCCGTGAATGCTCAGAATAAGCGGAAGTTCAAAGATTCCCCCACACTTTCGCCCAGGCCGTCTGGCCTCTCGATGCTATCGCAGGTCCAGACGGGGAAAAAATTCAACCAGCTTAACTATTCATATTCAACGGAATGTTAAGTCCATGATCGATCGGAAATTTCCTGCTGAACAAGAAAAAAAATACTGAAGGCCTGATATTTGGCCGGAGGTTGGAGAACAAAACCGAAAACTTGATTTTTTATGCTTTTTTCGGTCTTACAATGATTCAAATCGATCTAAATGGATGGATCATTTAGCCAATCGTCTTTTCAGGGCCCACTAACGGCAACGACTGTATCGCGAAGCTAAGCTAAACTATTCTTCACGAGATGGCTTCCTGCCGAGCAACTATTCTAAAACCGACTAATGGAGTACGCGATGGATGGATCACTCAGCCGATCTTTTTTCAGGGCCAAATAACAGTAACGACTGTATTACGAAGCCAATCCATTCTATTCAATTTTATTCCATTCTATTATATTCCTTTCCATTTTATTACATTTCATTCCCTTCCATTCCATTCTGTTTAAATCCATTTGATTCCAATCAATTTCATTTCCTACCTTTTCATGTCATTCTATTTGATTCTGAACCACTTCTTTCCATTCTATTCCATTCCAGTCCATTCTATTCCATTCCATTCCATTCCATTGTATTCCATTCCATTCCATTGTATTCCATTGTATTCCATTCCATTCCATTGTATTCCATTCCATTCCATTGTATTCCATTCCATTCCATTGTATTCCATTCCATTCCATTCTATTCCATTCCATTCCATTCGATTCCATTTGAATCGAGTCCATTTCGTGTCATGCGTTTTCATGTCATTCCATTATATTCTTTTGTTTATTGCACGGGGAACACGAACTTTCACCCATACAAGTTCTGTAACAATCATTGACGGATGATTCGCCGATAGAGTCTGTCATACCGGGCCAGGGTGATGCGTAAAGCAGACGCGTCGGCTCCTAAAGTAGGACCTGTCAATAATCTATTACACCTACGAGGGGACGGTCCGGGAGGTGCATCAAGTTACGGGCTCCCACTACGCGTGCTTATAGTGTGGGTAGGTACCTACCACACCAAGGCAAGCAGCCTAGCGGTATGCGAGTGAGACTCCTGTCCCGGAGGTCTCTGATTCGAGTCCCGTCTATACTATTTTTTTTTGTTTTCATTTTTTATTTCCAATTATTATTGAAATTTATAATTTATGATTAAAAAATGGCAAGAAAGTGAAAAACAAAATTACACGCCTTTATTGATAAAAACTTACGAATTAAATGTGAAATTTTGTTTTTCAATGCTCTTACAATTTTTTGATTTTTAATAATAAATTATCCGTACTTTTATGTTTTCCATACACGAATCTGCGTACCTACCTCAAAATGTAAAAATCTGATGAAATATTTTCATGAAATAGTCAGAAACACTTCATGAAAATTTCTCGACATGGTCATAAAAATTGTATACCTGTCGGACGTTTGGGGCGTCGACGCGCCAAAACCCGTACACGGTATGTGAACGCTGGGGGTTTTGGTGCGAAGTTTTCCCATTCATTCTAACTCCATGTACCGCTTCATGAATACAATAACGCTAGTTTGTACGTGAGGGTCGACGGTTATAACAGGCAAATAACCGTTTCTCGTTAGTTGAGTGTGTTCTTTCGAAGTGTACAGACGTTTTCAAATGGAGCAAAGTGCAAGTAGTCGCGAGTGGCCATAAAATGCAACTATGACGATATTGAAGATTCGGGGGAAGACGAAGGGAGCTGTCTTCTATGGCCCCCACCTCACGATGAATAACGACAAGAGTTTGCTGATGCAGTATATTATCTACGGCAGTTATCGATAAAACACAAGTTCATAGTCGAATCGGAGAGCTCCGACATTAGCGAACGATCTGCATTAATCGGCAGAGAAATGTTTAAACGATTTTTGGACATGTACTGGAATATGACGTTTACGGAGCAAAAAGTATTATTTTCCAACACAGACGAAAAAAGAGTACTCCTGGAACAAGTAACGAAGAAACTGGAGAACCAAAAAAAAAGAAAAATAGAAGAAGACATTATTTTTTCGGGTTCGAACGAAGAAGATAATGCAGCCTAGCGAAACAGAATTCTATTCGCAGTAAAAATCAAGGCCGTGGAGCTCGTAGATCTGTATCCAAAGTGGTCCTTGGAAACTTTGCAAAAACAATCAACACGATTGTTAAAAAACAAAACACAGTTATCAAAGTGGAGAGCACAAATTTAACAAGGAGGGACCGTTTATGACCGGTTTTATCGAGGCGATAGATCGAAGAGCAGGCCTCGTAACAACTAGGATGCTCCAACAGTGGGCAATGGCTGCTGCCTTCCAATTGTCGGATGGCAGCTTCGAATTTAAAGAGTCAGATATTTGGATTACTCGCTTTAAATCAAAGCATCGCATATCCCAATGACACGTAACAAAATACGTTAGCCAAAAGCATAAAAACAGGTTAGAAGAACTGATGGAAACCGATACAAAATATCAGCAACAAACAAGCAAAATAATCAGATTTAACCCTGATTATGTTATCAATACGGATCAAACGGTATGTGAGTACAAAATAAGCAGCAAGCGCACGTTGTCGCACAAAGGTGAAAAAGTGACCGAAATTGCTGTGGGACAAATAAATAAATTGCCAAAAGTATTCGTTTGCCTGCAAAAAGTCACTGGCAAATTCGGCCCCCGAGTTCAAAAAGAAGTCGACGAACATATCTTGAAATACCGAAATGTTCACATCACATCGACAAAATCAGGAAAACTTCAGAAAAACACGTACGAAGAGTTTTTGGAACAAATAATACAGCCGTACGTAGAGAAAAATCCGTTTCTGTACATCGTTGAATCTGGGGGGGGGGGGGGTCAAACCTCCACAGACTTACACCAAATGAAATTCAACGATGAAGATGGCCTCCCAACCTGCACTTTGTCAGTTAGACCACCGCGATGCACACCATTTTATCAGCCTTGCGATGTATACTTTTACCGTCAAGTTAACAATTACATTCGCCATTTCCTAAATGCTCCATACCTACTGTAACGTAATGAAGAAATCACATCGAGAGAGGATATGGTCAGAATTCATTCATTAATACATGACCAACTCCAGGCTCCAGTATATAAAAACATGATAAGGTACGTGAATAACGCATTATTTCCATTAAAAATTTTCGGATAGCTTGCATTGAAAGACGCGGCCCCGACTCGCATGAAGTATTAACTGCAATATACTACAAATTTATCGTTAATTTTGTTACAGATATGCCTGGCGTGCTGCGAATCTGGACGCATTACAAAAATAATTTTTCATCAACGCAGTGGCTTTTCCGGCGGAATTGAAGAAACAACACTCCGATTGCGAAGAAAACGAGATAGCGTTCATACAATGCTCGTGGTGTCAACAATATAAATGTTTTGATTGTTTTCATAATGATTACTCGTGAACGTTCAAAAAACATTGCTTGAAGAAATTTTTAATTAATAAAATAGATTTTTTATTCCAATATACCGTGGTAATTTTTTTAAATACTCTCTACCCCATCGAAAGAGCTATCAAAAAATTGCAAACAATATCAAATAATCAAAAACAAATGTTTTTAATTAACTTGCGGCTAATTAATTTTTTTAAATTAAAAAAATTGTAAGATTTAAAAAAAAAAATTGACATTTAATTCGTAACTTTTGATCAATAAAGGCCCGAAATTTTGTTTAAAACTTGTTTGCAACTTTTTAATGATAAATTTTAAATTTCAACAATACTTTGAAAAAAAATGAAAAAAATGTTATAGCATAGACGAGAATCGAGCCAGAGACGTCCGGCACCGGAGCCTTACTCGCCTACCGCTAAGCTGCTCGCCTTGTTGTGTTTATGTATAAACTCTACGGTACATAAGCGGGCTCCCAACTTTAACCGGCGATTTCTTGAAAACGGAGCCGACTCGGTACCTACAATTTTGGGGTTTGGTTGGTACCTCCCCACACTATAAGCACGCGAAGTGGGAGCTCGTAACTCGATGCACCTCCCGAACCGTCCCCTCGTCAGAGAGAATAGTTCAGCTTCTGAGATTGACTCGAACGGCCGCTTCTATCAATATTCTTGGTATCGGCAGCCTAGCAGCAGGACGGACGCGGGGAGCTACCACGGCTAGGCTCACTTCGATCCATGACCATTCGTCGGTCATTACGGTCACTTCGTCTATTTTGACCGTATTAACTTCGACGCTGCCGTCTTTCACTTCGATACGGGACTGGCCGCACCTTCAAAGGTTACTTCAGGCCAATCCTGAATTTCTGAAACCGGAACCCATCGACTTCATCATCGGCGCTGATTCCTATGGCTTACTGGTAGAAGCCGGCCTTGTCAAGGGTCGGCCCACTGAGCCAATCGCTCAACGGACTCGCCTCGGATGGATCGTGCTCGGGCCAGTCGACACTTCTACTTCACAATCGGTTCGTACTCAGCATTCATCAACGGATGATGAGGTCACTTCGTTGCTTACCAAATTCTGAGAACAAAAGGAAATTCTTCCGGACTCGGCCTCTACACCCGACCCGGACGAAGCCTCTTGTGAGCGAAACTTTAGAGAGACACGCACGAGAGACACTTCCGGCCGATACGTCATGCGACTTCCATTCAAGACTTCATCTTCGGCGCTCGGAGATTCGTATTCCGGCACGAGACGGTGTCTACTTCAGCTTCAATGGCGGCTTGCCGCGAACGAGACCTATCGAGATCTCTATCATGGCTTCCTTCAAGAGTACGAAACGTTACATCATATGGTTCGGGCTGAAACGAACCATATGATGGCGGTTTCTTCAAACCATCGGTATTTCCTTCCGCATCATGGTGTCTTCCGCGCCCAGAGTGCGTTGACTAAACTTCGCGCCGTTTTCGGTCACTTAATGACCTTCTTCGCACCGGAGCCAAACTTCAGGGCGACACTTCGGACGTCCTCCTATGGCTCAGGAGGCACCGCTTCATCTTCGCTACGGACATCACCAAAATGTTTCGACAAATTGCGTTGCATCCGGACGATTGGAACTTTCAACTAATATTGTGGGTCGATTCTCAAGACCGAATTGTCCCCTATAAGCTGACGACCGTTACCTACGGATTGAGTTGTGCGCCTTTCCTCGCCATTCGTGTCATGTTTCAATTAGTCGAGGACGAAGGACACGCCTTCCCACTGGCCGCTCTACCCTTGACGAAGAGGAAATACGCGGATGATATCTTCATCGGCGCTGACACTATCAACGAACTTCAGTCAACGGCCGTTCAACATCAAGGAATCTGTTAGCGCGGATGTTTCCCACTTCAAAAATGGACAGCGAATTCTAAGTAAGTCCTAAGTCCGTCTCTTCAGATTCCTAATTGGAAGCGATCGTCATTCGATCGGAAGATCCGAACGTTAAACTTCTCAGCCTCGTCTGCAATCCCATCGAGGACAACTTCCGCTTCAAACTTCCGTCCTCTTTTAACTCGGAGATGACGAAGAGGACGATTCTTTCGGGGACAGCTTCGTTGTGTGATCCACTAGGCTTTATTGCACCCGTAATCATCACCGGGAAGATCTTCTTGCAAGAATTGTGGTTAGCGAACGTTCCATGGGATGACGAACTTCCACTCCGGCTCCAAGAACGCTGGCAACGCTTCAGAGGCAGCATGAGCGATCTTTCGTTGATCAGTCTCCCGAGATGGCTACCACTATCACCTTCACACTAGGTTGAACTTCATGGCTTCTCAGACGCCTCACAACTGGCCATGTCAGCAGTCGTTTACCTTCGATCAACTTTACCCGACCAGCGTCCCTACAAGAAATTTTCGGACGAAATAGATACGTTGACCGATTTTTAGAACTTAAGGGTTCTACGGGATTCTAATCATCATATTCGTGTTGCGCGGGAATTGTAGGATTACGCAACATCCTTGCAAAGTCTTTTTGGACAAACACAAATTTCGCCCGATTTTGAGAACCTAAAGTTACTATGGGATTATAATCATCATATTCATGTTGCGCGGAAAATTTCCGATTCCGCAACATCCCTACAAAGTGTAATGATTTTTTGTTTGCTTTATAACTAAAGTAAACCTTTTGTATTATTTAATACTCGGCAATAATATATTGTGCAACTTCGAATAATATAAAACAATATGAAAAGTTAAGTTTATATACATTCCGTTTTTTATATTAATATTGTTTACACATATCAGAACGATATCTTGTAATGATTGTTTGTTATTATTTTTATTTTAACGATTTATAGATATATATATATATATAGGTTTATATTTTAATGAGTTGTGTCGATGACCGTTTCTTAGCTCACGTCACTTGACCTTATTCTTCACTCTTCAACTCCCGTGGCAGGACTAACTGGTCTTTCAAATCGCGACGGTGAAATGGGACTATAACTCCCCACCATCGCATTGCACACGCATACATCCACCGTCGCCACGGACCCGTTCGGTTATATATATATTTCGGTTATTACATTATCCCCCTTTATTTTGGGTTCGACAATATTACAAGAAAGCAAAATACACACTAACTCTCAGTCATACTACATAACATTCATCCGGACTCCACCCCTCTAAGGGTCTTGTCTTAACACTATATGTCACAAACATTCACACTACAGGCATACTTCAAACTGGTCAACATTTATTATCGGTAGAAAATACCATGGTCCATTCATGACGCATATTGTCATATGTCAGATTATAAGTTAGATCATATACTAACAATGAGGGAAAAGTTATCTTATATAATATCGAAATGAGAGTGGTAGCGCTTGTTACAAATTGAACGATCAGATTTTTGTATCTATAGGTCTGTTATACCTCCTCAGGCTTGCACGGTTATACGTCCCCTTGACAATATCAATATTATCTTTTTCGGATACAACGAACGCATTTGTACCTTTAGTCGCAATTATTTGGTACGGCCCTTCATATAAATGAAAAAAACTTATGGGTGACACGATCTATTTGGCTGGAGATATGAGGAACCTTAAGCAAGACCAGATCTCCTACTTGTAATTGGATAGTTGATGCATTTCTTTGGTGTATCTTACGATTATTAAAACGTTCAAGCAATCGCTCCTTGGCAAGTAGAATTTTATGATCGTGTGTTTGATCCATTGATTTGGGAAAATTAAATAAATCATATATTGTATCCTTTGGTTTATTGCCCCAGTGCAATTCCAACGGTATGTAACCTGTCCCACTATGGGTTACATTATTGAGCAAGATTTCCATCTTAGGCAAATGTTTGGCCCATCGCGTGTGTTGCTCGGCACAAAAAGTACGAAATAATTTTCCTAGCTCCAGCATGACTCGCTCTGTGGGATTGGATTGCGGATGACGTATTGAAGAAAAATCAACTTTAATATCACGTTTGTTGAGTTCAGCTTTCCATATCTTCGCGGTAAATTGGGATCCATTGTCGGAGAGGATTCTTTTTGGTTTACCGATCCTTTCGCAATAGTCGTCCACAATTTTCTTAACTACGATCCTCGCGGTTGCCTTTTTTACGGGGTATAATTTAATGAGCTTTGAAAATACATCCATGACAACAAAAATATATTGGACCCCACCGGTCGACTTCGGCAATGGTCCATAAAAATCAACAGTCACAAGGTCACCAGGATGATCGGATTTTACGTGACAATACTATTCCTCCATGGTTCTCTGGAGATGCTTTACTCTTTGGCACAAATCACAGCTGACAACATAACGCTTCACATCCTTCTGCATTCCCCTCCAATAAAAGAATCTTTTTAAATGGAGCAACGTTTTGCACACCCCCGTGTGCCCCATTCGATCATGTTCGAAACGAACAATAAGATATCTTAATCGAAGCGGGACGAGAATACACCAATGCGGCGAATGTGAAACTTTACAGAACCATATTCCGTGATAGTTCTGTATGTTCCCTGCTTGTGCTCGCTCGAGTCTATGTACAAATTCCATTAACAAGGTATCATCTTGTTGATAGCTAGTCAATTTTGTGAATTCCCCTTTGAGGACCGGGTCTAACTCAAGTTGAATCATCATAACCAATGCATCATGCTTAGATCCGTGAGATTCGTCAATATCACACAACATGATATTGGATATGATTAGATTTTCGGGGTCTTCTTGTTCGAATTTTCCACTAGGATTGCGGCTAAAAAAATCGGCCACTACGTTATCTCGCCCTTTACAATATTTCACGACAAACGAATATTCTTGAAAGAATAGAATCCATCTACATATCCTTGCCGTGTGAAAGGGAGTTTTATTAATAAACGTTAATGCATTATGATCGGTTATGACGACAAATGATTGTCCCAGGAGATATACGCGAAATTTGAGTATAGAATATACAATGGCGAGGAGCTCCTTTTCAGTCGTTGTATATTGTATCTCCGTCGGTGTAAGTCCCCTACTGACTAAAGATATTATGTTTTTGTCGTCGTTCTTATTTATTTGAAAAAGAATACCGCTGATCCCTTTGTCAGATGCATCTGTTTGCAAATAAAAAGTCCGATCAATTTCATAGTGCGAAAGTTCAACAGTACGTCTAAAATTCTGTTTTAAGTCCTTATATGCTTTAGCGTGTTCATCAGTCCACAGCCAATTTGAATCCTTCTTCAACAATGCTCGGAAAGGCTCAACATATTCGGCATGCTGTACGCTAAATTGCCGGTAATAATTACATATTCCTAGGAATTTTTGTAATTGTTTTTTACTTCGGGGTCCTTCAAAATTGACGATTATATCCAGTTTATAAGGATCAGGCATTATTCCATTAGAAGTAAGTATAAACCCTAAAAAATCAACCGACTGTTTACAGAAAAAGGCTTTATCTAAACGTAGTGTGAAATTGTACTGAATCAATCTTTGAAATACTTTTTCAAGATGTGTTAAATGTTGAGGAAAACGCTCAGATGCTATTAGTAGATCGTCAACATAATATGTTAAAAATTCCGAGAAATCATTGCGAAACGCAAGATTTAAAGCATGTATGAAACCGCTACCAGCCGTCTTGAGTCCGAAAGGAACAACCTTGAACTGATAGAGATTGCCGTCAAACAAAAATGCGGTATATCTCCGGGATTCTTTTGTAAGTGGAATTTGCCAATATCCTTGCGTCAAATCCAATGTCGTAAAATAAGTCTTTCCTTTATGTTTTTGCATTATTTCGTTGATTATTGGAGGTGACTCAGTGTCACCCTCAATTATCGCATTAAGATATCGAGCATCTAGGCACACTCTTATTCGTCCATCCTTTTTTCTTACAATTCTCAATGGGTTGCAGTATGGACCAGTCCCACGCTCTATCACTCCTGTGTCGCACATGGGCTTTGAATTAACTAATTTTATTTCGTGTTCATATACGGTCATCAAACCGGGTTTTTTAGAAAATATAGGCTTGTACTTGCATATTAAATTCGAAATGGCATCCGCGTGATTCGGCTCCAATGACGCAAGCTTACGCGCGAATGATTGAAACTCCCCCGCAAACAACCGTTCACAGTCAACCTCGTCATTATGCGCTATGTTAAGACTATTAGTCGGATCATCTTCTTGATGCAAATAATCACAATTTATTTCGCCGTCAATTTCTGATATGTCTTTTAAATCTCCATTTTCGTCTGCGCGGTTTTCGGGAATTGTCATATTCCTTATGCTCTTTTCAAATGTCACATTACAATCATGATTAAGACTTTCCTCTGTACTCAGGAAACTATTCATATCAAATAATATATTCAAATATAACGGTTCATCATTATTCAATGTCTTAGCATTCATTTGTTCATCTCTATTATCTATTACATTATTGTCATTATCTTTCAATTTTCTATTCCCTTTCGGTTTAACAATAATAGTTTGAGAAGCATAATTTTTTTTATTTTTGCAAGATGTCCGCGAATTGTCTTCATTCGACTGTATTTTTATACACGGGCGATGATCGTGATGTTCGCGTTTGACATCATCATCAGAATCATGTGAGTCATTTATTACAGACTCTACGGTCTCCTTTTCTCCGTTTGATCTCGACATCCTAACAATATTAATATGCGTTTCTTTTATCGGCTGATTTGTGTCGATCGCGCGGGGAAAATCTCCATCAAACGTCACCAGGTCAGAATCGAGCGGAATACCGTATAGCGTTATCGTTTTATTTTCATAGTCGACGATACCCTTGTTTTCATTTAGCCAATCACTTCGAAATACTACTTCCGATGTCAGACATGGGATAAATAAAAACACGTGTTGGAATTCATAATTGCCAATATTAGCCTCGGCCATGATTTGACGTTTAATTGTATTTGATTTCTTTCCTATTGCTGACGATACTGATATATTCGTTACGGGTAATTCAGATAGCTTGTGAGATCGTTTCATTTTATTATAGAAGTCTTCCGATATGCAAGTGATTTGACTGCCAGTGTCTATTAATACTTTTGTAATATTATCTCCAAATGTGACATTTATGTGAGGACACGTATGTATAATAGCTCTATTTTGAATTGGCTTTAAACATTTTCCTTCGATTTCCTCCTCCAGGTCCTCTACAAAGTCCAAAAATCTATGACACGACGTAGGACCACAGTGCATCGTGTCCGAATTCATTTTAAACAATTTCTTTGGTTAATTGAGTTATTTTGCAATTGTTCATTATTGACTTGATTTGGTTGATTATTTTGTTGTTGAATCGGTTGGAAGCGAGGTGGTGGTAATCTGAAGTCCGGAAATTGAAAGGGTTGAACCGAGTTACTACCATAATTTTTAACATTTGGAGTACGTGTGTGGTAAAATCGTGATTGTTGGTTATTCCTTCGTGATTCATAACAATTCGAATTTCTGTTAGAGCCATTGTACAATTGTCTCTGTGATTTATTATTGTTGTGCGATGCGTTTGGTTGATAACATTGTATACTGCTAACCCGATTATTTTGTACATTAAAATTGTTACGTGGTTCTTTGCTACGAATACAATCATCGTGTGCGAGATCAAGGTGTGCTAGAGCCTGGGCGACTAAATTCGTATCGAAAAAATTAACAGTTGCTAAACTCGATCGAATTCGTGGTGGAAACTGTTGCACAATTGTGTAGTTAATTTCATACGGTGTTACAGGTGGCTCGAAATGACGAGCTTCTCTAATTTGTTTATAAAAATATGTGTGCATGGTTCCTTCGTTGTGTTTGTATCGGCAAAGAGCCCATTGGTTTTTACGCGAACTTTGTTAGGAATGGAATAAAATTCGTCCTTATAACATTGCTTGAACGTTTCAAAATTTGTAATTTTTTCTTTGACCGCATCGTACCAAATTTTGACTCGACCCTCAATAATGTTTTCAATTACGACGATCTGGTGCTCGCCTCTTACATTTTTTATTTTTAAATATCGTTCAATGTCGTCGAGATATTCGAGAGGATTACTATTCTCATTAAATTTAGGAATATTTATATTAATGTGCAGATTCTGGAGATGCGTAACAAGACCGTTTACTAGATCACCGTTTTGCGAATTATTAACTGGTTGTATTACCGGTGGATTCGACTGTACATCTTGGTGGTGTTCCGCTCGCATGATCTCGAGCTCTTCTCGTTCTCTGATGAGTCGTTGTCGTTCGTCTCTCAAACGCTGCCACTCTTCGTCAATGTTATCATTTCTTGCCCGCTCCGTCGTCATTTCTTTTGAGTTTACTTCACTGCGAATATTCAAGAGAGTTTCGGTACTTATGGTCGTTTTTATGTATTTCGATTGTGAAGGCTTATATTTATTTCTTTTGGATACTGGCCACAGCAATGATGCCTTTTCTTCTATGTTTGATTTTGAGCGAGTTAAATATGGTGATACCGAAATTTTGGTTTTTGTCATGTATATATAGTTAACGGCTACGTCAGATATCGTGCCAGCTAGTTGGGCGCCAAATGTAATGATTTTTTGTTTGCTTTATAACTAAAGTAAACCTTTTGTATTATTTAATACTCGGCAATAATATATTGTGCAACTTCGAATAATATAAAACAATATGAAAAGTTAAGTTTATATAAATTTCGTTTTTTATATTAATATTGTTTACACATATCAGAACGATATCTTGTAATGATTGTTTGTTATTATTTTTATTTTAACGATTTATAGATATATATATTGTGACGAATTACCGGAATCCTTCCGCCATCGTCACCTTCGGTCGCCTCCCTCGCGGAAAGATACACCCGTAATGTGCCGGCAGGGCGCCAGTCGATTTTTGTATCGCCGGTATCGACAACCGGCCTCATCTGGAGGTCGGGAGGGAACGGCCCGACCTCTCTATCCCCGCGGATCGGGTTAAGGAAAGCGGGAACGACTTACCTTACTTCACCGATCGCGACTCAACCGTCGCGATCGGGGTCACTTTTATATCCCCGGAAGTGACGATCCGGTTCACCTGGGTGCTTCCGCGAGATCGGCGGAACCGGAAACGCTCGGCCGCTCAGGTTGTAGAGTTTGGTAGAGAGGGTCGGGGTAAGTCACCCCGGGATGGCCGAAAGATATCGTCCCTCCTCCACGAGGCGAAGCCTCACTCGGAGAGCGAGAACACGGATTTTCGCAACCCCGCACCACTCGCAGCGTCGCGAAACGGGTACCCGCGATAACGCCTGAGACCGACACCCATTCACAAAAAAATCACGAGATCAAACTCCCCCGCCCGAAATCAATACGTTAATTCTTATATGGCGAGAACACACTGGAACTAAGATATCCGTAGGGAGCCGGGTCTACACGGAACTCCCCATGGCGCGTACGCGAACTCGGGCTTCTCACTCTAGAGAGCGAGCGCCCTACCACACGGGATCGCGTACGTAGAGAGAGAGCGACCTACGCACAAGCGCAGGCGTGACAGAGACAGCCCGCTCTCTCTACGATCCTTCGCGAGACATCTGCTCGCGAGCGCGACACGATAACGACTGTCTAACAGCCAATCAAATCCTCATTTCCTCAAATCTGGAATCGGACACCGAGAGCTACTGCCCTCTCGCTCAGCGAAACACTTACCTGCCAAGATAGCGCGATTATCGACGTTGCACGGGATCTCGCGAGTACGCCGACAATCGTTTCCCCTCGGTCATCGCGTATAGGAGAGCACCTACGTCGGCGGCACGAGGGGTTCCCGCCCTCGCCCGTAATCTTAAAACTCCGCTCGTCCTCATACGCGATGCACCACACGGCGGGGCGCCGGTCTTGCAGCCGGACCTGCATCAATTTCTCGCGCGTACTCGCTGGCCGCTTTTACCTGACGGGTAGCTCGATACGGTGAGCGCTATCCTCCACGTCAGGGTCGAGCGCCACGACCTTTTATCCTCCTAATCTCTCCTCTCAACTCCAACTAACGGTCGTATCATCTTCAGCTACAAAGCTACGGGAACGCATGTGTCTAACGGGTGAGAGAGCGAGGGCAAACGACGCGAACGGCCTTGGGACGGCGACTTTTCCCTAAGCCGGGAAAAAATCACGTCACAATATATAGGTTTATATTTTAATGAGTTGTGTCGATGACCGTTTCTTAGCTCACGTCACTTGACCTTATTCTTCACTCTTCAATTCTCGTGGCAGGACTAACTGGTCTTTCAAATCGCGACGGTGAAATGGGACTATAACTCCCCACCATCGCATCGCACTCGCATACATTCACCGTCGCCACGGACCCGTTCGGTTATATATATATTTCGGTTATTACAAAAGTCTTTTCGGACGAAAACGAATTTCGGCCTATTTTCAGAACCTAAGGGCACGACGGGATTGTAATCATCATATTTGTGTTGCGCGGCAAATTTCCGATGCCGCACTGTCCCTACAAGGTCTTTTTGACTGAAAATAATTTCGACCGAATTTTAGAACCTAAGGATACTACGGAATTTTAATAATCATATTCATGTTGCGCAGGAAATTTACGATGCCGCATCGTCCCTACAAAGTCTTTTTGGACAAACGAAAATTTCGCCCGATTTTTAGAAGCTAGGGTACTACGGGATTGTAATCATCATATTCGTGTTGCGCGGGAAATTTTCGATGCCACATCTCCACGAAGTCTTTTTGGACTGTAACCGTCCCACATTCCTTTCTCGCCGGCCTCATCTACTCCTAATCTTTTTCCTCGCTAATCCTCGACTTTGCTAACTCCACAGTCCCCCGGTCCCTTATCACCCTCACGCGACATCCCCTCCACTCCTAAACTATTTCTTTCAAATCCTTTCTCATTTCCTTCATCCTTAACTAAATTAGTTCTCCTCCGACTTCCACAGCATGTAAACCGCACCTACTCTCTACAAAATACAAAATATTCATCATCGAAATAACTCTCATTATTTGTTCATTCACCGCTGACCATACCGTCATATGGTATCACACGCAAGATTCGAATCACCACGCGAAATAAATTAACAAAGTGGAAAACAAAACATCAAAACAATTTACAAATTTGCACAAACAACGACAAAAGTGAAGACACCAAGGATAATTTAGTATAATGCGGAAAAAAAACAGAAAAAGAGAGAAAATACATTGGAGACAAATTACATCGGACACATGTTACGTCCCAAAGTTGAGAGATAGAGTAGCTCCGTTGATAATTCGATGTGCGCGGGATTTTTGAATTGGTTTGCGCTATTCGGCTGAACGTGAGCTCGATGCCTTGGACTTACTTGTGCTCAATAAACTAACTCAACGATTTTGGATTAATCGTCGAGGTTGATTCCTCTTCGAGGACGTTTAGTTTGATGATTGTTTTCCCAAACTTCTCGATGTTGATCCGTGAGAGTGAGTTTGTTGGGAAAAATATTAATTGCAACACCAACAACGCAATTACACTTAACAAAAAATAATACTTTATTTGACTTTTGAAATTATAACTCAGAAATTTGTACTTAGAATAATTTTGTAATGAGACTGGGATCTTACTCCCTTGAGATACTGTTTAATTCGAGGTTGATGATATTCTGCTTTTCCTCTCTAAAAGGGGTGACCATTTCACCTTGTTCGATTTTTTATGGAGGGGGTTATCTTAGTCCCACGGGGGTGACGTGAGATCATTGCTTTGTGGACGGCATTCGTGAGAAAGAAATTACAATTTCAAATTATAATTCGAAGAATGTACAGAGTTTGTTTATAGCAAGGTTTCCGAGCGGTGATATCACACAAGGCGTTCATTGAAATGAAATATGAATAAGAAAGAGATTGTCGGGCTGGATATTTGTAACTTAAAGTATACCCTACACTTAAGAGTAAATACTATCGCTCTTCGTTAACGGGAGATATACACCTAGACGTTTGAAAAAAAATCATTTTTTTTTGCATTTTCTTTAAGTTTGAGGTCTTAAGAATATCTGGTGAAAACGGCAAGGCAATATTTTGATAAATAAGTGAGTTACAGCCGAAAACGTGAACGGGTCGGTGCTGACCCGACAGTCAGGTGGCGGCAAGCGACCCTTCGGACAAAGCGTATTAACTTGTTTCGTCATTCTATTGTAGTGTGTTTTTAGGGTATGCAGGTATAAAGAACATTCCAGATGGCTCTTATTCATTGCCAAAAAAAAACACGTTTTGTCAGTATTTTGCCGTTAGTGCAACTGTGCGCTACACAGAATTTTCGTTGTCGAATAGATATTGAAAAAAAAATGAATACCAAAAATAAAAGTTCTCGAGAATCTCATCGATCCGGATCTTTTCGCAAAGATCGCAGCAACAAAAAAGTACCGCCAAAAAATCGATATTCTCCCGAAAAACTTTGCGACGCGAATATTAGTTCCAGTGCCAAAAAACTGAAGATCGATCGTGAGACATCCGCACCAGAAGATTCAACCATCGGATATCGCATTCTGAATTTTCTTACGGTGTTTTCTGCTTTATCGGAGTGTGTGAAATGCAAAAAATGTGATAGTGATATTCGATTCTCTATAAAAAGCACTCGAGGACTTGGTTTTAAAATTGTAGTGTCGTGTTCATCGTGCAATCCGACTTTCATTCCTTCGTGTCCGTACATCAACACGGCTTACGAAATAAATACACGATTTTTTTTCATCATGCGTTTATTGGGAATTGGTTTGCGTGGAGCGATGAAATTTTGTGGACTAATGGATTTACCGCCTCCGCTTCGCGAAACGACGTATGATATGATAATGGAAAACATTCATTCTGCTGCTTCAAGTATTGTTGAATTGGTGCTGAATTAAGCTGTGAAAGAAGAACAAGAGGAAATAGCAAAACAAAATCCGAATGCTGATATCACAAAACTGACCGTTTCAGGGGATGGGACATGCTGCTGTTCTCATTTGTCAGTTGACAGGAAAAGTCGTTGATTTTCTTGTAAAATCTTCTTATTGTGCTCAATGTCAATATTGGAATAATCACAAAAATACCGATTATGTCAGTATTGGAATAATCACAAAAATACCGATGGAATGGAAATCTCGTCACGATGAAAATTGTCAGGCCAACCATAAAGGATCGTCAGGCAAAATGGAAGTAGACGCCATGATTGAATTATTTTCAAGATCTGTCGAAAAGCATGGAGTTATGTACACTAATTACGTGGGGGATGGCGATTCTAAAACGTACACGGGAATAATAAATGCGAAACCGTTTGATGACGAAATTGAAATCGTGAAAAACGAATGTGTGGGACACTTTTAAAAGCGAATGGGAACCCGTCTTCGCGGATGCAAGAAAAACAACTCTGGAATCGGCGGCAAAAACATATTGACGGCAAAGCTTATAGATAAACTGAGTATTTACTATGGTTCAGCTATTCGCAGAAACTGTGACTCCAAGGATGAGATGAAAAAAATGATATGGGCAACATTCTACCATTACAGCTCAAACAGCAATCCTCAACATCATTTCTGTCCCGAAAGTCCCGAATCGTGGTGCAAGTGGCAACAAGTGAAAGCCAAAAACCAACTGAAAAATTTCTGTCACGATTATGCTGCATTGCCACAAATGGTATTAGATGCCATCAAACCAATTTACGAAGACCTCAGCAATGACAAATTGTTAGAACGCTGTGTTGGCGGATATGCGCAAAACTGCAATGAGAGCTTCAATCAATTAATTTGGAAGATAGCTCCAAAAACAATGAACAGCGGGTCTAAAATTGTTAACATTGCTGTTTTTCTGGCAGCATGCACGTTCAATAATGGTGTGACCTCACTACTCGAAATTATGAACGTGTTGGGAATATCGGTTGGGTCAGGAGCGCACTTATTCGCTACGTAAGAAGATGAAACTCGCATAGCGAAAGCCGAGCTGCAAGCACAGGAACAGACAAAAGAAAGTCGAATACGACAACAAAATTTAGAAGCCATGAGCATTCCGTCGACCGTAGACGACCTACACTATGGGCCTGGTATCGATGATTGCATGTAAGTTGACAAATTTTATGATTTATTTATTCCCAAATTTTCAAACACATTTTTCTGGAAACCACGTTTTTCAAATCGGTACCCAAAATTTCTCGAAAACCAATGAACCGATTGCCTTGAAATTTGTTGTGCTTATGCTATACACGATTTTCTAGTACGTGGCATACGATTTTTTTTTTGTTCCTTAGTGTTTTTTTATAAACATAATGATAACTAATTTTTTACCTAAAAATCATTATTTATGTTCAAACGTTCGCCATTTTGTCATAAATTGATATTTTCAAAATCAGCTATGACAAGTACTAGTTTATAGTATCTAGTTTAATAATCTGTTTGGTTTTTTTTCAGATGATTTTTGAAGAAACGCCAGTGGGTACCGCGCATGAAGATTTTTTTACGGAGCTTCAAAGAACATGCGATATCTCGAAATATTTTCGATATTTTTTAATAATAAAAATTAAACATATTCTTGAATGTGTATACTTTCATTTGGTTCAATCTACAATCCGAAATTTTAAATAGTTTTCCTACAAAAAAATCTAAAAAATAACCTTTTTTTTGGCCTCCTAGGTGTATATCTCCCCTTAAGGGTTTATTCTTGGAAGGATGTGTATAGGAGGGATGTTTAAGCAGTCACGCAATGTCTTGTTACATTGCGTGACTGCTTATATAAATGGTCTTTCAAATGTTTGGAAAATAATCTAGAAAGGTTTTGGGAAATTATAGTTTCGTAACCGAAGCAAGAATAATTGTTGTTTCTTAAATGTAGCTTAATAGATGAAATAATAAGATAATAATAAGAATAAAAGATATACATAGTATTTGAATTTTACCGGCAGGCTGCATTGTTTCGGAGGTAGGTAGTCGACTGGAGATGTGCGTCACCCATGCTGGGACGTAACACACAGACTGCACTATACAACGTAAACTATACAACGCTCACAAACGAAACACAAACGAAGGAAGAAAGAAAGAACGACACAAAATTTTGCGAACTTCACCAATCACACACACACACGATACAAACGACGGCTTTACAATAACAAAGCATGCGCGGAGATAAGAACTCTTCGCACTCACAAGAAACATCTGACAGATATCGAAATAATTCACGAGACCGCTACGCTCAAAATAAAACGAGAAACTCGAGAAACCAATACAGAGATTATCCAAAGAATTAATACGGAAATTATTCAAACGACAGATACATAAATTACGAAAATGGCAGACACAGATATAACCCAAATGATAGATACAGAAACTATTCAAATGACAGGTATAGAAACCATTCAAACGATACATACAGGAACAATTCGAACGACAGATACAGAAATCGTTCCAACGACAGATATTCGAACAACAGATATTCAACCGACAGGTACAGATGTTACATCCCCGTAACGCCACCATCTCCGCGCCTTAAGAGTCAGTGTAACAGGCGACGAGCGATGCGAAAACGGCATTGTCGTTTGTATGAGCACTGAGCAACCGATCAGATTAAAATTTGGCGAGTACATAGAGAATTACGTCACCTTGTACATGAGACTGATTTTTTTCCGAAATTTTGAAAAAATGTTTGCAGATTCAGTTTATCACTAGAGAAATGAGACAATTCTTTATGTTGCACCGATTCTAGCGAAATTTTCGGACTCTTAAGCAACGTAGCATTAAAAACACACACTTTTTAAACATTGTTTCATTTAATTTGATGCAAAATTGGCTGCAAAAATGGGGTTTTATGGAAAAAAACACCGAGAATATTATCGGCACAGCGTGAAAATAGTGTGACGAAATTCCGTGTGGAGCGCTGACGTATTTGTCTCACGAGATGGGTGCGGGAACTGGCAGAGGAGGAGACGTACGCCTGAAAAGTTACGCCTAATAAACCGCAAACAGCCACGCCTCCTATGCCAGAATATCAAGATCCCATTCCCACTATATGTATATCTACCATACTTATACTGCGGCGTCCGGCCCCCTCCGAAGCCGACTCGGACACGTGCCTCGTGAAATAACGACGCCAGCCCGCTTTCCACACAAACGTAAATCATGAAATCATATGAACGACAAAATATTGACTGACGAAACTATGCTATTTCACGATTATTCTCTAACTAACACCACAATACAGCACAATACGACCAACAATAAGAGCAATGCCATTCAGACCGATTGCTCTGTATAGTCAAATTCAGACATAATATGGTTTATCTTTCTCGCCCTAAGAAGCTGCCTATAGCTCGATCGGGCGAGCCATATACTTTCGGCGACAGTATATTGTGACGAGGCGGTATATCCCTTGTAATCTTGGGAAATAGAAATATTCTTGAGAATATTAAAGTAGGACAGAAATCGCAGAGTCGCGTCGTCTCGCACCCGTGGTTGGAAAAATTGTATGCTCGAACTTGTGCTGCCGAGACATGTCGTGATTTTCAGAAACCCGAGGTCACGGGATGTAAACATCGCCGGCCGTACGCGAGAGACGACGCCGGCGGATGAGAGAGAGAGAGAGAGGGATGGCTGTGCCGGCGATCGAGGATCGATCGTCGATATGACCTCCTTCCCCTCTTCCCCCCATAGGACCACGAGGAAGCCGGCGAGCGAGAGTAACGAGGAGCGGTAGTCAGAGTGTGGTCTCGACTGTGACCCGAGCGTTAGAGTAGAGAGAATTGTAATAGAAGTAAAGAGCGAAGTAGGAATAGAGAGTGTGAGAGAGAAGGAAAGAGCGGAGGGACCGTGAAAGGAGATCGAGAGTGAAGGGCCTGGATAACGCTGTGCGACGGGACGACTGGGATAGCGGCGAAGTACTAAAAAGGTAGGCGAACCCGATCTTTTCTTCTGCCGGTGCGAAATCGCGTACCGTCGGCGCGCGGTAGTAGGCTCGAGTCCATCTCGTAGCGTAGCCCGAAATTGGACGTAGCCGTCCCTACCGGCGTCTCCGGGGGACAGCGCTACGTCGCTCTGCGAAGCAGTTGTATAAAATAAGTATTGTTAAAAAGGGTGATTGTCAAACCCAGATTGTAAAAACTTATTAGGACAAGGACAAATAAATTAGTAATTGTGATAACGTTATACACGTGTGCTCAACGGGTAATTTTCATTATTTAATTAACCTACTGTAAATCGATGCTCGTCCCCCGACCTTACTAATTCCCTGAGTAGTAACGAAGAGAGGAGGAAGAACGTTCAAGAGAAAAAATTCCCTTGGTGCTACGGGGTTTGTACAAGCACCTGGCGCCCAATCATAAATTGGAGAGAGAAAGAAATTGTAAGAACAAAATATTGCGGGCGTCATTATAAAATTGGACTGGCAGCTCTTTTCGGCGTTCACGAAATTTCGTCGAAAGGAGCTCGTCACAATATATATATATTGTGACGTTGCACAATTCTTACCCTCCCCCGCTGCACCAGCTCATCCCAAAGGCAGCCGTTTCACCAATCTAAAACAGAAAAGTATAAGTAAGTATCATTATTCCCTTCCCCTATATTATCTTTGTAAATAGTGCAAACACTTACGCGACGCCCCGAAGAATATCACCGACGCCCAGAAGAACTCATCAGCATCCCTAGGACAACCCCAACTCCACAGCAATAACCTACAAGAAAATATCAACTGCAAGAAAAAAGGAAAAGGAAGACATAAACCAGTGGAAGAAAACTTACTGGCAGTCACTAGGAGATCACCCGAAGTCAGCCTCGCTATCAAGAATACCGCACTCACAGCAACAATAGCGAAAGAACACTCGCACTCACAAAATATCTTACCCGCACTCTCCAAATAAACCACCGGCACATGTCATCGCCACATCTCATCAGCTGTCCCCCAGCCATCAATCGGCGAAGGTGACGTAACAACCGAGGAGATGGCAGCAGTCAAATCAAAGGCACGGGAGAAATTCGAGAACACGGAAAATCAGAAGCTTCCGGCACGACACGTGCCGGCACTTTGCGACGAACGGTTGTATAGGAAAGACGTGCGACAGGTGATACAGAATTTAGAGTTTTGGAGTTAGAGAGTGAGTGTGAGAGTGAGAGGAAAGCGAGGCGAGAAAGTGCATTGGAGAGGAGAGCAAAGGACAGAATTGGAAATACGACGACCTGGCAAACCACCCAACGAACGAGAGAGCGAGAGAGAGAGTGAAAGAACACCGAGGAAAAGCGTAAGTGTTTGCACCGTTAAAATTTTGGCACCGATTTCTGTCCATTTTTGTATTCCGGCCCCGTGATAAAAATTGTATTCGAGTCCTCCCCCCATTCTTGTTTCCGGCTTAGACTTTTCCCGAACATTCATTATCTCCGTGAATTTTCACGGAGAAATAGTTAGATATCGTGTGAAGTGGAACGGCTGTGTAGATTTAAGAAAAATTACAAAGTTAGAGTACGAGATTCCCAGACGGCCTTCGACCGTCCTCGTTACCCATTGTTCGCGACACCCGTGTTTGCGTTTTTTTTGTATAGCGTCCCGAATTAACTCGTCCAAGTTTCGCACTTGGCGAAATATTATTTCGCACATTCAAATTTCGGCCAGTGGTAATCACCGTCGAGTCGGAGAACCCACCCTGAGCTACCCCAATATATCCCTTCTCCCCTAGTCTCCCCTAGTCTCAAAATAATTGTTTGTACCCCCCCCCCCCCCCCCCCCCCTTAGTGATAAGACTTATTTTGTTATTTTTTTTATGTTGCCCCCGAGATCGTCCGCCGAAGCTAATAGTATACATTTTTTGTCCCTGTGATACGTACTTATGTTAACTCGTGATAGATAAATAAAATAAGGTTTATTATATTTTGTGAATTCGTGTCGCCCATATCAAATTAATTTTTTTTGTCCCCCACCTTTCTCCCAGTTATTCCTTCCCCAACGGCGTGACAATATATATATATATGTATATATACGTGCATCACATTACGTCTGTGTACAGGGCAAAGGCGAACGCCGTATACTTTCGGCGACAGATATGTATATATATTGTCACGCCGATGGGGGGGTGAATAACTGGGGGAAAGATGGGGGACTATAAAAGAATTTAATTAATAGAGGAGACACAAATTATACACGCAAATAACAATTATTTTATTTATCTATTATTAGTTAACAACATTAATTATAAAAAAAAACTTATAGTTTCGGCGGACGATCTCGGGGGCAATATTACAATAAACAAATTTATACAAGAAATATTTATAGAAATGGGCGCCAGTTATTTTTAAATAACAAAAATAACAAAAAGAAAGTTTATCACAGTGTTGGGGTACAAACAATTAATATTGGGAGACTAGGGGAGAAGGGAATATTGGGGTAGCTGAGGGTGGGGGTCCTACGACTCTATGGCCTCTTAATAATTACCACTGGCTGAATATTAAATACATGAAATAATATTTCGTCAAGCTCGGAAACTTGGACGAGATAATTCGGGACACTATACAAAAAAAACGTAAATACTGGGTGTCGCAAACAATGGATAGCGAGGACGGTCGAAGGCCGTCTAAGAATCTCGAAATTTTAACTAGCACATTGCTTAAGGCTACACAGCCGTTCCACGCTCTACTTATACTATACTGCGCTCTCCGTGAAAATTCACGGAGATAATAAATATTCTTAGGGAAACTAAACCGGGAATAAGAACGGGGGGAGGAAACTCGGATACAAATTTTCACAAAGGCGGTAAAAATAAATGAAAGAGAAAAAAATGTGTGCCAAGATTTCAATTAGTGCAAACACTTACGTTCGACGTGTCCGTCGGAGATAGACTGGGTCATCGTATCCACTCGTCGTTATCCTTTTCCTTGTAAATCGCCGGGTTGTCTTATTATCAAAATCCTTTTCCTTGGAAATTGCCGGGTTGTTTGATTATCAAAATCCTTTTCTCGTCTTTCGTATCCCTTTCACTCCTCACTTTCTCACTCACTCTCTAACTCCAAAACTTTTCTCTAATTACAGTATTATAAATTCCTATCGCCTGTCAAAATCTTCCCTACGTCGTTTATAGGGAAGATTTTGACACTCGCCGCAAAGTGATCGCACGTGTCGTGTCGGAAGCTCCATAATTTGCGTGTTCTTGAATTTTTCTCCCGTGCCTCTGATTGGACGAGACACGGGAGATCCTTGATTGATTATTGGCCGCCTGAGTCACGGGTCGATAGGTGAAGGGACACTCGGGTCGATATTTCTGGGGACTACGCTGGGGGAGACTCTATCGGGAACTAGGCGTAACGGGAAATTGATCGATATCGTAGGGTAAGGTGTCGGGTAAGTAGGACGGATGGGAAGGCTATCGATGTTCGCCGGGCGCTGCTGCCATCTCCTCGGTCGTTACGTCACCTTCGCCGATTGATGGCTCGGGGACAGCTGATTCGATGTGGCGGTGACATTGCCGGTGTTTTTATTCGGAGAGTACTGGTAAAATATTTTGCGAGTGGTGATTGTTATCGAGAGTTTTTGGGTGTTCCATTTATTTAAATAATGTGCGGCGGAGTGGCGTGGTTCAGTGGGTTTCCTCGATGGATTTTCCTCCGGTGGATGGTAAGTGTTCTTCTTATGCGTATGTCCTTTTCTTCGCGATATTATCTGTTTTTCTTTTTATTTCCAGGTTATCGCGTGGGTGGTGGGTTGTCCTGAGGATGCTGATGACGATGATGACGGTTATCCTGGGGGAATGCTGTGGTTTTTCTTCGGTGGGTTTCTTCGGGGCGACGCGTAAGTGTTTGCACTATTTACAAAAATAATATAAGGGAAAGGAATAATAATAATACTTACTTACAATTTTATGTTTTAGATTGGTGGAACGGCTGCCTTTGGGACGAGCTGGTGCAGCGGGGGAGGGCCCAAATTGTGCAACGTCACAATATATATATATTGTGACGAGCTCTTCCCAACTAAATTTCGTGAACGCCGAAAAGAGCTGCCTGTCCAATTCTGTAATGACGCCCGAAATATTTTGTTTTTACTATCACTTCCTTTATCCAATTTATAATTGGGCGCCAGGTGCTTGTACCAACCCCGTAGCACCAAGGGAATTTGTCATACGATCGTTCTTTCCTCCTCTCTTATTCAGAACGCAGGGAAATGGTAGGTTCGAAGGACGAGCATCGATTTACTTACTCGGTGTACTTGAATAATCAAAATTAACAGTAGAGCACACGTGTATCAAATTCTCACAATGACTCATTTATTTTTCCTTGTCCTCATACGCTTGTACAATATTGGTGGGACAATCACCCTTTGGAACAATAATTACGTTATTTAACAACTTCGCGGAGCAACGTAGCTCTGTCCCCCGGAGACGCCGGTAGGGACGGCTACGTCCATGTGCGGGATACGTTACGAGATGAGCCCGAACCTACTACCGCGCGCCGACGGTACGCGATCTCGTACCGGCTAAAGAGAATATCGTGTGCGCTTACCTTTTTACGCTTCGCCGATATCCAGCCGTCCCGTCGCACAGCGTTTTCCTGGTCCGTCTCTCTCGCTCTTCTCGCACGCTCACTCCGCTTTATTCTCCTCTCACTCACTCACTCACTTGCGCGCTATTCCTCTCTTTACAATATACTTTTCCTTAACTATTCTCTTACGCTCCAGATACTAGTACAATTTTCGCTTCTCTACTCTATCGCTTCGTAATCGAGACCACACTGACTACGCTCTCGTTACTCTTGCTCGCCGGCTCCCTCGTGGTCCTATCGGGGGGGGGGGGGGGGGGGGGGGGGAAGAGGGGAAGGAGGTCCTATCGACGATCGACCCTCGATCGCCGGCACAGCTATCCCTCTCTCTCTCTCGTCCGCCGGCGTCGTCTCTCGCGTACGGCCGGCGATGTTTACATCCCGTGACCTCGTGTTTCTGAAAATCACGAAATGTCTCGGCAGCGCAAGTTCGAGAGTACAACTTTTCCAACCACGGGTGCGAGACCACGCGACTCTGTTATTTCTGTCCTATTTTAATATTCGCAAGAATATTTCTATTTCCCAAGATTGCGAGGGATCTACCGCCTCGTCACAATATATATATACGTGCGCCGCATTAGAGCTATGTACACGGCAGAGTCGAACGTGTATGTGAGGCGGCTCTGTAGTCGACGCTCCCGTCTCATTCGTCCGCCGCGCGGGCTATGGAAGTTACCAACGCCAGCCTTGCGATGCATAAAACGCAAATCGAGAATTTTCAGTCATTTTTTCATCAAATGATATGAAACAAAGCCCAAAATGTGCGTTTTTCCATTGTGCATGCAATGTTGGCTTCAACACGATAAGAAATATCGTACGAGTATGACAATTTATCGTTTTTTTTCAGTAACGAAATGATTTATTTTTTCAAAATAAAAAAACGAGTCTTAGCATATTTGTACCATAGTTCTCTAGGTATCCTCAAAGTTTCAACCCGATCGGTCGCTCGGTGCTCGTCAAAACGAAGATTGCGTTTTCTCGTTGCCGCTGAGTTTTTCGGTGTCAGCGAGCATAGAAGAAGCGAACGCTCCACAACGGATAGCGAGTGCCTTACCTACGTTTCCCACTGCATCTAATTCGAATGAACGACGGTGGCTTAGTGGGCTAAGGCGTTGTCTACTCGTCGTGTAACACGTGGAGAATGGTGGTTCGAATCTATCTTTGCAATTTTTTTTTTCACGTCAAGAATTTAATAAATTTTTGCTTAAAAAACGGCAAAATATTGACTGACGCAATTATATTTTTGTTATCACTTTGCCAGCACGGGAATGCAGAGTAATGTTGTAAGACAAACTACGTGTTGATCCTTAGTATATATCAATAATCAAATCATAATCTTATTTGATTTTTTCTACGATTTTTTTCACACCGGCAATATTATTATTTTATTTTATATTGTACGAAAAGATTTCTTTTTCTGCGAAATATTCTGATTTTTCATTTTTATGTTTGTTAATATTTTTCATTAGCGTAATATTATAGTTGAATTTTATTATGTTCCATAACATTTTTTTGTATAATTTATAATTTTACTTTATCATATATTTGTGGGGTTTGCTCTCGACGATTTGCTACTACTCTTTGTGACGTATCCACGACGCGATGTAACACGTCGAGAACACGGGACTTCAAAAAAGTAAACATTGCACGCTCTCGACTGTCGCCCAATATACATTGTAACGACTTTCCGCTACTCCTCCGAGAACCCTGCCCGCCTGTGTACCACGAGGGTACCCGCGCTACGCGCGCACCCTACACAACCACGGTCAAGGTAGGCGATGATATTCGGGGTGCGGCTGGCGCATCCGGGACGGACGGGCGCCAGGTACAAGTACCACCGGAAGAACCGGCTTGTTTGATTTTGCCGCCCCGTATGCACCTCCGTGCACCCCGACCTCCTCGTGGTACGGAGCAGAGATCTCGGGAATACTGAAAGGACTAGCTCAGCCCGCCATACGGCCGGCAAGGATAGAGGGGCGTGGACGGGCACGAGAGTGGAGGCGTGAAAGAAATAAGTTGACACATGATAATTACTTTTAAACGGATTTAATCCGGTTCGTTACTACAATTTCCGACGTTCCTACAACAAGGGCCGCTTGCCCATAGGCTACACTTGCGTTGAGATACGTGACTAGATCCATCACAGACTCTCGACATGAGAGCGAAATCGGTCGCGAACGAGAGTTGAAGGGGCCTAGGTAGCACTCGGGAGCAAATCTTACGAAAAGGTAGCATTGGGAACGATAAGATTACGAGCCCGAAAACGTAGCGCGCGAAGCAATGAAATTACGCTCCCGGAAGGTAGCGCGCGAAATATTAACTCTACAAAAAGGTAGCGCATGACACAACAATACTACGAATCGGTAGCGTACAACGTAATAATATTACCAACAGGTGACGTACGACATAATAATATTACGAACATGTGGAGCACAACCTAACAATAGTACCAACGGGTAGCGCACGTTCACGATTCTCTGATACAAGATACCTTAATATAATCGGCTAAATATTAGCTAGTGCATTATACGAAATTTTGCGGTACGCCATCGCCTGATATGGTTCCTCAAATAATATTCTACGTATGATCGCGAATTTGCAACATCCGATCGAGGAGTATAATTTTCGAATAATAATCGCGTACGATTGCGAATCCCCACGCTCCGGTCCCGGAATATCAGTCGCCGGGCTAATGCTTTACGTACGATAGTTAATGCTCAATATTCAACCCAACAATATAATTCCCGGATAATAATTTGCGCATGATCGTGGATTCTCAATAGTCCATCAAATAATATAATTCCCGGATAAGGATTGGCGCACGTTAGTTGATTTACAATAGATAGCCCCCGATAGTTACTTTACGATAGGTAATGCACGGTAGTGAATTTGTAATACTCAATCAAACAATATAATTCACGAAATAATACGTCGCGCACGAGACGGATTCCCAACATTCAATCGAATAATATAATTCGCGGAATAACGATTTGCGCCCGATAATTAATTTGTGATACTCGATCAAACAATATACTTCACGAAATAATACATGGCGCACGGGACGGATTCCCAACATTCACTCGAATAATATAATTCACGGAATAACGATTTGCGCACGATAATTAATTTGTGACACTCGATCAATCAATATACTTCACGAAAATAATAAGTTGCGCGCGGGGCGGATTCCCAACCTTCAATCAAATACCTAATTCGCGGAATAACGATTTGCGCGCGATAATTAATTTACGATAGGTAGCGCACGATAGGTAATGTTCAAGATTCAATACAACAATATAATCCCCGGATCTTAATTTGCGTGTGAAAGTGAATTCGCGCGATAGTGCACGAGGAACCACCTCCTCCAAGGTAGCCTACGACGATTAATTTGGCGATAGGTAGCATACGACAAGTAAGTTAGTCATAGCTAGCGTACGACAGCTAATTTAGCGAAAGGTAGCGAACAACAATTAATTTAGCGACTTAAGTTAGCCATAGGTAGCATACGACAATTAATTTAGCGAACGACAATTAATTTAGCGACAGGTAGCGAACAACAATTAATTTAGCGACTTAAGTTAGCCATAGGTAGCATACGACAATTAATTTAGCGAACAACAATTAATTTAGCGACAGGTAGCGAACAACAATTAATGTAGCGACTTAAGTTAGCCATAGGTAGCATACGACAATTAATTTAGCGAACGACAATTAATTTAGCGACAGGTAGCGAACAACAATTAATTTAGCGACTTAAGTTAGCCATAGGTAGCATACGACAATTAATTTAGCGAACAACAATTAATTTAGCGACAGGTAGCGAACAACAATTAATTTAGCGACTTAAGTTAGCCATAGGTAGCATACGACAATTAATTTAGCGAACAACAATTAATTTAGCGACAGGTAGCAACCAACATTAGGCTAGGGGTAGGTGACCCGCGAAAATCACCATGACGGGCAAATAGGATATACTCGCAAATAGGCGAGTGCCGAGTGCGCGTGTACTCGGTGACAAAGAGCGACCTCCGAAAAGGACGCTACCGACGAACAACGGCCGATCGAATATGTGTGAGCCCGGCCGACAACGAACATGATTAATAAATATCCTAATTTCGATACTAAAATAAATGACTTTAGCGATTCGAGAGGTCCACACGGAGACGCGAGACTATCGCAATTAATTTTATTGCCCTTAATTCGAATAAACTATGAATTCTCTGACCTCCCGAAGGCTACGGACTATATGATCTACACTCTCCCATCCCGCGATAAGAGAGCTAAATTCGTATGACAAGAATTGGACTCACCGTAGAAGCGTTGAACTTTTACCCGTCAGTCGGCACACAAGACAAAAAGGAACACTGGTTGACTAGATAACTGAGCGTGATGGCTGATCGGTAGCAGGTTTAAGACTAATTCTCTTGGCCTCTGACCGCGTGAACCGGGCTCGCCGGCTCTCTCTCCCCCCACTCCATAGGTGTTTCCCCCAATATCCTAATTATTGCGAATATCCCGCGTTGCCGCTAATTTTCCTCCCCTACCGATGATTTCCTCTCTTCGTCCTCCTGCCCCTCGATCCTCGCGCTGGCCAAGCTCGCGGTGAGGAGGGGGAGGGGACGGAGATGATAGGGCCGTGCACCTCTCGCAAGGAGCCTCGTGCTCCCGGTACCCGAAATCCTCTCCGTCCGCATCGAACGCCTTCTCCACGGAGTCCGGGATGGGCGCCGGGACGGGGGAGGCTCGCCTCGCAGGGCCGGCGTCCCTGACCCTGCGGCTGGCCCACGACGAAATTGCAGCACCGCGTCCCGTGTCACCCAGTCCGAACTCCCCTCGATGGGAGCGCCGTGTTTAGCGGACTGCGGCGCTCGATGCACTAAATCGGCATCGGCGGAGAGAAAATATACGGTCGTGATGTTTTAGAGGCTGCTTCTGTCCTCGTCGGAGGCGCAAACCTGCCTCCTACCCGGATGTTGATACCGGGGTGACGGGGTCGCAAGAAATCTCGTCACAACATATATATATATATATATATATACAGGGCGAATCACATTAACTATAACAAAATTTATTTCGAGGTAGATGGGACCATTACAAACAAAAGTTGCAAATATACATTAGGGATATTTTAAATAGTTTACGGGATATAATTTTTTAAAGTTGGGCTAATCAGAGCGCGCCAAGAAGCGTTAGATCCGCCCGCTCTCCGCCCTAGCCGTAGAGACAGCGCAATGTATCAATCATTGGCTGCCCGCGCTCGCCAGCCCGCTCCCTCGTTACCCCGCGCCAAGACTGTCGTCTCTATGGTCAACAAACTCGTGAATTAGTACAGGATAGTTAAACTTAAAAGGGGCGGAGAAAAAGCACAAGGGAATTTTGTTGGTTTTCGGTGAATTTAGGGTGGGAGCGCGCGGCTCCAACGCTTCACGGCGCGCTCTGATTAGACCAACTTTAAAAATTTATATCTCGTAAATTATTGAAAATATCCCGAATGTATATTTGCAACTTTTGTTTGTAATGGTCCCATCTACCTCAGAATAAAATCTGCTATACTTTATCCGATTCGCTCTGTATATGTATATGACCGAAGCATTGGGGTCGGTCAGGAGACTACTGCTGTTTTCTTATTCTTTCTTTACATGTTAGGCGCGCCTTCTCTGAGTCTTCCGAGCGTCGGCACTCCCAGATTTTTTCCAATTGCCGGCGTGGACAAACATTATTGTAAGACAAATATATTTCTATCGTCTCACTGATATTTAGCAGTCATAATTATGTGAACAATACGTCGTCGAATAAAATTGTAATCGAAACTGCACTCATTTTTCCGAATAAAAAATCGGCGAAAATATTTTATTCTATCTACAATTTTTTAAACAGCAATTATAAAATCCCACTTCGAAAATTGTAACAACGTAATAAAAAAAAAGTTTTGCATATTTTCTATAATTGAAAAATCGACGGAATTCAATGAAGAATTTATTCTCCAAGTTGTAATGATTGAGTGTTATAATATTTATTTATTGTTTTCTCACATAAAGTTGTTAGATTTTATAATAATTCGATTTGAATATAATTGGCTTTCGTTTATGTACACTCCTACAATTAATATCCATTCGCACTCTCCATACATTCATTGCTCATTAAATTAGAATTCATATACGGTTTGAGCCCCGCATCATTCGATCGGGAAATTATAACGTGGTTATATCGTGAATGATAATACAATATTCTTATCTTTTAAACGTGTAGTCCCTCGTTGGCTCTTTCCTTTGTTTCGGGGTTTCCTCGCTGCTCGGATGAAATCTAGGTACGAGGATTTTTTTGTCCCGTCATTGAGACGGGACTTTTTTACAAAGAAAAATTCCCACACCTACCGCGGCCGTGGTCCGCCGGCTGGTAGGGCTCTTGGCAATTATTTTTATTTATATGATTTTCGTTGGGCGCCAGTCAATTTGAAGGGAATTGACAACCGGATATTTAGACTTGACTTTATTCTTTCAAATTTTATTTTATGTTAGTTCTCAAGCTGAGAAAGCTCAGGGAGGGACGTTGGAAGACCAAGGAATAGAAGAAAAGAGTGCCAGATAGATATATGGACCTTCACTTTACTTACTTATTTTCTGATTCGAATAGACTCCGACTCTGACGATGGTTTACACGATACAAGATTTTATAGACAAATTACACTCTGGTATAGCGCGTACACAGTTTTGTTTCCTACGTATTCGGTTAACGGACGCTTTCCCTTTACATACGTAGGGGAAGTCCGACTAATTTCTTCGTCAATATGCGCGTCCGCTTTAGACAAAGACGGAACCTGCGTCTGACAATGACGTTACAGAGACGATATATTCGTTTTACGCGAACGGCTCACAGACGAGAACGGGCTCGGAGGCAATGGTTCGTCCCTTATATAGACGAACCGGGCGATGTTGCCTAATTATCGCTCGGCCCTTGTCGATCCGCTGTTGCCAAATTATTATCAGTTGATCGCTCGGATAGTTTTTGGCGATCGATTACGTGGTATTTGACAAATTGAAATTTTAATATGAAATCAGACTGGTGGACGTCGAGGAAAAAGTTGACTAAAATTATTTCCCGTCACAGTATAATGTGTTGATTTTTAGGTGATTTCCTATCCTGATGAGAGCGAGGTAATTGATGTGGGTTGCGACGACGGCCCCGGAAACGAAAGAGAGGCGACGTATGCTCGGTATATCGCAAATCCACGTTTGATCGATGGACATGCGCAATGATCCATCGATCAAATGGGAGGGTTAGTTCACTTACGATAGAGTCGCGCGTAAAATTCAAAATATTCGGTAGCACATGAGAGTCGTTACAAAGTTTACCGCCAACATAATTATTATTGCTAAAATAGCAATTCTATATATTGGAATAAATTCATTTTATAATAATTTTTGATCCGTGGCGACCACTCATGTTAGGTAAAATCCCGAGCGCTTCAAGGTTTTTATAGGCAGGTCAAAACCAGAGGTTCGGATCTCAAACCTCAAATTTTCGCAGCTACAGATTAAAATTTAGAGGGTATAC
>OX637867.1:22354610-22357110 GCA_951802705.1 Netelia virgata
TAAATAAATAAATAAATAAATAAATAAATAAATAAATAAATAAATAAATAAATAAATAAATAAATAAATAAATAAATAAATAAATAAATAAATAAATAAATAAATAAATAAATAAATAAATAAATAAATAAATAAATAAATAAATAAATAAATAAATAAATAAATAAATAAATAAATAAATAAATAAATAAATAAATAAATAAATAAATAAATAAATAAATAAATAAATAAATAAATAAATAAATAAATAAATAAATAAATAAATAAATAAATAAATAAATAAATAAATAAATAAATAAATAAATAAATAAATAAATAAATAAATAAATAAATAAATAAATAAATAAATAAATAAATAAATAAATAAATAAATAAATAAATAAATAAATAAATAAATAAATAAATAAATAAATAAATAAATAAATAAATAAATAAATAAATAAATAAATAAATAAATAAATAAATAAATAAATAAATAAATAAATAAATAAATAAATAAATAAATAAATAAATAAATAAATAAATAAATAAATAAATAAATAAATAAATAAATAAATAAATAAATAAATAAATAAATAAATAAATAAATAAATAAATAAATAAATAAATAAATAAATAAATAAATAAATAAATAAATAAATAAATAAATAAATAAATAAATAAATAAATAAATAACTAAATAACTAAATAAATAAATAAATAACCAAATAAATAAATAAATAACCAAATAAATAAATAAATTACTAAATAAATAAATAAATAACTAAATAAATAAATAAATAACCAAATAAATAAATAAATAACTAAATAAATAAATAAATAACTAAATAAATAAATAAATAAATAAATAAATAAATAAATAAATAAATAAATAAATAAATAAATAAATAAATAAATAAATAACTAAATAAATAAATAATAAACTAAATAAATAAATAATAAACTAAATAAATAAATAAATAACTAAATAAATAAGTAAATAACTAAATAAATAAATAAATAACTAAATAAATGAATAAATAACTAAATAAATAAATAAATAACTAAATAAATAAATAAATAACTAAATAAATGAATAAACAACTAAATAAATAAATAAATAAATAAATAAATAAATAAATAAATAAATAAATAAATAAATAAATAAATAAATAAATAAATAAATAAATAAATAAATAAATAAATAAATAAATAAATAAATAAATAAATAAATAAATAAATAAATAAATAAATAAATAAATAAATAAATAAATAAATAAATAAATAAATAAATAAATAAATAAATAAATAAATAAATAAATAAATAAATAAATAAATAAATAAATAAATAAATAAATAAATAAATAAATAAATAAATAAATAAATAAATAAATAAATAAATAAATAAATAAATAAATAAATAAATAAATAAATAAATAAATAAATAAATAAATAAATAAATAAATAAATAAATAAATAAATAAATAAATAAATAAATAAATAAATAAATAAATAAATAAATAAATAAATAAATAAATAAATAAATAAATAAATAAATAAATAAATAAATAAATAAATAAATAAATAACTAAATAACTAAATAAATAAATAAATAACCAAATAAATAAATAAATAACCAAATAAATAAATAAATTACTAAATAAATAAATAAATAACTAAATAAATAAATAAATAACCAAATAAATAAATAAATAAATAACTAAATAAATAAATAAATAAATAAATAAATAAATAAATAAATAAATAAATAAATAAATAAATAAATAAATAAATAAATAAATAAATAACTAAATAAATAAATAATAAACTAAATAAATAAATAATAAACTAAATAAATAAATAAATAACTAAATAAATAAGTAAATAACTAAATAAATAAATAAATAACTAAATAAATGAATAAATAACTAAATAAATAAATAAATAACTAAATAAATAAATAAATAACTAAATAAATGAATAAACAACTAAATAAATGAATAAATAAATAAATAAATAAATAAATAACTAAATAAATAAATAAATAACTAAATAAATAAATAAATAACTAAATAAATAAATAAATAAATAACTAAATAAATAAATAAATAACTAAATAAATAAATAAATAACCAAATAAATAAATAAATAACTAAATAAATAAATAAATAACTAAATAAATATATAAATAACTAAATAAATAAATAAATAAATAACTAAATAAATAAATAAATAAATAAATAAATAAATAAATAAATAAATAAATAAATAAATAAATAAATAAATAAATAAATAAATAAATAAATAAATAAATAAATAAATAAATAAATAAATAAATAAATAAATAAATAAATAAATAAATAAATAAATAAATAAATAAATAAATAAATAAATAAATAAATAAATAAATAAATAAATAAATAAATAAATAAATAAATAAATAAATAAATAAATAAATAAATAAATAAATAAATAAATAAATAAATAAATAAATAAATAAATAAATAAATAAATAAATAAA
>OX637867.1:22360062-22377562 GCA_951802705.1 Netelia virgata
ATATTATAAGGTTATTATAATATGTACACCAATTTTCAAATTAATAAATTGAATAGTCTGCGCGAAAAAAATTCTTGAAAATCCGTCTTTTTAAAGCCTTCTAACTGTATGTAAGCCCTTAAGGTTATCAGAATAAGGTCCAAATATACATGCACGCTAATAACAAAGATTAGGGAAGTGTAGAGTGAACAGCTATATAAGAATATTGGTTTAATCGAGTTTTATCAAACACTCGGGAAGCCATCGCGCGAACCAGAGTACATATAGTAATTAACCGGAAGTGCACAATATAAGTATAATAGTAAAATTGTTGAAAGACATACTTTCAATAATGAGCACCAATAAATAACAATGATAATAAACATACGCCCTCATTGTAAACGTGGCGCCAGCACGTGTTACCCGAATCAGTGACGACATAGAGCAGAAAGGCGGAATTGTCATTAAAGACACATGTGTAAAATGAGTAAAGAGACAGAGGACGCAGTTGCATCGGCCGATGCAACGATGCGGAATAGCTCGAGCAGAAAGTCTGTTCGAAGTGTTGGCAAGACGAAGATGAAAAATAACTGCAATGTGTATGCACGATAATAAGAGAAAAGTGGAGGGGTGAAGTAGGGAAAGAAGAAATTGTAAGTGATGACGATCGTGACAGAACTGCGAGCGGTCCAGTACGTTTATCACAGCCGTACGTGGGGGCTTGGGCACTCTTGCCTCGTGTGTTACCGCATATTTATTCAAAGCAAAACACTCTGGATCGAAGTTTCATAAAAGCAAATGGGAAGAATATAATTGACAAAACGCAATGATTTAAAATAAATCGCGCCAAGTAGCATGCGAGGTGACGACGCGAAACCATCATGGAAAACGAGACGTCTAGTCGTCCACGTTACAAAAATACATTTATTCCTGTGCATCGTCGGGCTGGCAATCGCCCGGTGCGAAATTCACGGTGTCGGGGCGGATGCAATGACGGAGGACATGGGTAAGCAAAATTTTCTGGAAACCATAAAAACATTTTATTTTTGACTCAAGTTGAAACTTAAACCTATATTAACTTTTTACTTTTTAAACTTAAACCTATATTAACAGTAAGTGTCTGGGATAGTTATGGCTTATTTTTCAAGTTGCATGTGCAACAAATATATATCAGTAACGGATTTTTATCGAATAATTAAAAATCATATGAAGTGGTTATAATGATTTTAAGGATATTAATAGCGCAATATAATAATGAAGTAGCGACGATAGCGTGAACAGAAGCGGGCCCATTTCAACCCCGTGGCATGTGAAACAATCGTAAAAAGATATGCATCCCAGAAATGAACCGCGTCAATATGATTGCTCTAGAATTTCAATGTATCTTACGGACGCAGAATGAGAGTTGGTTTAAGTGAGCTCCATTGCATTAATTGAGAAGGCGTGTCTGTGATAGAACGATGCACGAGATACAAAAGTATATATACATATTTATATAGTTTCATCCCCGGATGAAACGTGGAATCTTGGTATGAAATTGGCTCGAGCATTTATTAAAATGAAGTGGATGATGTACCGTGAGGTCCACGAGGTTACTAGGTTTATTGATCATACCGCGAATTTAGGATCGCGCCATCACACCTATTTATCATCCAAAGAATTTGACTCCCATTTTCGTTCACCAAATTACATTCGTTGTTGTGATACTTTGAGAGGTGGAACAATCGATAGGTCGTACTTATCTGACCAAAGGTTACTTTTTAACGAGCTCGTACTAAACTTAAATCGACTTTGATGGACAAAATTGTTCAATGTTTATTATACTGCTTCGTTCGTTAAAATACGATTTTGCTTTGATTTTATTTTCCAAATTTGGGAGGTCTGATAATCGATTTTTGTATATTTATGCATAACAATATTAGATTTTTATCATTTTCAAGGTGCTCCCACGGTTGAAAATGTGAAGTAACTCGAATGAAAAAAACCTTATTCTTCGAGTTAACGTGTGGTGTTTTGAAAAGTATTAGAAAATGTATCAAATAGTGTAATAAAGTTATGGCACCTTATGGCTTATAGGCTTTTTTATGTTTCTGCCGTGTACGAAACGAAGAAGAGTGTATTGCGTTTTTTCGTACGGTCGTTGGTTAATTTGCCGTTCAATAATTTGGTTTCACTGAAAAGTAAAAACTTAATATGAAGAATCCAGACATTATCGTGAATTTGCTAAAAAATAAACGAAGAATCTACTTTTATTTTTTACGGCATGTTGAGTTTGAGGCTATAATAGAAATAGGCTATGAGGATATAATGGTTTTTTAAGTATCTTATGGATATACTAAACGTCGTATATTATGTCTTAATTAAAGTAAAAAAATTCCCAAATTGTAATGAACTATTACGATGTGCAACTGGGTGATAAGACTGCTTAACTTCCTATCGCAACTGATCGATTTCTTGACAGTTCAAGGAATCGTCGATCTGTTGAATGGGACGGGAATGCACCAGGAACCTCTTGGCGTTACTGCGACGACAAGTCGTTGCGGAGACAACCGAACGACTGCCTACGAGATTGGGGAAGCTGCATTGCTAACTGCAAACACAATTAATCTATTTCCTAATCATTTTCCTCAAGATTTTTCAATCCTCCTAGTTGCAAAACCTAAACCTCGTAAGCATTTTTGGATACAATAATAAAATTTCATAATTTCATATCAGAAATAGTTTTGACCATTGATACTTATTCAATGACAGGTTCACCAGTATCGACATTGTTCACTTTGTACAGCGATAATGGTGAAGAACAATTGGTACTTTCATTGGGCACTGATGTCACACTTTTGTATAATACTTCGCCCGACGAAATTGTCAAAGCCATATCATTTGGCATAGACGTCGCTGACGGTGACTGGCATCGGTTGGGATTCAGCATTAAGGGCGACACTGTGACTCTTATTGCCGATCGAGACACTCAAATCACTCGTGCACTTCGCAGAGATACTAGAATCCCGATAACTACTAATGGAATTGTGCTAATAGGACAGCAACTTGTGGATGGAAATTTATATTTGGTAGTTACAAACGTTCAGTCGATTGAATTAATTACTGGATCGAAAGTTTATGAAATCCATTAGTTACGAAGCTTGAAGGAAAATAAGTATCAATCACTTACAAGATCCATTAAATTAGCGATTATTCAGCTAATACTTTAACAATTTGAATCTTGTCATCTAATATAATGATTGATTTTTAATTTATTAATTTGTTTCTTACAATTGAGTTTGTTGCTGATTGATATTTCATGTAGGGTGAAATCGAGATGCTCAAGATTGCATCAATCCCAGACGCTGCCTACGAGATCTCAACGATATTTGCACCTGATTGTGATCAACGCAATGAGAAAAGGCTCGTTATTCGAACATCTCTAATTTTATAACGTCAGTTTTGTTGAGTTTTTCGATTTTTTCTCATTTGATCCTCTATAAAACAGGTACTATGATAGGAGCTTAAGAGTTGACCGAACAGGAATGGGCCTCGATTTCAAGAGTAACAAATCTGGAGCTTCAGATTTTGCCAGAGAAGCTTTTCCGCCCATGAATATTTCGTCCCGTCAAACGTTACTTGTGCAAAGTTCGCGCATAGCTCCGACATATGGCAGACAGTCGCTCGTTCAAAATTTGGATATGAGTTCAGACAATCAACGTTCTTCAACTAAAATTTTGGAGAACGACGATTATGACGATGGAGACGAATTTAACGAAAGTGTAGTATTAGAAAACGACGATGACGAGGATTCGTATTCACCTGGTAATCCAACAATTCTGGTCGGTCCGGCACCAACAGGCGAATTTCACACCAGGAATAACGTAACTCTATTTTCAAGATCAATAATAAATCATTCTATCACAAGGAATTTAATAGCTGATTCTTAAAAATATCTAGGGTTCCTTTTTTTCCGAAACGACAACATTTCCTGATAATGGAACTGGGAGTACTTATGAACGAAGAAATGAGGACGAAGACAGAAAATTGCCAATAGATCCATCACTGACTATAGAAAGCAGCGAACCATACTATACGAATTATGGGTACTACAATGTCCGTGGTCCACCAGGTCCCCGGGGATTTCCTGGCCCTCCAGGAATCCCGGGAATACCGGGACAAAAGGGCGAGGCAGGACGGGATGGTCTCGGTGGCTCAGAAGGTTCGCCAGGACCTCCTGGCCACGTGTTCATGATACCTCTAAATCAGCAGGGTAATGAAAAAGGCCCGGACGCACAGGCGGACGTTTTACGACAACTACTATCACAACACATGTTGGCGATGCGCGGTATTGAAGGTCCTATGGGACTCACGGGCGTTACCGGACCGGAAGGTCCACCTGGGGCACAAGGTCAGAAGGGCGAGCCCGGTGATATCGGAGAACCTGGTTCTCGGGGAGAAAGAGGTAGATCTTTAAATATGTGTACAAGTTGTACAGTTCGCCGGTACAAAATTTACTCCGTTAATTGTGGATTATGGACGTCTGTTACCAGTAGCCAGAAGTTTTTCGTAAAAAATAGTGTAAATATTTTTACCAGATTCCTTGGCCTTGTATGATTGGACAGTTTTGAGTAGCCAACCTCGGCCTTGAAGTTGAAACATCAAATTTTTTAAATGTCTTTTTGCGATAATAAAGGCCCCCCTGGAAATCCTGGTCGGGAAGGTAAACGTGGTAGAGCTGGACGGGATGGGGATCGGGGTGTCACAGGACATCAGGGTGTCAAAGGCGAACAAGGACAGCCGGGTTTACCTGGTTTACCCGGTGACAAAGGTGAAAGAGGAGCTACAGGTTCTACGGGCGAACAAGGATTACCAGGTCACGAAGGCTTGCAAGGCGACGATGGACCTCCGGGATTGCCTGGCTTACCGGGAGAACTGGTATGTGTTATTGAGTTACACGTTGTTCTTGAATTAATGAAAGAAACGATATTTTAAAGGGGCCAAGAGGCTTCACCGGACCACGCGGTTTCGTAGGCTTACCTGGCAATCCTGGCATCCCCGGTAGTGAAGGACCATCTGGCACGAAAGGAAATACCGGTCCACCTGGACAAGTTGGACCGCCAGGACAAATTGGCCCCGTCGGACCTGTTGGACCCCCTGGCCCTCAGGGTACTTTGGGGCCCACTGGCTTAGTTGTAAATATTGTTTTATTGTAACTGCCTATCACTGCCGATCTTACTATCATTTATATCGGTTCCGTATGGCATTATAGGGACCGCAGGGCAAGCCTGGAATTCCTGGTCTCCCCGGAGTAGATGGCTCACCAGGTCATCCAGGAAACTCTGGGGTTCCTGGATTAAAGGGGGAACAAGGACTGCCAGGTACTCAAGGATCTATTGGATTTCCTGGTGTCCGAGGAGTAAAGGGTGACGAGGGAAAACGCGGTGCGACTGGCGATCGTGGAGATAAAGGCGAGATAGGTCTTGAAGGGGATAAGGGAGATATGGGTTCCAAGGGGGAATCAGGACCAATCGGGCCTCAAGGGATACCCGGTTTGGAAGGCCTTGAAGGTCCAAAGGGGATCGAAGGACCAAGGGGAGAAGCTGGGCAAACTGGCCCACCAGGTGAAAAAGGAAAAAATGGCGTTCCTGGTTTTGCTGGATATCCGGGAAATTCTGGAGACAAAGGTGATAAAGGTCAGCCTGGTCGACATGGACCGACCGGTGATAAAGGCGAAAGGGTAATGCTTTTTTTAAATAGAATAATGTAAAAGTATTTCATGTTCTGTATTATACATTGTTGTTTCATTCGTTGAAAACTTATCTCAAAAGACGGTTGAACCATATTTTTTCAGGGACATACAGGATTAGCTGGAGAACGCGGTGAAGTTGGTCCAAGAGTAATGACATTCCTTTATTCTTATTCGATTCCTGACAAATGCAGTATAATTATAAACAAAATTGATCTCCAAGGGATTCAGAGGAGCACGTGGTAGAAGAGGATCGGAAGGAATGCAGGGACCGAAAGGCGACACTGGTCAGCCAGGTCCTCCGGGAACTCAGGGCGAGCAAGGATCGCCGGGAATGGAGGGGTCTAGAGGTTTCACTGGGCCACCTGGTCAGCCTGGTCTCAATGGGAAAGATGGAATAGCTGGACCTCCTGGCGAGCGTGGCCCGGTCGGAGAATCTGGTCCTCCTGGACCTTCAGGGGCGCCTGGAGTCGTAGGTCCACATGGACCCGTTGGTGAAGCTGGTCAACAGGGGGAGTCAGGTTCTCCTGGAAGTCCAGGAATTCCCGGTGAATCTGGACCATCAGGTGAGAACGGCAAAGAAGGACCCCCTGGTCCGCCTGGAGTCGCGGGGAAGGATGGTCCTTCGGGAACTGGAGGTTTGCCGGGGTTTCCTGGAGACAGAGGACTTAATGGCTTGCCCGGGATGCCAGGGTTAAAAGGAGAAATCGGGCCTTCCGGACCTCCTGGCGTAACAGGAGATAAAGGTGCACAAGGAGAACCCGGGAATGACGGTTCACCAGGTCCGGAAGGTCCACGGGGGCCAAAAGGACCTCCGGGATCTGCTGGGCACAAAGGCAACATGGTGGGACATCCAATTGAACTAAAATTTACATTATTGCTAACTATATCCGATAAAACCATCCCTGATGCAAAACAAAAAACGTTATACGGGATACATTGCGAGTTCGCTTTAACTAGGGTATAAACGAGTTCTAAAATAAAAAATCTCTTAATCGTGAATTTTTTTTCAATTCTAGGGTGAGCCGGGGCTTGCGGGGCCTACGGGAAGAGATGGTTTTGTTGGGCAGCGTGGTTTGCCTGGTGCACCTGGTCCCGTCGGAGTTCCCGGCGAAGATGGCGATAAAGGCGACTTAGGATCTCCTGGTGAGAAAGGATTCAAAGGGGCACGAGGCGAGATGGTGAGTTAACTTGATTTGCAGGATGAAGCCAGCGAATGTTCGTATGTCCACATAAGAGCTTCCAACAATCGTTAAATTAGCTACTGTATAAATCTAAACTCAAGTTCATTCAATAATTAACAGTGGTACAACCAAATGTTACTTCGTTGTATTTCGTAGGGGCCACTGGGACCTCCTGGAGCTCAAGGCTTACGCGGTGAGCCTGGTTTGACCGGTCCTTCAGGTGAGAAGGGTCCTCCCGGTGAAATTGGTCGGCGGGGTACAAAAGGAGAGGATGGACCTATTGGCGTACCAGGTTCTGCAGGTCCAATCGGTCTTCAGGGGTTTCCGGGTCCTCCGGGGCTGAAAGGCGAAATCGGCGATGACGGTGCGGTTGGACCTATAGGGCCAGCAGGTAGTCCGGGTGAGCAAGGTCCGAGAGGTGCAAGAGGGATTGAAGGCATTCAAGGACCAATGGGTCTGGAAGGACAACAAGGGGCAAAAGGGGATGTCGGTAGTCCGGGACTACTGGGAACACCGGGCACGGAGGGAAAACCGGTATGATCGTCAATATTACACATTTTTAAGAAAACATGAAAGATGACAGCTTTTATAAAATGTACGTAGTCATCATCACATAGGGAGAAAGAAGTAGGCCATGAAGTCGTTTATTATTAATAGGGAGAAAGAGGCGGCCCGGGACCAAAAGGAGAAGAGGGAAAAGCTGGTCCCACAGGACCATCAGGTGAGCGTGGAGTTCCAGGTCCTGAAGGTCCAAAGGGTAACATCGGCCCACCTGGATTCCCTGGTTCACCTGGAGAGCCTGGACTTGCAGGTCTCAAGGGTGAATCTGGTAAGGATGGCGATGACGGACGTCCTGGGGAAACAGGCCCGCCAGGAGAAATAGGGCAATCAGGAAAAGAAGGAACTGCTGGCCCCCCAGGAAAACCTGTACGGATATAGAATAAAGATTTAAAGTGATACTCAGGACATCATGATAAAATAAGACTTATTTCTTGCTGTGTGTTATGAATTTTAGGGTACTGAAGGTCCACCCGGTTTGCAAGGAAACACCGGACTGCCTGGTGAAAAAGGAGACATCGGTATAACAGGTCCTGTCGGCAATCAAGGTCCTCCAGGAATACAAGGATTACCTGGACCTCAAGGGTTACAAGGACTATCTGGTCAGCCTGGAGCGGCTGGAGAAAATGGTCCTCCTGGTATGCCTGGTATTGATGGAGCACCAGGTGCTATTGGCCCTGCAGGACCAAAAGGACAGCGAGGTGACCGTGGTCGCAGAGGAATGAAAGGTCATCGAGGTGAAATTGGTCAAGTTGGTATCAAAGGCGAACAAGGCGAGAAAGGTGAAAAGGGTACCAGAGGAATGCTTGGGCCGGAAGGTCCGAAAGGAAGTCTCGGACCAGATGGTCTGCAAGGCTTAAAAGGTAACGATGGGCCTCCGGGCCTGCCAGGAATGGAAGGACCTTCAGGCCCAAAGGGAACCATTGGAAATGACGGGGCGAAAGGTGATATAGGCCCACCAGGTCCACCTGGACCGCCAGGTCCACCGGCAGAACAGTCAATGATTCCACCAGAATTGCTTTTTACTCGAGAACAGTTAACACGAAGACGGCGAGGAACAGGGGATGCGTGAGTAATGACATCTGTTTTCGTTGAGTTAAAAAAAAAGCATCTGTGTTCATCGTGAAAATGCTCTGAGGTCGAAGAATATATGTATAAGACAAATAAATATAAAAGCAAACAAATCCGTACCCGCAATTCTATTAATATGTTCCAAGATTCATCAAGATCTCAAATTTGTATTCCACAGAATCTTCGACAACGATAAAGCTGGTAACGAAGACAAGTCGAAGCCTGCTGAAAAAGACGAAGAGGAGTTAGGTCCTCAATTTTTGGATATGTATAGCTCGATATACTCGATGAGACACGATTTAGATAGACTCAGAAAACCAACTGGCAGCAGAGAAACCCCTGGTAGAACTTGCAAGGATCTGTACTACGGGCATCCTCAGTTTGACGATGGTAGAAGAAACTTGTTGATTAATAGTAGTTAAGGATTCTCTTATGAGGCTAGTAATTTTGGTCGCTCATTGACAACAATTAGGATGGTACTGGATAGATCCGAACTTGGGAATGCCAGATGATGCTATCTATGTCTACTGCAACATGACAGGCTTCGGCGAGACATGCGTCTTTCCAGACATGCATAATAGCCAGATGCCAAATATTCCGTGGCGAAAGGAGAACGGCAAGACCGATTGGTATTCTAAGCTCAGGGGAGGATTTAGGGTGAGATATACAATAGCCATTACTACCTATGACAATATGTTTTCCATAACTATCAACTACAATGAATCGGTTAACTCATTGTATACGCTGTTTGTTTTACCAATCGGTTCAAACGTGTAAACCGGTTTTAATTGAACTTCTTAGGCTCAGAATGAAAATTAAATTTGATCATAATATAAAATGGGGTGATTGAACATTATCGAGGCCCCTGATTTCGAAATCAGAATTCCACATGGTGAAGTCAGTGTAGTGTATAAAAAAAGAAAGAAATTGTGATTCCATTTGGCAGAAACGAGGTGGGCGTCTTCAGCTCGCTTATTTTGAAGTGAAAGTTAACAATTCAAAATCTAAGATGGGTTAGTCTGTATGGTTTGTTTAAACAGGATGGCAGTGTACAAATATAAGAATCCAAGTGGGTGCAAATACCTTTTAAGATATTTATTTAATTTTCATTTTTGCATTTTTACAAAGAATAAGGGCTGGTATTCTCTAAGTCTGTATAATATTAGTAAACTCTTCGATATATGTACCGAGGCTGCTTAACGTGATCTATGTTTCATAGTTTTCGACTTAGTATTTAGTTTGATTCTGTAGAACAGACATTAAATAATAATAATTTTGCTCCTCTTGTAACTAAACTTACTGTTTTTCTTCTATTTTTCAGGTAACTTATGAGACCATAGGAGTCGTGCAGATGACTTTTTTAAGACTTCTGAGCGAGGAAGGTTACCAAAACTTTACGTATACTTGCATCAATAGCGCAGCATGGTCGAGTCTTCCTGATTACAATAACGATTTATCAATAAAGCTGCTTGGCAATAATGAGGTGGAATTCTCATACAATCGAACGCAGCCTTACATATTGACCGACGGTTGCAAGACTCGCAAAAGTAAAAGCGAAACGGTATTCATCATCAAAACACGAAAACTTGCACAGTTGCCACTCGTTGATTTCTATCCGGTCGATTATGGATTGCCTCATCAAGCGTTTGGTTTCTCCGTTGGTCCAGTATGTTTAAAATGATTATGAGATAGCTTATCAATGATCTGCTTGAATGATTACGAAATGTTCGAGGTTTCAAGAGATATACGTTTAATTCGCCGAGGTTCATGGTAGCTTTGAGTGATAAACTCGCTGTAACCAAAGCTAGAGCGTTTTGAATATAAAATGTGCCATGTGTAATAGTCTACTATAGATTCGTCGTGATTATGTATATTTTTCAAGAAGAAAACATCTATAAGTAACGAAAACGTAAGAAGTGCAAATAATGATAATATGTAATAATAATAATCATAAGGATTAATCAATAATAGGACGCGTATTTAATATTGACTTATATTCATTCTCAGATTTGTAGCACAATACCACTGCCAACCGTGAGTTACTATTGATGTTAAGTATTTTGTACAAGCCACATGTTTTTTATTTCATGAATTTATAATACAAACAGAGTGAAAATTTGATGGTCATTTTTTATCCAAAATATTCCTTCTTTTTCACCATCGATTAAAGACGCTATCGTGCTTTCGACATGAACATGAAATGGGTGGTCCTTCCGTTAAGCTTAAGTTAAATCGGTTAACGGGTTATACGCAGTTGCACGGCCAAAAAAGTCATTTTTTTACGAACTTTTTCTGAAAAGGGATTTTATTGGACAAGAATAAGGAGTGTTAATAAATGTAGTCGCAGCTTTTAACTTGACATTAGCGTTTTTAATTTTCAAAAATATTAATTTTTAGAGCTCCTGTAGACGATCTCCTGAAGATCCTCCAAAAAAAGATGTCTGGCGGTGAGCACGATATCTCCAGTTCGGATTATCTAAAATAAAAAATAAAGACAAACAGATTCTTTTAGTGAATAGATAAATCTAGGTATTGATCGAAGGAATAGTCGAAATTTTGATTTTTGAACAAATGGCGGTTCCAAAAAAGAAATCCAGTTTTCGACCAAATTTTGGTCGTAGTATTCGTTGAAAAAATAGAAATAATTATCTGAAATTTTTTTCCTTCGATCAATACCTGAAGAATATATCTGAGAAGGTTGTGTTAAAATTGCAGATCGATCAGTTGAGCCATTTTTGAGAAATCGTACTCACCGACTTTGAAAACACCGTTTTGAGAAAAACGCGTTCAAAGTTTCAAAAGTTGTTTACACATGTTTACAAATTTTTTTTTTTCAACTTACGTAGAGTCATCTATGCCAGGGTCATAAAATGAACCCTCCGCATCATCATTCTTCCCGCGCGCGTGCTCCCATGCGCTCTCAACTCGGAAATTGCGACGCGCTCTGCATCCTTCCTTTCGGCATAGGCATGGGCCCTGGGCCGTATTGACAGTCCCAGTGCCGTCATATAATACAAAAGTGCTGTTGTACCTTCGTTGAACGTGCCGGCTGCGGTAGAAGCTGCTATATCCACTATCTTTGAGCCACAATGAATGATTTTCGGAGTTATCTTCCATGTCAGCTGATTGTAGCTTTCGTTGTTGTTTTGTGTGAAGCCCCCAATCCATCTTTCTAATAATTTTGTATTGTTGAGATCTGTGTACATAGGAAATAGAGGTTCAGCAACATCATGTGGTAATAACTGATATTCATGTTTATAATTTGATAATGTATTCGTAGCTCGCGCTCGCGCTAACAACACCATGACTCAGCTCCGACCGGGCACCTCTCGTGTTGAGGATTTTCATGCGTTGAACAGTAATGGTAATATGTTGCCCACATTGCATTATATATATTACCAACGGAATTGCAGTGTCACCTGATTGCCAAGCCATAATAAACTGTCAATTTATCTATCAGTTTAGCAGTGAGCTTACCCTTACCACCAAGTACTTTTTTGGGGTTTTTTTTCCACCTTTATCTACAGTTGCAATATTTTTTTTTACACAGTCTCGGAGTCGTGACCCATTCTTTTTTGGACATGTCCAATACATTCTTTCTTTATCACTTACATTTCATCGTAAGGCGCGCCATAAAAGCAGCAGCTGCTCCGGTCTTTACTCCACCTACTTTGTAACTCCGCGAATCCTTACAAATATGCATGTATCTCTACTATTCTATCAATATGCCTTAATTTGAGATGATACAATTGACGAAATCGTTGCTTCAGGCATCCAAAAGCATTATCGATGATGACACGACAAGAGCTTAATTTTCGATTAAAAATTCGTTGGGCACGTGTTAAATGGCCATTGTCTCTGTAAGGTACCATTAATTCTTTCAAACAAGGATACGCACTATCTCCCAATAACTGATAATTCTCTGAAAGAAAAAGAAATGTAATCAAGTATCAAGCTTATTTTTTACAATTCATGTTATATTCCTTTATACTTTACCTGTACATAGTTGAGGAACATCATTATATATTGGGGAATTTCGAAATACTCTGGCATCATGAACAGATCCAGGATATCCAATGAACACATCTACAAATTTCATTTGGTGATTAACTGTTCCTTGGAGATGCATAGAAAAATATTGTTTGCGATTTATATATGAGTCTGGATCTTCTGTAGGTCGATCTATTCTCATATGTGATCCATCAATTGCACCTAAAAAGATATAAATATATATAGTGTCCCAGAATCGGCGGATTTCTTTTCAAGAGCATATTCTTGAAAACATTTTTCGTTTTAAAATATTACATATAAGTATATATGTATGTATATATAAGTCGAAGACATTTAATCTAATATAATTTCAACAAATATACATATAAATATTACCAATGGGACCAGGAAATCCTTTTGTATTTTGATAAAAAGCGGCAGTTTCTGCCTTTTCATTTGCATTTGGATATCAAATCACATCATTTGCCAAAGTTAAAATAAAATCAGTTACTCTTGTAATTATATTGTACAAAGCACTTAATGTAATCCCAAATCTATCAGCAACATCACGATAAGATGCACTTTGATGACCTACAAACCAGAGATAGCAAAGAATATGCTTCTCTGGAGTGATTTTCAAACGTCCAACTTCATCTGAAAAAAATATTATTAGAAAAACAATTGTCCAGTTAATGCTATACATAGACTTTAAAGTATTTGTCAAAGACTATAGCCAACATAAGTTTGTACATATTAAAAACTTATAATTCTGCAAGTGATATAAAATTATGTATATGTATATTATTCATGCACTTATATAAATGTATACCATCGTAAAATATACCTTGCAAGGAAGTGAATATTTCCGACGCATTAAATTGATCGATTAACCTGTATGCCACTTCTCTTGATAATCGAAAATGCATGATAAAATCGATATGGTCGTAATTTGTAACAATATTTTCGCTATAATTATTGATTTTTACATGCTGTACTCTTTGCAGCAGCCCATAAATTAGATGAAATATTCGTAATTCATGATCTGAAAAAATAAGGCTCGTCTACAATACATGGAGATAGTGTTACGTCCCAGTATGGTCGACGCACATCTCCAGTCGATAAATTAGATTATCATCTTACCTACCTCCGAAACAATGCAGCCTGCCGGTAAAATTCAAACACTATGTATACCTTTTATTCTTATTACCATCTTACTATTTCATTTACTAAGTTATATCTAAGACACAACAATTAATCTTGCCTCGGTTACAAACTACGATTTCCCAAAACATTCCTTGGATTATTTTCCAAACATCCGAAAGACGAAACTCGGTCTGCTTATGTAAACAGTCACACAATGTAATCAAACACGTCCTAGACTTTTCCCAAATAATCTTCCAAGAAACAAACACCCTTCACATATCCTTCCAAGAATAAACCCTTAATAAAGAGCGATAGTATTTATTCTTAAAAGTAGAGCATAAGTACCCTTATTTCACTTTAAGAAATTTCTGGTGCGATATCGTCATTCGAAACTTAGACATAAAATAAACTCTGTAAAATTCTCCGAACTATAAATTCAAGACGACATTTCCTGTCGAGCGAACGCCGTCCACGAGGGGATAATCTCCAGCCACCCCCAGTGACTGAGACACCCCCTCCATAAAAAACCGATTGGTCTCATTAGAAGTCAGACCAATCGAGTCAACCCAATTTTGTAACTCCTCCCAAACCGAGGCGAAATGGATAACCTTTTTAGGGAAATAGATCAGAATATCTTGAACTTCGAACTGAATAGTATCTTAAGGGAGCAATATCCCAGACTCTCTATAAAACTTTGTGTTGTAACTTTTTCCTGAGTTATAATAAAGTATTAGTATAATATTGAGTGATCGTTAACTGTTGGTGTTCAACCTAAATATTTCCCGAGAATCCAATCTGACTCTTCATCAATTCAGGATCCGGGAAGGAACAAACCAAAGGAAACGTCTTCGAAGAGGAATCAACCTCGACGATTAATCAAAATCGTTGAATTAATATATTGGAGCACAAGTAAGTCTCAGGCGAGAACCTCACGTCACTCCGAATAGCGCTGCTCAATTCAAATATCGCGCGCACATAGAAAACTCGACGTGAGCACAAACTCTCCCCTCGTTGGGACGTAACAATAGCCAAGCGTAAGGAATAAGAGGAGTAAGGATCCTACATTAATGCTCGGTACGTTGGCCAAGCGTAAGCGTAAGCATAAGAGTAGAGTAGGAAATCAAATTAATTTAATTCGCATTACAACAAAAAAGTAACCTACTCTTACTTCTTTCGCCCGGTTTACTCCATTTATTGTAGGTTATATCGTAGGTCAGATTCATTCATTTTTAAACTGATGAATTGTAAATTTTTCACATTAATCAGATATTACCGTCATTATCTTCGTCTAGAACTGGTTCTAATGGTGGTGGTATTGCAAAAAAATCCTCTTCATCGGATGATTCCATTAATTCTAAATTTATGACATCTGCGATATTTCTATCAACGTGATGCGCCATGTTCAGCACTGAACTAAACTATTGCGTTCTTTTACCTCCAGTGTCCTCTTGCACGTCAACTGTACTGAACTGTACTGGCCTGTCCTACCACTGTTCCAGTGCAGTCCCGTGCAATCTCAGTGCAGCGAAAAAGAACAAACCTATTTCTTTTAAATTGAGCGAATTTCATTTCGCTTATCATTTTGGTGGCATACTTTGAGAGCTGTCAAATTATATATAATATATATATATATGAGAATATGGAGATTGAAAAATCGAAAAAATGGACCCCATGGTTATCTCATTATCTAGCTAGGCTTTAAAATTGTGGAATAAATGGCAGTTTTTTACAAAAAAAATGTCAAGTAAATCGATCATCACGTGTTTTTTTGTAAATCAACAATTTACATTTAAGGTCGTACTGTCGGTTATAGAATTACCGTTCAGAATTTAATAAAATTTGGTACAGTCGTAGATTATGATAAGAACAAGATCCAGTTAAATTTTTAAGAGCCTACAGAGAACCAGAAAAAAAACATATTGACATTGACAATTTCATACATTTAACATTGAGTCTTATGTGAAATCACAGTTTTCATTGCATTTTACAAAAAGTACCGTTCAGATTTCAATAAAAAAGGGTAGAATAAGAGAAAATATTATAAGGAACATTTTAAATCCTTAAAAATACAGGTTGAGCGCGTGTGATCGTCGTAATTAACAAATAAATATCCCAAATGTACTTTTATATCGTAGTTCAGTGTAGCGTGGCAACGTCGCGAAGACGTTACAATGCGCGCGAAATTAAAAAATGAATGAAACATGGGAGCATATATATTTTATAACGATTCTTTATTAATTCATCTTTTATTAACAGAGCCATACTTTTTCAACTCAATATAATAACAATTTCGTGGTTATTTTTTTTCTTGATTTTCGAAAAAAACGAAGATTCTTTGCAATATAGTTTTATTTTTGGTGACTTTAACATTAACTGCGCCCGTCATCCGTCAATCCTAACCTAGCTTTTGCGCACCTCTCGAGTGAAACAGACCAAAACAGACCATCTCTGCCTCTCTCACTCTATCGCGACGTTGCCTATTCTAAAAACTACGTAAGTCGAAAATGACTGCATATACATTTGACTATTGCAGTATCGACGTTACTACCTTAAAACTTGAAAATCTTATAGAAATACGGTTTGAAATTTGTTTGCGATATTTTTTTCATCAAAAGTGCGATTAAAAATAAAAATAAAAAAAACGTCCCATTCGGCCCATTTTTTTTGTAAAGTTATGGACGTTTAAAAAAAGTAACGTAATTAAAAAAAAATTGATATCTTGAAAACGGTTGGCGAGAAAAAATTTGAAAACAATCTCGGAGGCCTCTTTTTCAACCAATACTAGAACATCAACAATTTTCAAAAAAATCGGAGACCTCATATACATAGATGGTAATTTTTGTGTGTCCTGTACGCGTTTATTTTTGCATGCTAAGTATGTGAGATAATGAATTTCCATTTCTAATTGATAGATTTTTCATATTCCTATCAATAATACGAGCATGATATGTTCTTTATATTGTTCCGGTATCAAGAGATAGGCCAGCGTTTTGAGACAAATCCTTTGTCTCGAGACGTTACCAAGATTCTTCACCGCATGTATCTTTTTTCTCATATTTCTACATACGGTACATGATGTCAAATGGTATTAAGCTGGGCAGTTTTATGATTATGACCATAACCGTCAAAAAGTCACTCAGCCATATAGTAGAAATTCACATTTAAGTTGTGATTTTATATGTTCGCCTATGTTGTACACCAATGATTGTTGCAATGGGCGCTATCGTTATCACCATGACTAACTAGCGACTAACGATCTGTTGTAATTTTTCTAGATATTTTTTATCGTGTGATAATGAAGGATGACTTCGGTTGCAAGAGATATGATATGAAGATAAAAAACATTTACATACAATATTTTGTGTATACGATGACAAAACTGTTCGCGACGTTGCATTCCCAACTGTCTGAACCCTGAACCGTCGTAGTAACAATTTAACCACGCGGATGAAGGAAGAACGAACAAAAATCTGCAATAAAATGTCGGAAAACTGGCCGGACCATTTTCTCGATTCATAATACAGGGAAAAAGCGAATAAAATCGCTTGTCATTGGGAATATTATAGTATTGTACTCCTCGAAGTTTTAGCAAGCTCTTCGAATTTCATAGAGAAAGATCGATCGATGAGGCCTAATGATTTAGTGAATATCTTGTACGTTCCAGTAATTCAATTGAATAATATTACAACTAAATAAAAAGATTTCCAACAATCTTTTATTGCAATATGGATCTCATCTCATACACTCAACATAAGAATTCAATCGAATATTTCGAAAAGGCTTATAAAAATTCACAGGCATGTGATTAATTATTAATGCAAGTGAGGTGTATATGGATGATGGGAAC
>OX637867.1:22503593-22722463 GCA_951802705.1 Netelia virgata
TTGTACATCGGCATTTGTCCCTTTTTTATGGCTGTTCGACCGAAGTAAGATTCTTTGACCTGACGAGCCGTCGTAGGGGGACACGATTGTATCCTTTCAAAATTAAACGTAAAAGTTTTTTAAAATGTTTGATATTAGTTTAGATTGATATTAATTATTAACTCGATCCAACTTTGTGTGGTGTAGGTACACGCAACACAAAGAATATTTAACGCACACTTTAAATAAACAATATCAAAGAATATTTATCAGACACTTTAAATAAACAATGCGATTAAGAAATATCGGGTAACTGATACCTCATACCCCCTCCAGTGACAACGTGGAATATTCGAGATCCCCCCCCCTCACCCCTTCGCCGTGGAACTCGGTGTGTATGTGTGCCGTGTACGTGTGCACTAACGCGCGTTGGTCCAGAACCGGCTTTGCTTATCTACTAGGAAATCAACCACGTGGGAAAACAAACTTTGGCATTATGGTAGCTGCACTGGCTGTTAATTCGACGGTAATTAAGGTTCCGCGTTCCGCAGAAACTATCTCACTCATGTGTTGCACCACCTTTTCACGCCACTATTTTCTTCGGTTTTAACACAGTGGTGACTCCTGTTTCGTCCAAATTCCATATTTTTGATGGTAGCAATTTATGTTTCAGTATAACATCTCCCAGCTGCGTAAAGAATTCACGACCATTATATCTGTTAAAAAAAGATGTACGCCCTGCACTTGTCGCTTCGGGAGTTCTGATGGACAACAGCGGGTTTCTTTTCATGAAGCCCGTGAAAAAAATCAGCTCCAGCTTCTCGCTTTATATCCCATGACGATGGAATATTCGATATACCAAACCTTACGGCACAATCATACGCCAATTTCCTCACTTCTTCTGGCAAGAGACCAAAGTAAATGGAAGTACATTTTAACAAATATTCAGCCAAATATTGTTCGTGGTCTGGATGGAATACCTGTCTTCAATGGTAGCCATCAGTCGGGATCACACCATCTTTTAACTTTTTAACATAACGAAATAACGTCATATGACGTATCTCTAGTTTTCGAGCGACCGTTTTTGAGCTTCCTACCATCTTTGATGGCTGCATCAGTTGCCCGCTGCAACAGTTCAACTAAAGTCTTGCCCCGTTCTGTTTTCCGTTTTTTTGTTTCTCAGCCTAAGATAATTGTTACTGATATTATTAGTTTCCGCGGCACAACCAACAACGACCCAACGGAACTTTGAGCCGCAAATCTCATTTTTCAAAGTTATTATCTCAAATTCTAACAGAACTGGCCAGCAATGATATTCACAAGCATTCCCTGGAGATTTCTCAACTATCACGTGCAAGTCACACATAAATATTGAGACGGGAACCGTCTCATACGACGCCCCACCACCTCAGAACTGCTCGCCGCACGGCAAATAAAAGAAAACAAAGGCGAGATGTCCACACGGCACCACAGCTGAACAGCTGACCCGGCAGCACGGATCCCCCACCAATGCAAAACCAAGGCAGCGGATGGTATAAAAGGGCATTTAAATCGAGACTGAGGCCAGTCCCGGCTGATCGATCACCACGCCTGAACTCTGAAGAAGAGTCTTGCCGGTGCCAAACCAAGCGCTGAAAAGTGGCCAACAGTTGGAGGGACGACGGGAGAAGATTCCCCCGAAAATTAAAACGAAACAACGTCGGGCGAGAGAAACGACGACGGGAGTTTGGATACAAGAAGAGCTGGTCGAATAAACACAGACACGACACGGGACGAGGAGGAGAGGAGCGCGTGCCTAGGCGTCAACATCGAGAGGCGAGGTACAAGGAATAACACGAGACGTCGCGAGCACGTAGGTCGGTGAATCTTGGGCCGAGGAGAGGGGGCATCACCACGGGCGGTCAAAAGCCTATTAATATAATTGAGATACAATAAACACGCCAAATGAGACGGCGAAACTTTACCAATGTAAACAATTTCGATACTCTTCAAATCAATAAACAAAATATGTCGTATATGTAAACAGGCCTCCGAAAGTTATTAAGAACGGACGAGACATTACCCTAGGAACGTTTCCCGATCGTCGACCCTCAACCAACGAACTTTAAAGAAGCGTTCTGTAGTTTCATTTGGCGCCCAACATGGGGCTCGACGTTTCGAGACGCAAGGGTAAGGTCGCGTGGCAAAGTGGAGGATCTGATTGAGGAAGTAGCCGACGCCTTAAGCATCCAAGAGGAAATTGTAAACCGGCATAGGGACGGACCAGATCAGCCAGAGACACCATTGGAGTCGTCAACACACGAGGAACTGTCCCGAGAAAAAAGAAAACAAGACCGAGACGGAATCCGAGATTTGTCCACAATACAGCCGCCGACCGATTTCGAGAGTAGTGAGGAGAGTGGCAAACTCGCGCCAGAAGTCCAAGACGCCATGGAGATCGAAATGATCGACCTGGAGGAACGGCAAGAAATTAGAACGATTCTTCTAATGTTACAAAAAAAAAATGGGAGAAAATCGAGCGCAACATGCAAGAGAAATCTCAGCACGCCCTTAAGGTGAATCAGGAAGCGTGCGAGAAACGAAGCAAAACTGTCCAGGAGGGGTGCGAAGCACTAATAGAAAAAAAGGTCACCGAACTGAAAAAGGCAACAGAGTACAAAACCATATCGGTAGAACTAAATATCCGAAAGGAACAAGAACGAATAAAACAAACACAAAAGGAAGAAATAGAAGCGTTACGGAAGCAAATGAGTGGAATGGCCGAGCAGATCAAAGAAATGAAGACAAACCACACGGACCAACAGATTATTCGGAGTCTGGGGAAACACTTTGACGAAACAATCCGAAGTGCAATCAAAGTCCGAAACATTAGCACGATCGAGGATATCCTGGAATTGTTGGAAGCAACCGAGGAAGAGGGACACCTAAATACGCACAGAAGGAGGAACCAGCCTCGACCGAGGGACAGCCAACCACAAGATGAGCAAGACAGAAACCAAGGTAGATACAACCGACGAAGAAATGCATGGAACGCAATACCGCAAGGGCGAGAAAGGACACAATGGCGTGAGACCTACACACCGAGAGAGGAGCAGCGGAACAGGAATCGGAACCAAGACGAGCCCAGAGATAGAACGACCGCGGGAAACGAATAGGCGTTGTGTCCGAACGAAATAACTACCGCAACCACGAACCAGAAGATCGAGACACAACGGAAAAAAAGATAGACAACCCCGAACACAAACCAACAGACAAAGAGAGAGGAATTAGAGAGGTCAATACGATGTACGAAGACCCCCGGGAATATTTGATGGAGGAGAAACCCGAAGAAAACAGATGGCATGAAGCAAAAAGCACCAAGTGTCCAACGATCACGGTATCCATTCACGGGATACAAATACAAGCTCTCATAGATAGCGGGAGCGAAGTATCATGCTTATCCGAGGAATTTTACAAAAGAAATGAGGAAAAGCTGCATAGACTGCTCAAATTACCAGTCACCGGGACGAAGGTGGTCAGCGCCTTTGGCGGAATAGCGAAAAACATAAAACAACAAATCAGTGGAGAAATAGAAGTACATGGAAAGAAAGCCGAAATACAGATGCTAATAATACCGAAGTTAGTAAGGGAAATGATCCTCGGGATACATGACATGGTAGCCTTACAAATCTCAATAGACACAGTGGAAGGCAGATAAAAGTACGAGAGGAAGACATCGCACGACTAAGAAAGGGAGAATGGAACGAAAGGAAAGAAGAGGAAAGAACGGCACAGATATGCCAAATGACGGAGAGAGGGACCGAGGAACTCCAGGAACGAGAGGTGACACAAAAGGTATCGGAAGGAGAAGACGTGGAAGAAGCGATTAAACAAAGAGTAGTCAGGACGATATTACGATACCGTCAAATATTTCGGAAGGGACCAGGAAAAATAATCGGATATGAACATCGCCTACACTTGAAAGAAAAACAATTCTTCTTCCACAAGTCATATCCCGTACCGATAAAGCACCGCGAAAAGGTACAGCAATAAATACAAATGATGATCGAACACGGAGTGTTGCAACGATCCCGGAGCCGATACATAAATCCGCTAGTCACCACAATAAAAAAAAATGGAGAGGTGCGACTCTGCCTAGACGCCCGGGAATTGAACAGATACCTGATCGAAGACCATAATTGTGCACCGCCAACCGAGGAACTCTTTCAGAAATACGGAGGAAAGAGTATCATGAGCTCGTTCGATCTAACGAGTAGCTTCTGGCAGGTACCTTTACACCCAGACTCATACCAGTACACGGCATTCATATTCGAAGAAAAATGTTCCGAGTTCAAAGTGACGCCATTCGGTCTGAAGACGAGCACCGCAAGCCTGATAAAAGCACTAGACCCAGTACTTGCGGACCGGCCTTTCGTGATTAATTTCGTGGACGACATACTAATTTTATCAGAAAACACAACAGAACACGCCGAACACATTCAAACATTATTCAACCGAATAGCACAACACGGCCTCACCTTAAATTTTAAAAAATCACTACTGTTTCGAAAAGAAATGCCTTTCTTAGGACATGTAATATCAAAGGACGGGGTAAGAACACAGGAGAATAAGATACAAACGATAACGGACTACCCCAGACCAAAAAATACGAAACAATTAAGAGCATTTCTCGGATTAATAAATTATTATTCGAAATTCACGTCCCGACATGCGCACGAAACCATACCACTACTGAACTTGATAAAGAAAGAAACAGCTTGGCACTGGGACGAGAAGACGCAGACAGCTTTCGAGAAGGTGAAAAAGTTGTTTTGCGAAACCGTACTCCTTAAATTCCCGAACAAAGATAGACCATACACACTAACTACCGACGCCAGTGGCCAGGCAATCGGAGCCATATTATCGCAAAAGGACGAACAGGGAGAGGATGGGATCATCACAATGGCGAGCCGAACATTAAAGGGAGCAGAATTGGCATACATGACCACGGAGAAGGAATTATTGGCCATTGTATGGGGACTAACAAAATTTAGAACGTACGTGCTGGGATCGAAAATCCACATACGCACAGATCACAGGGCCTTGACGTTCCTAAAAACATGTCGTTTCGGATCAGATCGCTCTCACACATCCAAGGAAAGAAGAACACAGCCGCAGACGTGCTAAGCAGAATAATCAACAAGGAAGAAGAAACGAGCACACCCCAGAGGACGGTGGTGCTGAGCATCGAGGCAGAACCCGAAATCTCAAAGGAAATGCAACAAAAATTAAAAGATATAATCAAATTTCAGGAGGCACAACCGGACCTGGCACAAATAATCCATCAGGTGAGACAGAATACAGCAGACGGGCAAAGGTACCGACTACGTAAGAACCAATTGCAGAAAGCCAATAAAAAAGGAGAATGGAGAACAATTATTCCAACAGAAATCAGAGACCAACTAATAAACGAGTGCCATAATTACTATGGACACGTGGGGGCGAGGAAGTGTCTGAAAATCATAGAGGAGGATTTCACCAGCAGACACCTGGCCAAAAGAGTACGCCAGTGGGCTAGCTGCTGTGACACGTGTCAGCGAAATAAAGTCGCGCCCCCCCCCCCCCACGCAGCCATGCAAACAATAACCCCGACGCAGCCAAACGAGCTGCTATCCATAGATTTCTACGGACCACTACCGCCGGCCAAGGGCGGAGACAAACACATACTGGTCACACTCGACACCTTCTCAAAATACGTACGACTATACCCAATACGGAAAGCTAACGCAGACACAGTGATCAAGAAAATCTTTAATGACTACATACCAAAACATGGAAAACCTAAAAAAATCCAATGTGACCACGGAACCCAATTTACATCAAAGGTATGGCTGAAAAAACTCGAACAGGAAGGGGTCCGGCCTATATTCTCGTCAATCAGGCACCCCCAAGGGAACATGGTCGAAAGGGTAAACAGAGAACTAGGACGCTTCTTTCGGACATTCTTACGAGAAAAACACTCAGGATGGACCAAATGGATAGAGACAATTTAAACATGCATTAACGAAACACACCACGAAACAACTGAATATCCTCCGGCGGAATTACACTCAGGAGAGAAACCCAGCAGACCCTGGCCACCATCGGACGAAGAAAAACATGACCCGGAGACCTGGGCAATGAAGATCGAGATCGCAAGAAAAAGAATTGAACGAAAAGGAAGGAAAAGAGCCGAAAAACACAACGCGAAACACCACCTGATCGATTTGAAACCAGGAGAACGCGTGCTGGCGAAGGCTTTGAACGTGTCAAACCCAAACAAGCAGATAACCGCCAAATTCCTACCGCTATATGAAGCACCGAACAAAATCAGAAAAAAAAGTAGGAGTGGCCACTTACGTATTAGTGGATGAAGAAACAGGAAAAGAAAGAGGAAGATACCACACGAGCAAATTACTCCAATACAAAATAATAATGGACGACCACAAAGACTATGAAGGACCCACGGAACAGAACAGCGGAGAGGAAGTCGAAGAAGAACAATAGAGGACCAGGGTATATAAGCACGAAATTAAATTACCGAACTCAGTCTCAAAAGGCACTGAAGAAGTGCGGAAATCGAGTCAAAACGGAATGGGAAGAAAGTCAAACACCACAATTCGGCGAGACCACAGCACCAGCTATGGTCGAAGACAAGAAAGAAGGAAGGAAGAGACCCGAGCCCAGGAACAGGACAGACGTCAATCCGGACAAATCAAAGAACAGGAGGGACCCAAGCAACAACCGAAACAAGCCCCAAAGATCGTACAAAATATCTCGGTACCAGCATACATTCTAAAAATTATGAAGAAAAACCCGCGGCAGCAGGTGAAGACCATCCAGAAACTACGGGAAATATTTGGGGAAGACGAGGACACGGCATCAACCAAACCGGAAGACCACGAGAGCATAAAGGATGGAGCATGGCGGTTACAAAAAATTGACACAGATCCTGTGAAAAGCAACCGGAAAGTCTGGAGGGGGATGATCCTTCTCGCGCGCCGATTTACTGAGGACGAGGACAACGGGAAACAAAAGGGTTTAGTGTTCAACCCCACAGAAAAAAGCACCTTTGAGAACTGGTATCCCGGAAAAAGCTTGGGACTATAGAAAATACAAAAACACGGTAAATTGCTCAAAGGATTTGAACAATTGGGGGGGGGGGGGGGGGGGGGGGGTAATGAGACGGTTCCCGTCTCATTACCCCCCCCCCCCCCCCCCCCCCCCCGCACGGCAAATAAAAGAAAACAAAGGCGAGATGTCCACACGGCACCACAGCTGAACAGCTGACCCGGCAGCACGGATCCCCCACCAATGCAAAACCAAGGCAGCGGATGGTATAAAAGGGCATCCAAATCGAGACTGAGGATCAGTCCCGGCTGATCGATCACCACGCCTGAACTCTGAAAAAGAGTCTTGCCGGTGCCAAACCAAGCGCTGAAAAGTCGCCAACAGTTGGAGAGACGACGGGAGAAGATTCCCCCGAAAATTAAAACGAAACAACGTCGGGCGAGAGAAACGACGACGGGAGTTTGGATACAAGAACAGCTGGTCGAATCAACACAGACACGACACGGGACGAGGAGGAGAGGAGCGCGTGCCTAGGCGTCAACATCGAGAGGCGAGGTACAAGGAATAACACGAGACGTCGCGAGCACGTAGCTCGGTGAATCATGGGCCGAGGAGAGGGGGCATCACCACGGGCGGTCAAAAGCCTATTAATATAATTGAGATACAATAAACACGCCAAATGAGACGGCGAAACATTACCAATGTAAACAATTTCGATACTCTTAAAATCAATAAACAAAATATGTCGTATATGTAAACAGGCCTCCGAAAGTTATTAAGAACGGACGAGACATTACCCTAGGAACGTGTCCCGATCGTCGAGCCTCAACTAACGAACTTTAAAGAAGCGTTCTGTAGTTTCAATATATATAAAATTGATTGAAATAAACCAAAAAGTTTTAGTACAAAAATATTTACTTACCTACGTGACATTTAAGTACCTCCAAGCAACAACGAATCTTGCTAGTCGTCACGGCGTCACTAAAGTGGCTGACGAACAGCGCGGTGGTATGAAGTTTCGCGTCGCACTTTACACTTATTCCTATCCTAAGGTACTGAGGTCTTCAACCGACCGAGCATTCAGCAGTCTTAACTGATAGCTTCGTCCTAACAGACGTATCAATCGGCCTAACTGCAACTCTTTCCTTAGCGGCAAGTCTACTCGCGCACTTAGAGTCTCGCGAGTGTGATAGTGAGAGTCGGGGAAAACCCTTGAATAATCCAAAAGCACCGGTTAAGAACTCTGTACGATTAAGCAAACCTTAGCGGTGCTTAACGTCACTCGATATAATCTCGTTACGCGATAATTACCTTAGCGGCATTACGCGACGGAATATATCGAGAATAACTGTCAAATCCCAAAATAACATTTATAAATATTATTCACACGCTATAGAGTCGGCCCCAGAACTCTATACCATCTTACAAGCCGACTCAGCACGACGCGAGTCTATAAGTGTATCATAAGTGTATCATCAGAACATAATAAAGATAAACCGCCTAACACCCGGCGAGTCGAGACCAAGATCAGCAAGGGCGTTACTTCTTTCACATCCCGACTCTCCAGGCTCAACAGCATCATCAGCAAATCACTGACGACTACGATCACAAGGTAAGGTGCGTCACGGCGCTTAAAATAGGGCAGAGATCCATGTGCCGAGGCCTGACATACCCGAGCGCGATTATTGCAATTAACAATTAAACATAACAAATAAATAATTAAGCCCGCAAACACGGTCTTAACAATTTCTACTTTTTCATTGATTATTATTTGATTGTTATTTCTTCGACCACAGTAAGATCGGAACGATTCCGCGATATATCGATAAGAAAAATGATTTGACCCAAACCTTTGACCTCGCGCTACCATACAAAATATCTCTCCAAATTGGTTTTAAAAAATTTCATCGCAAACACTGCAACACATCTTTAATTTCACCGAAATCCAAAATACCAAGCGCTTTTTTCAAATTTTTCGTTTTTAAACGCGCTTTTCAGAAACAAATACGAAAAATAATATTCAAGTCATATTCTATGACATTTTTCATTTCTTTAGAGCAAAATCTCAATATTTCAAAAACACTATTTTTTAATTTTTATTTTGTGTTGCAACTCAATGAGTGGATTTATTTTCTACCTTTTTTTTCGATTGAAAAAAAAAATGTCTTCATTTTTTCGTAATCTAACATTGATTTGCGATAAAATAAATTTAAATTAATATATCTCCGATATTTATTCAAAATCTGAGTATTCAAAAATGAGAGTACTATTGAATATTAATGATACCACAAAATGTTTAATTGACGTGATTAAGTGATTTTATTATTCATAAAGTATTCCTACCAAATTCATTAAAAACTATTAAAAAAATCTCGATAATAAATTTGATATAATATGTTAACTAATATATGCTAACTTAAATTTATTGTATCGACAATATAATGTTAGATTATATCAGAGCGTAGGGAGGGTGAGCTGAATAAAAAACCACTCGTGAGGATAATTATATTATAGAAACGCTATTTATTAAGCGATAGATTAGAAGTCGGTGAAAACGTGTATCTATTATATAGACCATAGAGTATACGGATATATAGAGAGGGTTGCCGGCAGGAAGCAACGACGAGACAAAAAGGTGACGTTGCGCGCATGCCGGTGAAGTGAAGGCGCTGGTGTTGCCCCGAGTTGACCGTCTGAACGTCGTCAGGTATCGGTGACTTTCCAACAGATGACGAAAAAAAAGAAATTTTTTTTATTCAATAGAAAAAAGAAATGAGAAAGAAAAATCTGCCCACTATGAATCTTACGGCATTGAACTCGGAATAAATCAAAGTTCCAACACAAATTAAAAAATAAAAAATAGGGTTTTTGAGACATTGAGATTTTCTCTAAAAAAATGTAAAATTTCATAGAATATGACTTGAATATTATTATTTGTATTTTTTCTGAAAAGCGCGTTTAAGGGGTCACGTACAGTTAGGACTTCGAAAAAAAGGGGTTTTTTGCGAATTTTTTTTGGCGACACATTTAAATAATTAATCGTAAATCTTTTTCCATACAAAAGACATATATTTTAAGTAAATAATACAATTTTTTCATTGCAAAATATGCAGAAATTTTTCCATAACCGCACGTAACGTAGGGGTCCCAAAAAAAAAGGTCCTCCGCGGTGATCAGTGCAGCTCGTCACCGGATCGTCCGAAATCAAAATAAAAGTAGGGATCATTAGTTAATGACATAATGCTCCGGTTGATCGAAGGATTTGAAAATTTTATGATTTTTCACAAAATGGTGGATGTTGGAAGTCAAAGTTGTGTTTTCGACCCAAATTTTGCTCACATTTTCAGCTATAAAAAAAATAATAATAATCGCATAGAAAAATCCTTCGTTCATCCGGAGGACAATTATGTCTAGAAAAAGTGAGCAAAATTTCAAGTCGATCGGTAAAGCCGTTTCCGAGGTACAGTGATCACCGTGTTCGAAAACATAGTTTCGAGAAAAACGCATTCAAAGTTTTCAGTACGATTTACATGCAGAAGAAAAATTTCCGTTCAAAGTTACATATCTCCATACCCAACAGTCGGATTCGTCTAAAATTTTCACAGAATACTTTTCAAATGTGCTACTTTTAGAAAATGTAAAAACAAAAAAATCGATTTTTTGAAAATTCTAACTGTACGTGACCCCTTAAAAACGAAAAATTTGAAAAAAAACGTCTCGATTAACCAAATTTTGACAAAGTTATGAGCGTTTGAAAATGTCCGAAAAAGACGTTTTTTTCAAAATTCATGACTTTTTTCGGTTGGATAAGAAAATTTGAAAAAATTCACAAAAATGTTTTTAGCGGGGTAGTATAACATAAAATTTTCAGCAAAATTAAAAATGGCCGGGTTCAAAAGTGGCCGATTCGACGTGGAATAGGTCATATATACGTCTACATATGTACATATGCGCATATCGAACATTCAAGATTTTATTATTTTATATTTATTACGCCGTGTTGAGATTCTGCCACATCTTTCGATCTACTCATTCGGATCGATTGAAAAATACATTCCATTAAGCTTGAGTAACATCTAGCCGGTGATTGCGGTACTGAGGAGATTTTGAAATTGGGGAGGCTGTGACATAATTACTGGAATAAAAATCTTGAGCTTCAAAAATGTGTACAAATTTAGAATACCAAGATTTTTGTAACTGGTGTTGCTTGAAAATACACAATCACAGGGATAATCTATGACGCAGTTTATTATATAATTACAATATATCACTAATCTTATAATGTTCGCTATTTATTAATCATAGAATGCCTAGCACTGATTTTAAGACTTTGTAAGACTGATATGATTTTATTTATACACTGTAAACATTCTTGAGATACGTCTATTCTTCTTGTCGACTGAATTTATGCGGTCAGTGTGGCTTCGAAAAAGGACAACTCGATTAAGTTGTTGTTTTTACCAAGTAAAAATCCTGGCTAACCATTTCGGATATATGTAGGACCAATTATTTCATTTTTTATCGGTACGTCATCGTTACACGTTATGTTATTGTTAGTACAAAATATTAGAACTTATTAAAATATCGATTGCGAAAATTCAGGAGAGCATTATCCTCATCGCTAAATTATACCAATAATTCGCCTCTGAATTTGAGCACTCGATATGATTACCATTCGCGTAAGATCGTCATAATTTTTAGGAACTATTATACCATGCTTTTCCTTTCTTCTACTTATAGAAACTCGACACGTCTTATCAGTTTTTTTTTTCATACTCTTCCTTTACTTCCTCGTTTCATATCATAATGAATAGACATTCACTGACAATGTAACGTTATTAAGTCCGTAAACTAATATGGATTATACATAGACTTTGTTTTCATATACTCTGTCCATCATTTAACTAGAAACGCTTATGCTTACGTCATCAAATCCATGGACCCAATCATTCACAGTACCATTTTTTCAGCAATTACTATTTATCCGTCACATATGTGTCAAGATCGAAAAGTATAATAACCCTTTCCTTCAATGATTAAACTACCACTGGGATCTTTATAATGGTTCACTAGTATATTAATGACATTTCGCATGGTGATTAGTTTATTATAAGTATTTGACATACCTGAAGTTAAGTCATTCATACCGACATCTAGGACTTTTGATATACGAAATCGCGACTATTTATTCATGTATTTGCTTTCGATTCACTATCGGTATTTACAGGTACTCCTAGATCAGGACGGTGACAGCGGTATATTTGAAAAATAAATATTGTTTCGAGTAACGAATGCATAAAAAACTCGCAGTAAGAAACACAAAATTGAGACGGTCGACGTACGCAATCGTGAAATAATATTTTAATCATTTGGTATCCGGTGCATTCGTATTGTGAAAAAAAAGAAGAGGGCGAGAGAGAGAGAGAGAGAGAGAGAGAGAGAGTGAGTGAGCGAGGAAGTGAAAGAGGGAGGGTGAGAAGCCAATATCGGGCGTAATCCTCACGGTAATCTTCGTTTTGAAAATAAATTGGGAATCTATATAAAACGTATGTCTTGAATTTTTTTCCGCGACTGTTTGTAGTTCTCTAGCGATAGTATTAGGGAATAAATGCGTTAATTGGTAATTGAATGGCCATTTTGCCGAGAGGAGTCAGCTCATAGAACTCACATTAAAGTGATTAGAAAATGTATTTCGTAAACAAAAGATTTATGGCGATATTGCTATCGACTCTATTTTTAGACGTTAACTCGAGATAATGCTGAACGTATAAAAAAGGAATTGTGTGTTTGGGCATAATAATTCATAAAAATAACAGTAAACTTGGTCAGAATCCATTCGAAATCTTTCAGTGACGGTAACATATCGGCTGTAAGATGCCCATGGACAGTCAATAATTTATATCTCCAATTTAGTCCGTGAATGTATCCAATAATTTCCCAGGCATAAACAATATATTGTCGCTATCTAAGTAAATAAATCAGTTAGCAAATAAACAATGGAAACGTAAAATGTCTATATCAATTTATTTTCAAATAATGAAAGTTAAAATAGAATGCAATAATAGTACCTATTAATAATAATAATAGTATAATAATAATAATAAGAAGAAGAAGAGAAGAAGAAGAAGAAGAATATATCTATGCAATAATTCATTGAATATTGAAACTACCGAACCCAATTTATGCTGCCACGATGAACGTAAAATAGAAGGCTGGAAGTTTCATTCCGAGAGCTGAAACAATTAGGATGCTCGACCATTTTTTAGTTCACTTGTTTACGCATCGTAACAGTTATCTACAGGTGCTCTACATTAGTGAGTCAGAAAAAAATACGTTACTCGTTTTATTTTTTAAAAACATCCGACTTGGCACAAGTCGCTTGCGTTATAGGACCTCTTCGTAGGCCGTAATGCGTATAATGCAAAGCCGTCACCACGCTTCAGGAGCAATTCTTAACTTCCGAAGGCATGTCGCACGTCGAGCCTCTGACGTTCGTTTACGGCATACGGAAAGCCGCCGTTACACGCCGCACCGCCATCTCCTCGTCACATCTCCTATTCACAATCTACACACGCACTAGCGAGCGCGTACACTTTTTTAGGAACTTTTTTGCTTTTACTATACTTGGTCCACATGTCTGGAAATTGATTGAGAAGCATGTCCCTATTTTTGCGCTAATGGTTCTAAAAGTTCCACCAGGTCCACCAATACATGATAAACCGTAACAAATCTCAATTAGGCATGAACTTTTTGTCGGTTATCAAGAAAGATATCCGGACGAAGAATACTGGGCAATCAAATCCTTCAGGATAAAATAGGTCGTTACCAAAAAAGATCGAATGACAAAAAATACGTTCGTTGTTACCTCAAGTTATTAAACGAGGTGTATCTTTTGTTATTTTCATTACGTCTTTATTTTTTCTTTTATATAAAAATGTTTAATTCATTCCATTTTTTTGAACTTTTACGGTAGCAAAAGGTGATATTTTTGTAATTCCTTTATTTTGTAAAAATACTTTGGCGGAATTTTCGGGTAAGTGAGCCAAAAGTTGTTTATTGTAGCCCAATGTCCCTGGGGTAGTTACTGCATTTACTATACGTATAATTATGTCCATAGATCTTTTGTCCGAGGATCCTTCGTTCGGGGATGATAAATAAAACAAATCACACGAAACTTGATGCGTAATTGACGAGAAATTCGTTGCCCGCGAGTCAGCTTGATAATATACGAGTAGTTAATTTTTATACGGGAATGATAAAAATGAGAATAATTATCATTGCTATCGTCGTTTGGATTTGAGCTGTCCCATATGACCGATTTGAAGAATCTCTACCCTTCCGTTTCTTTTGTTTCTTTGTTTTTCGTGGCATCGTTTATGCCCACTCGTTTATGTACAATACATTTATTTATATATTTGTATCTCAATATGTGCTTATATTTACTTATATTCTATATACTTTATCTCGAACAGTCGATACGGGTGTTTAAAACAGGACATACATACGTATATATGCACTGACTAATGTCGTATTTATGTACATATGTGTATAGATTACACATGTATATCTTCTCGTACATGGTAATGGATTTGTTTTATTTAAAAGTCGAGTACATCTTGTGACATTATCCAGACGGAAGTAAACGACTCGACAGATACCGTAGTAATGTGAGTACCAAACGTTTTAGAATGCACGGGTATCGAGAGAGATTGAATGCAATCACTCGCGGAATACTATATATATATATATATATATGGAGAGAGATATTCGACACTGTGCGTCGAAAGCGAGCTCAATTCTATATTAATTATTTCGTGCCAGATGCACGTTCTGTAATACTGTTCTTCCCGATTCCAACGACGCTATGGCGTAACGTTGGTTCGTCAAGTACGCCGGCATAGTTGCTTAAGCATCATTTCCACTTGACTTTTTTGAGCAGCAGAGACTAAATGCAAATTTAACGCAATGGAATAATGATAGTAATGATAATAATAATAATAATAATAATAATAATAATAATAATAATAATAATAATAATAATAATAATAATAATAATAATAATAATAATAATAATAATAATAATAATAATCATAAGATAATATAATAAAAGGAAAATATTATTTAGGAAAAGCTCTTGGCGAGACTTAAAATATCACCGAGTAACTTTTCCCCGATATAAGAGAGAAATTTGTATGTACCTTCAAATCCGAGTTTCGACTGTACATCGATTAACGGAGGATGCAATAAATAGTTATAAATAATTGAATAATATTCAATATGCATGGTGAAACGTACCGCGTTACTTATGGCATAGAAAAAGTATATAATCGCATTAGCCTATTCCACGAGGTGATCGAGTCCAATATCAATCGATAAATATGTATGCATATATCCTACAGCTGACCTAGTTACATATAAACACGGATGTGCTCGAGATAGGTCGCTGAAAATATATTAATTCCGCGAATTCCTAAACCTATTTTGCACGAGACGATTCTACTAACAAACAAAAAAATAAGAATCTTTGGATCCTTTTTTCACTCTCCATTGATTCGTGATTCAATAACGCTTACAACAGTTCTTGTTATAATTACAACCCTTCGCTGCGCATTGCCTATATACATAGTGAATTATAAAAATTCATGTTTGTTATTGCCCCCGCGAGGGAGGTTGGCTTGGAGCATTGCAATTTGTCTACGTTGGCGAGAGCAAACATCCGCGTTTGCATAATTCAACAAGACCAAATTGTGTACGCGAGCTGATCAAGTTGGGCCCAACTGACGAGCAATCGAACGAAACTTAATTATTTTCTACTTTGCACCATATCCATGTAGGTAGATTCCTAGTGGTTCGATCCAGCATCCGATCCAGCGTGTTAGTATGAAATCGGTCGAATCATCGCGATATAATCGAAAATATTCCGCTTTCGTGAAAACATCTATGTGTGAAAAATCGTCGAAATCCTTGATTCATCGAATTTCATGATTTCAGTTTCATTGGTAATGAATCAAGACTTAATTTAATGTCACGCCCCGCGAAAAATACTATTCGCGTCGATTAACGCTAGATCATTAACAAGGTCGATAGGCCCATGATTTCAAACGTAAATTTCCCATCAGTTGGTTCGTTCCAGGAACTGAAATTCATCGAATGTCGACTCAAATTTTCCAGATTTACCGGAATGACTTGGACTTAACTTCCGGGTTAATGCCAGTTTCGTGGTGTCGAGTCACAATTATCGGTAATATTATCGTGTCTAACGGAAGAATCGACGATGGACGTCGGCGGCTGGTAAATTGGTAATTGAGCAAAACATATCTCAAGGAAATATCGTGGCGGTGAAATCGTCGCGATAACGAACATTCGCTATACAAACATTTTAGACTTGTAATCGTCGCAAGAGTGGAAACATTGACTGCGAAAAGGATGCGGAATTAAATTCCTGGAAATTGAAAACACGAGCGTTCTATTTCAGAGGGAATAGAGTTTTGTTAGCTTCATACGTATCTCTTCATAGAGTGCACCATTCATGTTTAGCGGGACGATAAGCTTTTAAACGGAGTTGATGGGGGGGGGGGGGGATGTGGAGGCGGAGCAGGAGTAGGAAGATAGATAAGATAAGGAGCTTCATCGACAGATAGCCAGGTATCGAATCGGATCGAATCGGGGCCCGCGCCGATCTCCCAATTCGTCCCACCATCCATGTTTCATACCCGACAAGAAAATTCTTGGAAAGTTAATGGATGAACAAGTTATTTAACGATGTAAAAAATCGCTCGTGGCAATTAAAATAATAGAAATAAATGGTTATAGTTCTTGTACAGAATGCAGCGTGCCGAAATTAATGCGGTGCGTGAATAACGTGTTAGAAACAAAGATATTGGTACGATATGTTCCACGCATCGATGTTTGCCGCTAGATTAATTTGATTGCACGATCGAACGGCCGCGTTACGACGGAACATCGATGATATAACACGATAAGCATAGAGACGTTTGATGTTAGACAATCGATATATTTGAAATATGCCGTAGGCGATATAATAGATCAAAGTACGAGCGACGTTTAATGTCATTGTGACGCTGTTTGTTATCGCGATATTTGCGTTCCTCCGTCGGCGATGTTTTCACCGAAGATATATCTTTATTGTTTTAAACAACTAAAAAGAGACAACAACGGACACGGTATGAGAATGATATAGGATCGACGTCGCTGTGAGAATCGGTAAACAATTTGAACAGCAATGAGGCAAGGTCTAGATCGCTTAGAGCTTCCCCAGCTCAAATTCCCCGATCGGAGCTGGGGATTCTCGAGATTTCTAGGGCCAGGATGAGCTGTTCTACTTCACTAGACTCTTGGGTATGTAGCGAGTGTGCAAAGGTTTATATCCTATCGAATTTGAATAAACTCGGACGATTCGACGCGAGACGCGCGCGCCTCCCACCGCGACAGCCATTTGTTTGTTTCTTTTCTTTTTCTTTATAAATCGCCGATTAGCAATAAAACTCTGATAGATTGCACAAGCGTCGTTGCCGATGATGATTCTGAGATAATTGTTGATGTTGTTGCGACTGCAAACGATGATGATGGTGATGATGATATAGAGTGTCCCTCTGTTGGGCGATTGACTTATGTCACTCGTGAGATTTCCCGCTAAGGGGACGATAGTTACTGCCCGTCGATCCAACCAAGGCCAGGGGTAAAGGTGAGCCAAGTGGTGCTGGATGTGTATGCGAATGACTCAGTCCCGAAGAGTGCGACGTCAATGCGAGTGGACTGCCGGATATCGAGCTCGCGAGAGATGCGAATACCGACGGTGCGGGAGATGCCATCGTTGGGCTGCCCATCGCTGCGGTTGGAGGATTGATTCTTTTTTCTTTCTGCCGCCTAGAATATGTCGAATATAGGTTTACTCGATCGATTTTACCCTGCCAAACGATATTGTACGGACTTTGCGCCTTTACGGTAGCTTTACTCGCATATAGCGATTTACATATATGCTTATCCCATTAATTTATGCAAGGGTCGTCCAAGATTTACGAGAATGTGTCTAGGCCGAGTTGCTAAATCGGTGTAGCTCTATATGTGTTTGAGTAAGTAAGTCAACGTGATACAACGTGCGTAAGTAAGTATTTAAGTAAATCAACGTGATGTTCATACGCGTCAGTCTCCGTATCTTCTCGAACGCGTTCTTTGTCTCTCACTATGCGAATAATACAGGAAGTTCGGTAATTTTCTACAAAAAAATTCTACGTACAATATCCACGTAAGTGCTTTTGAATGTGATGCGCATGCGTGTGTGTGCGTGCGTGTGTGGGGGGGGGGGGGGGGGGGGGGGGGGGGGGGGGGGGGGGGGGGGGGGGGGGTAGAACTATTTGTGCGAACGTCGTAGAAATGGCTGTACGAAGCACTGTACGAACACCGTTGTTTCCTTTCTGTCAAAGGGGTTTTATCTGTCTACGTTACTACCACAGAAATGCGTTCGGCATTACTTTGTCTATTGTACGAATCGCTGCACGAGTAATCTATGAGAAATTCGTTCGATTTATATCGCGGTGTTTGCACTACAGCGCTACGTAAGTAATCTCTATCACGAAAAGCTCTCTTTCTTCGTTATCTTATTCGAGTAAATATTTGTTGACATAATAAAAATGTGATATTCGAGCATGCTTACATATCGTCGTGCAATAAAAACATTGCTTCTACGATCACGAACAATATGAGTATTTTCATAAATGTAAATAGAAGCAGCGTCAGCTCACTCATACCGACCTATTGCAAAACCACACTCTGACGACCTCCTTCTCCATTGCTAGGCTATCAGCGAGTATTGTGATTTCCTCTGATGTTGGCTTCGGATTTTGTACGAACGATTTCTCGAGGGCTACCCTCACACTCGTTTCTATCGACGTTCTCTTCTTCCGTCGTCTGCCTATCGCCTCGGGCGTTGTTAGAGGATTCGATAAGGAGTTTGGATTGTTCAGAGAGTTGTCCGCATCCTCTAGCCACTTTTGTAATAGCGGCTTGAGCTTGCACATATTTTTGAATGAAAGATTCAAAGCTTCGAACCTGAAGGAAAGAAATAGAGGTCTTCTGCTCAGTGACATGCGATTACAATGCAACGATCGATCGATATATACCTTCTACTATAAGTTATACTCATAGTTTTTGTTTTCTCTTAATTGTTCATGCGCTTTATGATTATTTATAGTCGTGAATAGTTTCACAGTCTCACCTCGAGATTGTGGTTTGGGAAAAATCGTTTCCATACAGTTTTCCCATTGCCAGACCGACGTCGCCCTGGGTGAAACCCAACTTGATGCGTCTTTGCTTAAACGTCTTGGCAAACTGTTCGAGTTCTTCAAGATCGGTAGTTTCTTCCGGCGACGGTTCGAGTCTCGTCGGTGGTAGCTTTCCAGCAGGTGGCGTGCCAGGTGGCGGTGGTGTCCTTTGCTGCGTCACGTTTCTTCCCATGAGGCCACCACCGCCCTGAAGCGTACGTTGTTTCTGAAGAGCCTGAAGCTGTTGCGCCGCCTGTGCGACTGCCTGATGTACCTGGTACGAACGAAAAAAACGATGTTCAGTACGAGTCTTGTGCTTTCTTACGATTAAATATGGACGACGTGGATGGGAGTTGTGAGAGAGGGGACTAGCACCTTTTGTGCTGCGTCTAGTCTGTAAGAGTCTAAAAGCGTTTTATAATAATTTTGCGGTCGGATCTCGTTGCCTAACGTGCCAAATGAGTAGAAATTGGTGAAAACGGCAGATTACTTAAGTAAAGCTCGCCATCTTTTTTAAACCTCGTATTTCTTATTTTTCGATGTTCTCTTTTCAAAACAATTATTCAGATCGGTCTAGCAGAATTTCATTTCATACTCCTGAAAGAGAGCCAAACTATACGTTCGCATTCGTATTGATGTATCGAAGGATTTGACTTATCTGCAAATGTCTGTAGCCGAGGGATGAGGAGTTCTGATTAAAATATTTTCCGTCTCTTGAACGACCGTACCTGCATTGAATGTGAGCGCGGGTGACTCGGTGTCTGAGGATAGCCACCGGTTTGCAACAGCCCCTGAAAGATATCGGCGATATTGTCTTTTCTTTTATCGCTAGCATGGAGCCCCCCCCCTCCCCCGCGCCGCCTTAATACACGCGTTAACTCTAATCGTGAATAGAATTTATATGTGTAAATAAAAATATTAAACAAATTTCTCACTATCTGGTCGACATCGCTGTAGTTCGTCTAAATCATGCGCAACTCGTTTAACTCTTTTCTTAAACGACGCCTTAGAAGCCTCAATTTCTCAACCTTGAAACGCATTAACCCATAGCTAGCCATTCTCCCGTATAAATTCAATCGACATATGTCTTTTCAAGACGTGCCTCCCTTACAATCTGTTATTTGGTCCGAAAACGGAGGTGATTTGCCCTCATTTATGAATATCAGTCTATCATCGATTAATAGCTGCTCGAAATTTCGAAGCGTGTCCCTAACAATGGATCTTCGTACGGTCTTACCGCACGCTCTTCAATATCAAACGCGTGGCGCAATCCCAAATTACCTGAATCATTTCTGTTTGGGGGGAAAGCTCGATCGGAGACGTAGCTTTATTTGTTTAAAGGGTGGCCCCGAACTTGGTGCCGCTCGAGCGGCTTGACGATTTAAACCGTAACCCTTCGATTTATGAAGACGGCGTGATTAAGGTGTCAAAGGGTCACGCTCTAAGCGGGGACATCCCGGGGGATTCTTGGAATATTTGGGAATCTGAGAGACAAAGGGCGCCGGAAATTTGGAGAGTAGGTTTTTAGTCCATTTTGCATAGCAACGAAACTCATTCCTAGATTTATAATACGCCGAATTAGAGCTTAGCTTCGAAGCTGTGGTAGAAACTGTTTGGGATAATTATTCATTTGAGATTTTGAATATCACGAGGATGAGCTCGCTAAATATGGGATAGAAGGGATATTCGAGAAGTCCGATATAAGTAACAGATACAGGCGCAAGGCGGGACTCACTCGTTGATCTTTGAAGGCAACTCGATTGGTAATTTTAATCAGGAACAAAGCATTGGCCATCGATCATTTTTAGAAAAAATGTCTCATTCCGATTATGCACGATGCACTTTGAATCCAATGTCACCATATACAATTTTATTTACGGACGCGTATAACGTCAAAAATGATAAAATATGAAAAATAAATGTATGTTAGGATCGAGTGAAGTATTCTGCGTATACGTTAGGTAATCGAAATCAAGATTCGAGTTACGGTTGGAAATTTGAATGGTGGAGAAAGTGGGGTAAGTGCAACGGATCATTAAAAGCAATCACCACGATAAAAATATGTTTTCTTAAAATATTCGAACGTTTGTATGTAGGAAAGCATCGTCGTATATTTGTTTTATCATTATCGCAGAATCGGTATAGTACTAGAGATACCGGTGGAGCAGCGTTTATTTTGTCATACCTGAAAATTATTTATTGCCGATTTTCGCAAAAAGCTGCGAAGTGGGGGGGCGAAATTTCCAAATAATTATTATTCATGGAATTAAACAAGACGTGAATAGGATGGAGAGAACAAAAACTTACTGGCGAATGGTTAAGTAGGCGTTGGGGGAACAAGCAGTATGACAGATATATATAAAATATTTTTCCGCCTCGTCACGTTCTAATCTTTTTGTATTTAATTTTCGTAGTACATTTCGTACGATCGCTTTACTAAAGCGATTTGATCTAGAAGCGAGTATTTTAGTTATTATTTATGGACTGCAAATACTTATGAAGCGCATAATGTACACAGTCGGTGACGAAAATATTCGGATACCAGCTTTGGTGTTCTCTATTTCAACCAAATATCCGACCCACCGTGGTTCACAATTGGTTGCAAATGCTTCAGATTGGAAAAAATTAGTAGTGGAATGACGAAATTATATTTTTACTGACGAAAGCAAATTTGTTATTTATGGTGGGGTTGGATGAGTAAAAGTGTGGAAAAACGAAAAGAGGAGGTAAATCCAAAGCATTCGCAACCAACTGTGAAGCACGGTGGGAGTTCGGTGATGTTCTGGGGCTGTATTTCGTCACACGGAGTGGGCGAATTAGTGTTCATAGAAGGTATAGTGGACAAGTGCAAATACCCAAGCATTTTACAAAATGGTTAAAAAAAAAGTGCTGCCGTAACGGGAATAGAACGCAGTATTAAATTTTATCTAGCTAACGATCCATCCTTAATTTGTATAGTGTCCGTATATTTTCGTGACCTAAACATTCGCCATTACTTTGAATCTCTCGCATTCTTTAAACAATCATACGTACGAAATAATGTTTTGTTGCGCTCACGTGTCTTGAAAAGTACACTCTAACATAACATATCATAATTTTATGGTTCTTCGAATATTTGGTTGAAATAAAGAACAACATTTTTCCTGACCGACTGTAAGTAATCTACGATTGCCAAGACAGCGACGCAAAACGGGTGGCAAACGGCGGACAAATTTAATAAAATGTGTGTGAGTTGGCGGTTGAGGCGGAAATGGAAAGGCGGAAATGTATGGCCGCATATATCTGGGATGTATGCACCGGACATAAATATATCTGGGAGGCCTAGGTCGGGATTCCCGAACACCCAGTTGCCGTCGAATTTTAGGGTTATCCTTCGGAAATATTTCGGATCGAATCCCCGCAGGCGAACATAATGGCAAGACTGTGAATCAGTGGCGCCACTTATTTTCGCGAAACGCTATCATGATTCACTCATACAGCTAGATAGGTAAGTACGTAGATAGATACTGGAGGCGTTCATGCCCGGCAGAGTATAAATCGCGTTCGTGATTACATATTTGGAAGTTTTAATGTAATTTGTGATGGGCCTTTTGATTAGTTTTCCCAATTATGCGATTTAGAAACCATTGTAAAACAATCTTGTGAGTCTGTTTCAATAAAAGCAATTCGTTTGGAGAGTTTGGAAGTATCTTGATCTATTCGAGGTTTGGGGAGCTCGCGCTTGGTCCGCTTAAACCCAGATTAGCCATATTTGGCACAATTTGGCTGCACTGATATGCTTCTTAACAGGACCTTATAATAGTAACGTGGAGGCATTGATCATGAACGAATAAATAAAATGATCAAATTTACGATGGACATCGATGATCGTTCGCCATGTTTAGGCTATACAGGGTACGTTGGTAACGACTCAAATATCTTCGAAACTATAGACGTTAGATAACCCTGACAAAAACCGGCCACGGAAAAGTACGTTTCGGTGTGTGCCAAGTCCATTTCAAGTGCGTTTCATTAAGGGGTTTCGTTAGGCACTTGAAGCGTACTGTGGCTGCAGAATAGCGCGTTTCAACCACATTTCGTTACACGGTCGAAACGTTATTTTTCGCGTGCAGTCGACCCGGACTGCTCCGATAGAATAGTGCGTTTCAGCCGCGTTTTGACACGCGTTTGTCATATCCTTTTTGTATTAGGTACTCGCGGCCGATAGGTAGCGCATTGCTATCCCGTGTTTGCCGCTCGCAGAGCGACGCCCCAGTATGATTATAAACGCGCGCGCGCGCTTTGCCGAAATAATCAGTCTCTCGACCGCAATGAAAAACACGAGTCAACCCACTATCCCGAAAAGGATGAAGTCTCTATGTCTATCTTATATCGATATTATGTATTTTTACATATTATTATATTACAGTGTTTTTTTGCGATATTTTCTTGGGGATGATTTTTATTTAAGAGTAGTATGGAAGCGTAGTAAAGCGTAGTAGTGTACCAAGCGTGTGACAAGCCCGCTTCAGACCAGACAATACTACGTGCGAAGCGTGTACCAAGCGCGTTTCAACCACGTTTCGTTACACGCTTTGCCGCGTATCAAGCGCGTGCCAAGTGCGTATCGCGTACCTACGCGTTTCGAAACGTGCTTGGTACGTGGTAAAGTGTGTACCTGAAACGTGGTTGCGTTCAAATTCACACGCTTGTCACATACTTTAGCGTGTTTCAAAACGCGCTTGGCATGTACTTGAAACGCGGTAAAGCGTGTAACGAAACGTGATTAAAACGCGGCTGATTTTGTCAGGGTGGGTGCGTGTGCAACGGCTTTCATGGGTACGGTTGTGACATATTTTTTTTTTCGTTGGTTTTCGTTGGAGTTACTTCGAAGCGCATGAGACAGACTTCGAAGGGTAAAGCAAAAAAAATGAGGCCAATACTCCGTCAAATTCATCAGAAGAAGAGTTTTATTGCCTCGTTTGTCTAGAAGCGTATAAACGGAGTAGTCCTGGAGACAAATGGGTGAAATGTCAAGGGTATTGTCGACTCTGGACTTACTTGAGCTGTACTGACGGTGGTCGCCATTATATTTCCCATAAATGCGATGAATCTGATTAAGTTTCCTGAGAAATCCTAATTTTTATATTTAATTGGTTTTTTAGCAGGAGTGCTCTTCATATGTTAATTTACGTTAAGTAATTTCTTTTTACTTCAAGTTGTCTAAGTAAGAACTATGTAAGAAGCGTTTTGTTGATACGATCGAAAAATATCTTAATTAATTAAAAGGTTTATTCCTATTTAATGCTGGTTTAAGATGAAAATAATAAATATGTCCATGTTGATCTCGTTAATGTTGCAGACTGACTATATAGGACTATAAAAATGTTACCTAAATAATAGTAATAAACAGTGCGAGACTAGAGTAAAGTAAATAGAAGGCACCTTAATACGTGTGTTTACTTAATTGAAAAAGTGAGTGCAATGCATACACCGTATGTTATTTGGATGTGTTACAACTGACAGTCTTTAATATATATGTTATCATTTTATTTGCACCTCTCATACCATAATTGCAACGTTATGCCCGATCAATACAAAATTGTTACAATCGTGCCCAGTCTACCCTACGTATTATATCAACGAAGAATTACCGAATGTGTCGATGTGTTGACTTGTGTTTTATTTCATTTGGGTAAAACAAAGTGAAGCGTGTACAATAATATTGAAGGGAGATCATTATAATTTCGGGAAGCGAGGATACCGGGCAATAAGAGAACATACATCGTACAATAATAGGAATTCTTTCACCTCGAAAATGATGTAGAATGAAACCCAATATATGATTGCCATCTATTGCATCTTCAAAAACTCGTTGTAATATTGAGATTTGTAATAATACGTCGACTATTAATCGGCTACAATGTTCTATGCAACCCTCGAAATAGCCATCGCGTTGCAACGATGGCAGCGAAGTATCGCCAATGCGCGCTTCTTCGAATGATATCGATGAGTTAATTAACCGCTGCAAACTAGATCGATATTCGAAAAACAATCAGGAAAGAGATCGTCGTATCGTTTTTCCATGGTTATATGCTTTCATCGACTATGTCATATAAGTACACTTTCGAAAGCGATATCGTCATGATTTTTGTCACTAATTGTACAGTTGATAAAGTCATTTCTAAGTAATCGATAAGCTTCTCGAGGTGATCAGCGAAGACGATAAGATAGCAAACACCTTTGGCGTTATCGATACAAAGCATTTGAATGTAATCAACCGACAAACTTGTACTTATTACGTCTGCCGCTATCTATGTCGGTCTATATATGCTGCATTGACACAGTTTTGTTTTTCTTCTCGGACGATTGTGTCGACGCATAATCATATTCTTTATTTTCACGGTGGTTTCGTATTTCGTACGATAATTTTGTTAAATTTGTAAAAAGCTAAAAATAATGCTTGAAAATAATATGCCAATCTTCATTATGTGTATATATAGATAGATACATGGTGGTAGCCGTCGGAATGGTAAATATTATTTTTGTGATGATCGATAGTCTCTAATAGGGGGAAAGAGCCAAGCTTTAAATACCCAAACAACCGGTACAAATTTAATTAAAAAGATTTTTATTTTCATAACGTCGCACCTATAGACAGACGGGTCGACCGACGTTACGTCTTATACCCTGTGCAGAGAGTGACAAGAGAACGGAACGAAAACACTGAGCAACTTTCCGACTCTTTTCCATTCGTATTACGTAAGCGATTAGCCTACCGTGAATCATCGCAAAAATTATTTTGTTTTCTTGACAAAAGATTATTGCTTGAAACATGGTCGTCGCTAGAGAATATTGCGAGTGGATAATTCGAGTACGTAGATCCGGAGGTAAGTATAAAAATTGAATCAAGTTTTTCTGAAAACTACTTTTTACAAAAATTGCCTTGAAACACCTTGAAACACTTACACTTGAAATACTTTTACGTTACAAATGTTTTCGTGCTGTTTTATATTGAATTTGTTAATTTAGTATTTAAACGCGCACGGATTGTAGTGCAATTTTCGATATAGATGAAGATATAGATGAGATGTCCATATCTCGGTATACTCATAAATTAATGATACTTCTGGAATGTCTCTTATCCCTATCCAGATTATCTTGTTATTGCTTTCAACTTTTTTCATTGCTTTTTTCTAATACGTCCTTTCATTGTCGCGTGAAAGCTATATACCACGACAACATGTAAATGTTAACCCGGTTTATTTGAAGAAAAAAAAAACGTTCCGCGAATTATCCTTCGCGGTTTAATTGAACACAGAGGAAGCTACGCTTTATCGATACAGGGACAACCTTTAGGAAATAAAAATCGTGATGCGAATATGCGGTATTATGCGAATAATAGATATATATTTGCAAGACACCGAATCCCATATTCCCGTATTGTTTAAGGGCAAGTGTCGCTCGTTTGTGAATTAATTAATATAATATATAACGTATATGACCGAGAGGTTGCAGTAGCAAACAGTTAGTTGTTGTTGAAAATTTCTTGTTTCTCATTGACTTTTGAAAAACAGCCCCCTTAAACTCGTACAAAGAATTAATATATTATTCAAGTATCCTTAAAAATTTCAATCGGCCCTCTCCCTACGACGACGATCTTCGCTGAGATTTTATTTCATTGATAGGGCCGGCGCGTGGCAAAAAGGGTTCCACGCATGTGGTATTATAATATCAGTAGGTATATACACAATGCGGCTGTCCCGAGGGAAGAGGAAAGGAACAGGGTGTATCGAATGAAGAAATTAAACGTCCGTTCTGGTAGACGCCCCATGGTCGAGGGATTACGATCGAACCCTTTTACGATCGCGTGTGAGAGGGGTTAGAGAGGCAGGTTGGCTGATTTGCGTCGAAAACCCTGAAAATGAAAAGGGCTTGTGCCATATACAGAGATCTTCTTCCGTACGCGAACGAAGCTCGTCGTGTGCCTCTACCTATTGTTACGTGTATAACAAATAAACGGGCGGCAGCGATGGGTTCTTTAAAGAAAGAAAAAAACCTTCCTTCGCCCTAACTATGCGACGTGTGCGGTGTCAAAAGACGCCCCGTCTACCGGGGCAAGGTGCTACCGCTGCTTCAATCATTTAAACATGTTTCTTTTCCGCGTCGCAGCTCCTCCATCGCGCGGCTTTCAAAAAAAAATCCTAAAACGATTGATGCATTCACAAAACCTCATTCGAACGAACACAAACTGAATTTTATATACTTTTATTCGACTTTCAATTTTCTTTAAAGTTCTACGTTATGAACTGATAATGATATTTATGGATACGGAAAGTTTCCTAAGGCTCGATGTTGCCGGCTACGATCGATTGGGAAATGCCTCTCTATTCGGATAAAATTTAGTCTAGCCAATTTTTGCCACAATCAGCCCGCGTCGGAGCTTACGAATCGTTTTTTCGAAGCGATCTTGAATATCGTCGATTAACCTTGAAACCGCTGCACCTCGAAACGCCTCAATCGCCGCTTCAGTGGCGTCGTGTCACAAAGCAATCGGTTTCTCTGATACGAGATAGCATCGACTATCGTCCAAAAAGTCGGTTTACCCAAGTTCCAAACGAATACAACCAAAATTTTCTTTCACACAAGTACCAATCATGGAATTCATTGCACCCATGAATCTCGATAGGACAATTCGTGAGATTATTAAATATTCCGTTGCTTTTGGAAAGCTGATTTTCCATAATACGTATACGATTACCGCGCAATTTTTATGATTCCTGTGTTGACGGTGAACAACGGCGAGGGTGGGAAATTAATTGAGAACAAAATTACCTGATTTTGCAAGAAGAATTGTGCCTGGGTCGGAAGTTGTCCAGCGGCCGAAGGATTCGTTTGCTGAAACATTGCAAACTGCTGGAGCTGCTGCTGAAGGGATTGTTGTTGTTGCTGAAGGGTTGACGCTAGTGCTTGAATTTCTTGAGGACTCAAGGCTCCAAGTGGTCCGTGCATGAGAAGTTGCTGACCGACTAGTTGAGCCGCCAGAGCTGCCTGCGTACTTCCGGCGTTAGCGGGGTGATTTCCGGTCAATTGACTACTGACGCCCGAACTGGGCGAAGAGGCACTCCCACTTGTGCCGCTGCTGCTGTTACGTTGCGAAACGTCGGTAACCTAAAGAACGTTGATTTTTCGTATTTAATATTGTCCAATCGTTTAAAACTAACTTATTATTTGTTGACATTACGATTAGCTCGAATTCAATGTTTCAGTTTCTCATATTGGAAACCAACAACGTCACGTGTCATTAAAACTAAATCTTTTGAATAATTGTGTTTATTTCTCATTTATTTTTCACAGCAACTTTGAAACGAGTGTTTTCTTGAAAATATCTGATCCTCGTTCTAATCAGATGATTATACTCGTGGACAGATTATGATATACCAATCAAGGTTAAAGTCACGCGGAACAGTCTCGTATTCGGGCCCCATTGCCGCCCTGGTAAAACGAGAGTTTGAGGTTTTATTGGCTTTTCAAAATTATCGAAAAGTGCCTACAGCCGTTTTAAATAACGTTTCGAGTTAATAAGCAAGAAAACCCGTCCTCCTGGGTGATACGGATATTCGCTGTTCGATGAAGGATCCCAAACAAATTTATATATACCGTATTTTATGGATTATTTTTACGCGCCTTAATTTTTAAGCAATTTAAACAAAAAATAACATTATATTAATTTCGAGTATAAGGCGCACCTGCATTTTGGAGGGAATTTTTTGAAGAAAAACGTGCGTCTTATAGTCCATAAAATACGGTAGGTACCGTTATTGAAAAAATGCGATCCAAGTTCAAACTGCATTTCGTAAACTTCCTTCATCGATAAGAATTATCTTTATATTTAACATATATAGACCGACGTTGGAATATTTCTTTTCTAATATTTAATAGCATTCGCGAAAAACAAATAACACTCAAGTTCAAGTTGAGCAATTTCTCGGACTATGTAGCCAAAGAAGAGAATGAAAGAGCCAAAGTCGGAACTCGCATATATTATGAAAATAACTTTTAGGTCTAGACCTCCCCACATTCCTGTTTTCATTAGTTTAACGCATTCAACTTATCCAGTTTAATCGTTCACCCCTAATCACACACTCAACATGCCGGAGATGCGTTTTTCCTCCATCCTTTGAACTATATTTATTTTCTAAATGTTCTTCCGGTGGTAAGGACTTTTTTTCATTCGCCTCTACGACACGCGACCCGTTCTTGTCTATCGAGGGTTGAATGGCAAAAAAATCGAAAGACACGTAATATGGTGGCATGCACGATGTTCCTCAGTGGCAGGCGTTTTCGGGATACAGTGACAGATGTTCTTTTGAAGAAAACCCGGGCCTTCCTTTTTCAACATCAATATGTGCGAAGCACGGGTCGCTTCTATTCTCTTTTCCGAGAATTTCATTTTTCTCTTATTTTCTTTCACCTATTTTATTTCGCCGAGATACGCCGCTCTGTTGGCCACGTTTTTCCCTAAATATATTTATCCGTGATATAATGAACGACTCGGTTTTGTTATTTTATTTCGGCCATTATGTCGAGCGCCACTTTTTCCATTTAATTCACGATATTTTATTACATTGAAAATACAATAATCGTCATTATGTAAAAGGTATTTCAGTGAATCGAAGATCTACGAGTTTTTATCAAAAGGTCCTCCTTAGTATCAAATTTCAAATCGGTTATCCGATTGAATTTACTACTATTCTTACGATTGCGGTGGCACTCTACGATCAAGGGATATAAAATCGCTCGAATAAATAATGTCTTCATGCGCGAGAAACGATTCTGGTCATCGAGTTATAATTTAGAACTTATTAAAGAGGAAGCTTTCAGCCATACGATGCTTATATGTAAACAAAGTATAGTCGGTCACAGCAATATTCGGACAACACCAGCATAGAGTTGTTCTTTCTGTTCTCTATTTCAATGAAATGTTCGAAGACATGCACGCATAAAGACCCATAAAATTATAGCATGGTATATTACAACGTACGTTTTACGTAGCATGAACGCAAAAAATTATACTTTCGTACGTACGATTGTTTAAATAATGCGAGGGATTCAATGAAATTGCGAATTTATGGGCAATAAAAATATTCGGACACCGTTGGTATACTGTTTAATAAACATATTCAATAGTCGTTGAATAGGAGTATCAGCACACTTTTCGTAAACACAATTTTTAAGTAGCTTATGAAGAATATGAATGATCGAATATTCACCAGGTTCGTTGCTAATTTATTGTGAAATGGGTTTGAAAAGCAAAAATATTTCATTTAATATACGGAAGTTAGCTATTTTCCACCGGCAAAATGGCAACATTTTATCGTGAAATTGCAAATATGATGAAAATGAGTAAAAGTATTGTTTCAGATATAATAAAAAGATATAGAAGAAGAATATAGAAGAATATAGGAGAATATAGGAGAAGATAGAATATATTTGATCCGCGAAAGTGGACACCTGTGAGTTTTAAATATTTGTAATCGACGTGATATTATAAGATGAATTACAAAGAACCGACGACAAGTGCATTAACATTGGCCCCCGACGATTCGGGAAGAACAGTACAGTACACCCAGAAAAAGTGCGAGAAGTGTTGCGAGAAGGCTATATATATAACAGACGGATAGCCAGGAAAAAGCATATATTATGTTTGCTGACGAAAGGAAATTTGATATTTATGGTGGTGATGGAAGGGTTAATGGAGTGTGGAGAGAATGAAAAGAAGAGTGCAATTCAAAACATTTGCAATGCGCTGTGTCGCGCAGTGGCGATTCGGTAAACATATGGGATGTATTTCGTCGTATTTATAGACGGTATTCAGGAAAAGTGTAAATATCCGACCGTTTTACAAAACAATTAAAAAAAAGCGCTGCTGAAATGGAGGTTGGGCAATGCTTAAAATGTATTCAAGAGAATGACCCGAAGCACAGGGCACGGACTTTTCACGAATATTCAATGTATCCTACATGTCCTAATGTTGTGAACCCACCTCAGTGATCCCCGGATTTGAATCCTACTAAAGATTTGTGGGACAAACTGGACCGACAAGTTCTGAAAACCCCCGTAACAACGTAGGAGGAGTTGAAAAAAAACGGCTTGTGGAGGAATGGGGGATAGTATTAGCCCAGATTATTTTATAAAAATATTTCCAACATGACAATCCATTTACGCCATGTTGTGCAACAAAAAAGGACATCCGACGAAATCGTAATCTTCAGGTAAGAATTATTATTTAAACATTGTAAGCTTAATTCGTACAATGTCCGAATACTTTTGTGACCTTCGAATTCACGTTTCTTTTTAATCTCTCGCATTATTTCAATACTCGTACGTACGAAATAATTATTTTTGGCATTCGTGTTAGCTGGAAAGACTGAATTCTAACATATTTAACCATGACATAGTTGCTTCGAACTATGGTGCTTCGAACATTTGGTTGATGTAGAGAAGAGAAAAGCAGCAGAAGGCTGGTGTCGGAATATTTTCGTGACCGACTGTATGTCGATGTTATGCTTTCCTTACCGACCATCCATATAACTTTCGTTGAATATTATATGCTTCGAGTTACGAATGTACATATGTACATGGCAAGCCGTCGCACGCAAGCGTCGATGATAACAGCAAATTACGATGACTATCAGTTTTTTTGGTTCGCTAATCGTCTTGCCGCGAGATCTTTCTTATCAACATGAAATGACGTACGTGGGGTTTGTACCGAGAACGTGGACTCCAAGAGAATGGGGTGCGTCGAAATAATCGAAAATCGTATTTTCCTGCACACGTAAATTAGCGTATGTCGCGTAACTGCAAATTTCAATCTCTATCATCACAATGTATTCTTACAAACGAACAAAAACTACAAAATAGGGTAGTTAAATAACATTAATATATCACTAGGAACGTTGTACCGTTTTTTGTAAAAATTTGACGTATTAAAGCATCGTGGCCTCTTGCCAGATATTTCAAGAGATACGACATTGTGACAAGAGAACCATTTCAATCGTTGAATTCAAGTGGACACCTTTCGCCAATCTTCTTCATTATATCATTTGGTTTCAATATGCACGTGGCATCTATTTAATGTGAATTTTCTAACTGTAATGCGGCGAGACGAGGGGACGCGAACCAAGGAAATAAGTGTGTTAAAAGCCTGATATTCTTTGGTGAAACATGCTCGACTTTTGATCGCATATATAGCACGATGCCACAGGCTCGAAGAACGAGTAACGAAAATGGACGTACAATCGAACGGAAAGTTCAACGCTTACCAAATTGAGAGCTCCCCCACGGTCGGAGTCCATGGAATCGTGATCCAGAATAGCTTCGGTACCATCATTGATGTCACTGGCATTACTCCTGTCATCGCCGCTAATATCGGGGCCATCGACATCGCCGTGTAGATCGGCATCTGGAACAATCAAAATCAGACCGTTTATAAATCTTTAAACTAATTCATTTTTTAGTCTGGAGCGCGTGAGGAATGCCAAAATATTTTCATTTTTATGTGCATTCGTGTCTCCTTACGCGATGTCGACGTATCGACGCGGGGGTGACATGCAAAAAATGGTTTTACCATAGTTGTTAAAACGGGAAGTTCAATATAACGTATACATACATATAGATGGTAAAATAAAAATAAATGCGATCAGCACTTATGTAAAATCACAATAAATAGGTATTATACAGTTTTTCTTCGATGAGTTTAGAATGGTGATTCGTTAAGTTTTCTCCTTGAAGTTTATGAGATTTTGATAAGCGACACCTTTCATATGATATTGTATACACGATCGGGATTCACAGTTCGCAGATAATTGGAATAATTTCACGTTCCGCTGGCACTGCATAAATCAACCATTTCAACTTCGATACAAACAATGGGATTCATAATATGAATGAGCGAGTTCGACTTGAGCTTTTTCTTTAAATTACGGGAACGAGCTATCACTGCTATATGCCTACGCATTGAAAAAATAAGCGCGTGAAGAAGTAACGAGGTGTATAGAATTAGGGTTGGTACGTAATGAAATTACTAAACGAAGTAAACGTTCAACGAAGTAACAGTTCAACGTTCTGTTAAATACTTGGACAAAATTTGTTTTCTCATTAGCGTAATACCAATTTATTTACACATCCGATTGACAACTCGTTTATAAAGCATATGGGGTAGTTGATCGTGAAACTGATATACGACGAATGGATTCAGCGAATTTCGTCGTGTTGAATAAGTTTTAATACATTTATCAATATCTAATCTTAAATCTAATCCCAAGCAAAATTCCTCGCGAAGACCCACAAATTTGAACAATGCCATAAAAACCTCAGAATTAATTTTGTTTTCTTCGAAGGTATCCAAAAATTCCGTTCGATTAAAAAAGCTTTGAGCGCGTCTAATGTTTAATATTTTTCGATGTGAGAGAAAAATCGTGTAAGTTATTATTTTTGGAAGAACCGCGTGAACACTCTTGACAAAGATATGTTGGTGGTGTCACTTTCGCCCTTTAAATCGAGCCCTCGATCGTCCTTGAGTACAATCGAATCGCTAGTGCAGGTATTCGTGTTGGAATATATTGTATAACAATAGTTGATGTTGAATTTGATATAGTTGGTATGCACGGATTGGAATAAATTGCGCAGCACCGTCATTCGGCCGATCGGTCGACTGACTCAAGGGGTGATCGGATGATCGGGTGATCGAACGATCATCCCGCGTAAAATATGTGAATTATGCCGATGAAGGAGGCTCCTTATTCGAGTGCGTACAATCATTGTTGTTCTGCGTTCTATACTTGTCGTGACGGCGATGATGATGATGATGATGACGGTGATAACGCGTCGGTGTGCTCGTCGGTGTGCTCGTCGCGTGTAGTCGCATGTCCGCGAAGATCATTCTCGGATCGTCGAGGAATACCATTTTTCTCGTATCGGTGCACAGCCCGCGACTACAACTACTACCGAAAACAGTACTGTTCCCGAGCGTCACATCCGAGGGCTCGACGTGTCCTCCGTCGCGATCCAGCACGATAATAGTCGGAGGAATTTAGCTCCCGAGCACCCCAGCCGTACAGAGCGTCGTTCACTCGCCGCGATATCGTTACCATCGGCGAGCCAATGACGCTCGGACGATAATTCGCTCTCTCGGCGCTCGATTATTCATCGTATTCGCCGCAGCCGCCGTGTACATATTCGTTTTTTTCTCACAGTACATAACGGAATCACGAGCATTAGTCGTATAACTTATAACAATCGGCACTGACCGTCGACGCTTTCGTTAGCTATCCTCGAGCGTTATCGTTTTTAATCCAACTCGAGATTACATCGCGGCTTTTTATACTCGTACGCATAATTATTAAATTGCGGAGTACACCGGGCAGCTCGCAATCTGTCTCTTTTCAATGATTCGAGATAAGAATCGAATCGCGAACCGGCCCATTCGATCGCCTCGGCTCGGAAATAGGCGTATTATTATTATTATTATTATTATTATTATTATTATTATTATTATTATTATTATTATTATTATTATTATTCGAGAGGTCACGCGGCCGGGCGTTCAACGTTTTGTTGTTTTTTTCTTCTTCTTTTCACTCGCAATAATCTAGGAAGGCTTAGCACGTGATCCGACGCGTGGTTAAATTTGGTTATACATCGAGCCAACGAGGCGTTACGGTCCTCGTAGTAAGGCCACCACTGCGTGAATGTGAAAGTGACGCAACGGCGATGCGCCCAGGCAACGATAGCCCTAAGGGCTAAACTACCTCCGCCACTACGTCGACTGCACGCGCTCGCTCCATTGGCCGACGGCCGCCTGTCCCTCGAGTCTCATTGGCCAATGAAAAACTCTTGGCCGAACGAAACGACCTTCCCCCACTATCGCGGATGAAACAACCCTTGGCGTGCATCTATCATCGTATCTCATGATACACGACCTCTCCCTCGCCCTCCCTACTCTTTGCTAACATTTCTGAAGTCCCCCCCCCCCCCCCCGCCCCTCTCGGCGCCCCTCAACCCCCCTTCCGCATCCCACCCCTCTTCTCGCCAGTTCGTCGATCTTCTGGACGGCGGCCCCGTCGACGCCGCCCCCCCCCCTTTGCTCACCACGCCCCACTACCCCGCACTCGCGCACACGCACGCTCGTCCGTCGTACGCTTTTTCTTTTTTTCATCTGTTTCTCATACGAAGTGTAATACGACGCGCGAATAATCGTTCGGAACCGATTTCACGAACGAAACTTACGCCTTATGATCGCTTAACATCGGGTGACGCTGCTGCCCATGCACATGCGCGCGAGGCATAAAGCTTTTTAAATGTAATCATTACGATTCGCCACAATCGAAAATCCATTTGTTCACGCGGGTTTTATGGCTCGAGTTGCGTAGTTGCGCGTCGACGGAAGATTTATTCTTGGAAAGTATGTTTGCAATATGTTTTTTATACTCGACGACAATGAGGCGAACCAAGTCAATTGAAACGCTCTTGATACAAATGTTTGAACATTTGTTCAAAGCCGTTGAAACAAATTTGTTTAGAAAATACGTTACGATGATATTGAAATAAAGAGAACGCAAAAATGACGATATATCGGTATATTCTGTGGGAAAAGTCAAAATAGGTATTCTCGTTACATTAGGATGGCCGAGTCGAAAAAACATTAGTAAAAAAATCAGTTACCTACCCCGAGAGGAGAAAAAAAATGCTTTAGAATTTGGGTACGAACCGTTCGAATCGTCGGCGTCGGTACGGTCGTAAAGAAATGTGCGCGCGGGGGAATCAAGACAACGCGCATCGTTGGAAGTAGATGGAGGGGATGATATAGGTACAAGGCGTGCAGAAGGCCGGCACGTTAGAAGGAACCAAAATATGAGAAAGATCGCGATGCTCGAGGGATCAAAGAGAGGCAGAAATTCAAACAACTCCCAAAGACGCTTTTTTGGGGCCAATGTCCGTTTGCACAAGAGTTCTGTATAACAGTGAAATGTTTTCCCCAGGATTTCTCTCTCTCTCTCTCTCTCTCTCTCTCTCTCTCTCTCTCTCTCTCTCTCTCTCTCTCGCTCTCTCTCTCTCTCTCTCTCTCTCCCCCCCCCCCCCACCACAAGCTTTCTCTTCTTCTTCTTCCTTACATTTGTATTCAACGCTCTTTGTTTACCTGGTCCCTGGATTCCCCCGAATAATGTAAAAAAAGCATGGAAGCAGGTAGAGAGCAGATATATCTGCCGAGATTTTTCGTTGGTTGTTCAGCAAGAGCGAAGCTTATATTGATGGATTCACTATAAAATTTCAGTTACCGTCCAAGCGAGCGAGCGGTCTTCCCTTCTCCTCTCTGCGAAGGTTTGTATCGCTTCGTAGATGGGATAAAGGACACAGGTAGTCACGGTTGGGTAGTATACGCACAGTAGCCTCGAGGATTTTCCTTTATTCCCACAAATTTGCATCACCGCGTTGCCCCAACGCTAGTATCGTTTTTTTACCCGAAATTCATACTTTTTTCCGTGAGAATCGGGGACACCCAGAGGCGAAGGGGAACGATGGAAAAAGTACCTCGGCCCCTACACCCTTTGCACCTTTCTATTTTTCGATGCTTTTTATTGAGGTCCATCGACCCATTTTCTCGCGGTGGGGAGGCGGCAACACTTTTTTGGGGTCGTTTCCTTCGGTCTCAACGGTCTCACGAACCGTCTGAATCCCTTTTTGTGAAAATAAAGGATATCGAATATTTCTTATTCTCGTACGTTATATGCGTTAACATAGGCGTAAGCCATAGTAACGAAATCTTTGCGCACGCTTTTTGTCTTTTGTCGGTTTTAACGTTCCCAGGTGCGAAACGGTATCCACGCGATAAGATGTAACCGTCACTTCGATTCTCAAACCTTCGCTCCCGATCGTCCTTTAACAACCATCTCCGTCTTTCGGCTCATTTTCTCCCTTTTTTTTCTCTCCTTCACCGGTATGTGAGATTTTACGCTGTAGGGTAGACAATAGTAGGGGAAAAAACTTCGTTAGCTCTAGCGAGTCTCGCATTGCCGCGTGATTCCAAGGCTGCAACGGTTTTTTACTTTCCTCCTCATTTTTCGAGTCGACGACGAGTCTGATCGGGGGGGGGGGGGGGGGGGGCGAGAAAACCCTGTTTCTATCATCATAGTACATACCAAAAGTTTTTCGCTCTCGCGTCTTTTTCCACGAGGCACGGGAAAAATGTTTACTCGCGCGTTACTCTTAACGGTTTCTTATTTCTTTGACTTTCTTTCATCCCGTGTACTTCTATCGAATACTTTTGGGCCAAAGGTTTAACTAAAGGTACAAAAGGCGTCAGTGATGCCGGGAACGATTCGCACCTTTATTTCCTATTTTTAAATCCAATTGTGCTCTATACACGTACGTTTTTTAATACTTACAGTACTTTGGGTAACGAATATATACTTGAATTCTACAATGCAACAATTTTGAGCTCGCGCCGAGTCCTGCTTGTATAATAGTTTTCCATGCCGATTTTTGTCGATTATAAAACGTTTCTATAAACATTCGATCGCAAACCATCATCCGCAATAATTTATAGGTATGCGAAAGAGACAGTAACATTAGTTCGAAATATTCGACATTTCGTGACAACGAAAAAGATAACGTGTTTAAGGTTAGGCTTTAGATAAATGTCTCGATTTATTGTAATCGTATATATTAGAAAAGGGCTTTTCCAATCTTGCTATAAACTATACGCGGAATAATCAGGTTATTAACCGCCTCGTCGTGTCACTATTTTTATTCCCAACTATTCCGAGGGAGATTAGCCGATTGATGTACGATTTTCTTTCGCTCTGCTCATTTATCCGAAATTACAAGAAATCGCTTAGCCAAATTAATCTCGTTCGTTCCAAGGATTAAAACTCCCGCGCGTATTTTGTCAGAATAAAATGCGAGTTTCCTGAAATAAGCAGCTTCGTCCGTTTCAAGGGTTCCCTGTATATCGACTTACCGAAAGTAACGAAAACATTCGAAGGACCCACTTATCTGTGGGTCACCGCATAATCTGCTGCGTTACCCTCGGCACGTATCAACGTTCACTTTTCTTTGCAGAGGTGTACGGTTTGTGTTTGAAAATATCATCGCCGATTATTCGCAAACGTTCTAAATTTTCAGAAGGATATTGAAGATTGCCGAACAGTGTGCAGGAATCGCATACTGTCACAAGTTGATAACAACAATTGAGATCGATGGGATTATTTTGAGAGATGTTGATGCTATATTATTGAAATATTCCAAATATTTCCATATCCGTGTAAGTGACGGACGGCGCCACTCGTTAAACTGGATCAAACTGAAAAATATCATCTGCCGATCTATTATCGTCACTGCTATTATTCATATTTGTAAAAATGGGGAATTTCAAATTGGTTTACATCATTAAACCGGTTATGTCTTAAAAAATACATCGGGTGAGTATTAGATTTAGTATTCATCGTCGACCGTAATACCCATATATTTCACTTTTGAATATTATCATTGAGGTATTAATATTTTCTAGCGATAGAAAAAAAATACAATTTGTCCATTAATTGGCGTACGAGCTTGGTAATAAAATGCGACACTTTACCTATTACCTACTTGGACGTAGCTCATACGCTCGTACGTAGAAATTAATTATTAGGCAGCCATGGCAATTGTAGGGTACTACGTGGATAGAAAATATCGGGCAATCGAGCAAGCATATTTAACGTTCGCATGTACGTGTGACACACGGCCATATCCCCCCGAGCGGCCTATTCATCACCCCCGCATTCATTCATGAATCGTCACGGGATCAATTGCCGTGCTGCGGCGTACCCAAGGCGCAAGGGCAGGCATTTCCAGCTGGCTCTGCGCGCTACACGCTGGAACCATTCACCGCCGTCCACCGCCGTCCACCACCGTCCACCACCGTCCACCGCCGTCCGTGCCGATCATCGAGAATGGCATTTCTCGTACCCCGGTGCATACGTACATGCCAGTGATTCACGCGTGGTTTCGTTCCTCCAAATCCACCGAAACGCAAAGATTCTCGACCCTAATGAGCTGACCGTGATGCCCTGGGGCGCTCGGCATTATTTTTCCCGTTCCTCGATTTTGTATTCTACTGTGATCAAAATGATACAATGACACCTGACAAGGGGACCATCCATTGCTACATTTTTCCATTATATTCTTGATGTCGCCTTCCAAATTTCAATCTCTTTTCGTTCAATCCTTTCCTTAGATTATGCGAACGATTCTCAGGTACGCTCGTATAAGGGACAGTGCCTCGCGGATGTTCATGCATATTTATGACTAACCCTTGCATAAACATTTGGTTTTCTTTTTGTATTTAATGTTATACACGCCTCCTTTATTTGTTTAAAAACAAAACAAATCTATCCTGCAACCGATAAATTGTATCGCCAGAATTGCACTATAAATACTATATTTATATATATATATATATCATAAATAGCTTTTCTTTTATAATATATAAGATGCAGTGCAATCAATTTCCTGATTAATTAATCCGCAAAGTTTCAAAATCGGGATAGTATGAAATATCGAGCAATTTTGTTTTCGTTTTTTTGGTACGTTAGACACAAGTATAGAGAAGATGTTTCTTTTATGCAATTGCATTCGATTGGCAAGATGGAAGACGTAAATCTGCTTTCATTATAAAATAAAGCAACGTCGATCGAATATTTTTCGAAACTATAATATAGGTATCGTCGTTTGCGCTTAATAGTTTATTAATGAAAAAGCCGAAAACTCCATACGCCAGGAGAGATATTTATTAAACGCGATTGGTTTTCGTGGATGCAACTGATGTGGGATGTATACCACGAAACAAGCAAACGTTTCGATAAAAGGCGGGCGTTTCCTCCTTCTGGACTCGTCTTTGTGTCTGTGAATCTGTGCGTGTATATGGGGCATTCCACGCCAGATCGGACACCGTTTAGCTTTTGCATCTCCGATTCTTTTGATAATTTTTTATCTTCTAGTATTGGTTGAAAGAGGCCTTCGTGATTTTTTTTCATTTTTTTTGTCGAACCGTTTTCAAGATTTCAATTTTTCAAAAATTACGTTACTTTTTTTAAACATCCATAACTTTACGAACAACGGGCCAAACTGGACGTTTTTTTGTTGAAATTTTTCTTTCTAAACGCACTTTTGATAAAAAATATCGAACAAATTTTTCAAACCGTATTTCTATAAGATTTTCAATTTTTCAATATAAATTATTGATTTACAAAAAAACACGTACTGATCGATTTTCTTGATTTTTTGTTGTAAAGAACTGTCATTTATTCCACAACTTTTGAGCCTAGTTAGGTAATGGGACAACGATGGGATCTATTTTTTTCGATTTTTCAACTTCCATATTTTAGTTATCCGTGTTGAAAAATATTTGAAAAAAATACTATGCACAGGAACTACTATTAATAATTATTAATAATAATTATTAGTAATATTAGTAATAGTAATATATCTATAGAAAATATTGATTCTACCACGTTAATTAAGCATACCAAAAAGCCGACGCGTCACGAAGCTCGTCAAATTCTTCTTCTTTTTCGCTCCTTCCTGGCGTACCGGGAATATGGCTACGGTGAATTGCTACAAAGAGAAATCATAATTTTCACGGGTCTGTCCGATTTTGCGTGGTGCAGCACCTCCGCCCCCCCCCCCCCCCCCCCCCCACGCCTAAGATCCTCCTACCGAAATTCATTATTCTATGTCCGCTCTCTTTCCCTTCCTTTATTAATATAGGATGAAACACCGTAACGATTTAGCAATGCGAAACTTAAATAATTATCAAATAATCATCGTCTTTATAATTATTAGATCTTTGTTCGGAATGATTCACTACGTGATGCCATTATTATGATGTTTCTATTATTATTATTATTCTTCGTCGTCGTCGTCGTCGTCGTCGTCGTCCAAAAATCATATAAATTATTATTTGTCAATATCAAACATGTTTTTCCGTACTTTGTGAAGGGGCCCGCGTCGGAGCGTCTAAAGCCAACTTACCTGAGACGCGTCCTTACTTTCCCGGACCTAAATTGAAATCGTAACTCACACGTTATCCAAAACTATTTTTACACGGATGCGGCGGCTGCGACGACGTGTTTGTTTCTTATCGCGCGTATGTATATGTACAAATGCGGAACGTTAGGTATCACGTCAAGTATTTCGAGCTATATTACGAGACCAGAATTAGGAGAATCAGATTATTGATACTACTTTTTATAAGCAAAAGTATAATCGATCATCGGTTAATCTTAACGCTTCGACCACTATTTGTCTTCAATGGAAGAAGGTGCGTTACATCTTAAGATGTAGACATCGATACAGGCACGGTTTTGTCGTAAGAAGAAGGAAGGAGGCCGGTTAACAGTCGACAGAATATTACCTTGCAAATTGTTCCATAATTTTATTCTTCTCCGGTACATATTTATCGAAGAATAATATTGTCCTCGTTTATTTTTCAAACGACCATAAGTTGTTGATAAGTTATTCTCCGCAGAACCAAGAAGCGCATTTTCGATTGAAATTCACGACGTTTTTCCTGCGCGATATATTCTTTTTCTTTTTGGTACAGATTCGGAGGTTGGTATAATACATATAGACGCATATTCAAGAAAAATACGAGCGTCTAAGATGGCAGATCGTATTAGAGCACGAAGGGATTTTCCGTTCCCTCCCTCACCGTCGTCTTTACAGTTTGCTTCGTCGTCGTCGTCGTCGTCGTCGTCGTCGTCGTCGTCGTGTGTATATCATAGCGCCTTTGAGTAGCATCTGCTCCTATATATTTCTCGATCGTCATTCTTGTTCGGCCAGCTCACTCCGATCTCTCGTGCAAGGGCCAACAAAGAGCTGCTGAAACGAGGATTCTTCGCAACAGCTATGCGCATCGACGACTGGAGATCCTGCACGGGGAAGGCGACTCCACGCGACGGGATCGCTTCCCTTCTCTATGGTAAAATCACAATTCACGACGTTCTTTTAGCCAACTTACGATTTTATTAGGCCGTATGTCACTCGATTATTCTCCTGGCGAGATGCCCACTTCTTATATCGCACGAGAAACAAGGCTTGCGCCGCAATTCTTTGTCATTACGATGCAACAGGCTTTGTGAAAATGCCAATTTACTCGTCGTTTATCTTTGTTGCGTGGCCGATATTTTGTGGACGCGCAAACGTTTCTCCCATTGAAAAATTTCAAACCCTTTTGTTCGCGTGGTTCCAACCGTTATTAGATTCTCATTCACTGTACTAATGTGCGTCCATGCGACAGCTGAAATCATTCCGATCGACACTTTTTGAACGTTTCTTTTTTAAAAATATGTCTATGTGCCTATATCCAGAGGAGAAGAGCCTCGACGGCTCCGCTAAATACAAATAATTATACGATTTACAACGCTTATGGTAGAGTTTCAAGTCCAAGACCGAATGTAATTGAATAATTTATATAGATTAAATGCTATATTGTATCATAGAACAATATCACTATTTCAGAGATTTATTACTATTATTATTATTCGTATTCGTATTTCGTTCGATGTGCCTCGAACATAAACCCTCGCATCGAATTTATGTTGCTCTTGATTTTTAAATATGTCTCAAGAAATAAAATAATATGTTTGTCTACGTTGTGTGATACGAATCATCGAAATTCACAAAAAAGGACATGGTAATTTTTGCATAAATGAAGGATTATACCAAGGTCAATGCCGTTAGTTCATAAATTCGAAATGATGGTAAATAAATTGAACTGTAAGACATAAAAGAAAAACGGGCATCGGAAGAGACGTTCGAATATGATAGAAAGTACGATGGTGGAACGGTGAACTTGCGTCTGATGAGCTAGAGTCTTCGGAGTCCTACGAGTTATAACGTATAGAAACGGTAAATCCGAAAATGACGCTAAAGTATTGACCACATTCCCCGTGATTCGGTAGTGGCGCGCGACGCCAGTGCACTTACGGGACGGGGGGCTGTAGCGAGAGGATGGAGTATTGAAAAGAAGGGTTGCAACAGCAGGGGAATTTGAGAGCCAATAGAATAACAGTGTTTCGTCATATGTTTTCAAGCCGAGGGATATACGAAGGGGCCCCTTTTTGGCAAGAGACGACGAAGGGGTGGAACTCCCGTCACCGACAGGCAACAAGAACCGATAAAGATGACGATAGACTGAAGAACTGGTTTTTCGGACTTTTAGCGGGGTGAGTATAAAACCGTTAGGTTGGTCGCGTGCCTGTATCGAGACACGTGGCGGTTCTCCGATCACCCGATGCTTTACCTTGGCTGTTGATTCTCTCCGGCACATGCACACGCTTCGTATATAACCCGCTTAGAAAACATAAGAAAAGCTCTCACAACGTTGAAAAAGGCCCGTACGAGCGGCTGGCGTCGGTAAGGTCGATTTGCCGTGTCTCCCTAATAGCAAGCTATATACACCCGTTATTTGGTACCCACACTTTGCTTTTGCTGGCTCGAGCTAACCCTTCTTGAACGACCTTTTTCACGGTACGCTACGAGACATTATATATATATATTCAAGAAGCTATCCCTCCGGAAACACTTTTTGTTACATCAAAAGTCTCGTGACTCGATAACTCGGATTTCCGGTACTGTTCTATTTAAAAAAAACGCTGCCTGATAGAAATCCAATCACGAATAAATCAAATGGCGATGATGAGTGGAATCATAATTTTTATCGTAAAAGTCTTATTCATCGCCGACCCTACGTGCCTTTCTTTTGTGTGTGTGTGCATCAGTGCTGTGCGAGCCATTGTGGGATCGTGATTCGCGAGCTTTGTATAGAAATATCCTCGCCTAACCTCACAAATACTCCGAAACTCAGAAGTAAACCATACAACGAAATGTATCGATACGATTTACTTATTATTAGAGAACGCGAAGAGCGCGAGTTCGCATGCATCCACCAGTCCTTTGAAACGTACCCTATACTTTCTCGCTCATAGGCTAAATCGATATGAATAATTCGATGCGATGTTTTTTTCGCGCGGTTTCTATCATGACTAGGAATAATATCGCAAATGCCATTATTTGATGAGAGACAGTAGGTTGTTATTACACGGCTTTTGTGAAAAATAATTTGTTCGATTATTGATCAATTGTCTTAAACGATGATAAACATTGGAAGATTCCTCATACAGCGACCCAAAGAAAAAAATTCCAACCAAAAAAACGTTTCACATTGATGCCAGTTACTATGGCACCAACGAACTATACTTCCTCCATGAAAAAGTAAAAATAGAATTTGATATAAGAGGGATGGAGATGGAATTAACGAGAGACTTTGAGAAAGCGGAAAAAGATGGTCGACGACCGTGACTCGGAATATTATTTGAGAAATACCGGCCACGCATAGGTATTATTGTAAAAAATGGCGAACCCAAAGACAGAGGATGTTAGAGCTAAGATAACCGACTATAAAGAAATATGAAAAAGAAATCAGATGGTCGGACGATGCATAGTCTGCAGAGTATATGTTAATATAGACGCAATCCGCGCTCAAATAATCGACTCGAATAGGTACACGCCATACTTCTGCGAAAGCGATAGAACAAAATGGCTTCGGGTATGCCGCGTGCTCCGCGCGCGTCCTTACAAAGTCGCTGCTATCATGATATATATATTGTGACGTTGCACAGTTTTACCCCCCCCCCCCCCCCCGCTGCATCAGCTCGTCCCAAAGGCAGCCGTTTCACCTATCTAAAACATAAATTATCAGTAAGTATTATTATTCCCTTCCCTTATATTATTTTTGTAAATAGTGCAAACACTTACGCGTCGCCCCGAAGAGAATCACCACCGAGAAGAGCCACAGCACCCCCAGGATCACCATCATCGCCACCCGGACATCATCCCGAATAACCTAAAATAAAATAACCACGGAAAGAAAAAGGAAAAGAAGAAATCAACCATTAAAAGAACACTCACCATCCACCGGAGGAAAACCCATCGAGGACACCCGAACGGAACGTTACCCACCGCGCACTCACAAAAATATATAAAATTATCACCACTCGGAAAATATAAACCCGCACTCTCCAAACAAAACACCGGCACGCGTCATCGCCACATCCCATCAGCTGTCCCCGAGCCATCAATCGGCGACGGTGACGCAACGACCAAGGAGATGGCAGCAGCGTCCGGCGACATCGATAGCCTTCCCACCCGTCCTACTTACGCGACACCTTATCTTACAATATCGATAAATTCCCGTTACGCCTAGTTCCCGATAGAGCCTGCCCCCAACATTGTCCCCAGAAATATCGACCCCAGTGTCGCCTCATCGATTGACCCGTGACCCGCGCGGCCAATCATGGATCAAGGATCTCCCATGCCTCGTCAAATCAGAGGCACGGGAGAAATTTAAGAACACCCGGAAAATTCGCAAGTTCCGGCACGCCATGTGCCGGACACTTTGCGACGAGCTGTATTAGAGGATAAACGTTAAAATAATTAGAGCGACGAGAGAAGAGTTAGAGTGTGAGAATAGTTAGAGATAGAGAAGTGCGAGAGTGTTTGAGAGTAGTGAGAGCGGAGTGAGTGAGAGAAAGAGAATCGAGGATACGAGAACGAATTTTGGAAGAGAAAAAAACGACGACCCGGCAAACCAAGGAACAAGAGAGAGAGAGAGAGAGAGAACGCGAGAGCAACGGAGAAGACGTAAGTGTTTGCACCATCGAAATTTTGGCACCGATCTTTTTCATTTTTATATTTCGGCCCTTTTGCGAAAAAATTGTATTCGAGTTCCTCCCCCCCCCCCCATTCTTGTTCCCGGTTTAGAATCTCCCTAAGCATTAATTATCTCCGTCAATTTTCACGGAGGAATAGTCATAATTTTAATTATCAAGTGGAACGGCTGTGTAGCATTAAGCCGCGTTATATTCGAGATTTTCCCGACGGCCTTCGACCGTCCTCGCCAGTCATTGTTCGCGCTACCCGTATTTACGTTTTTTTTTGTATAGAGTCCCCAGTTATCTCGTCCAAGTCCTCACTTGGCGAAATATTATTTCAAATAGCGGAAATTGGCCAGTGGTAATTATTAAGAGGCCATCGCGTCGGAGAACCGACCCTGAGCTAACCCCCAATATTCATCCTCCCCTAGTCTTCCCAAAATAATTGTTTGCACCCCCTCCCTTGTGATAAAATTTATTTTGTTATTTTTTTTTTAAGTAAAAATAACTGGCGCCCATATCCATCAATTTTACTGGTATAGATTTTTTGTATTATTAAGATCGCCCCCGAGATCGTCCGCCGAAAATAAGTATTAATTCTTTTTGTGTGATATATAATTGTTAACTATTGATATCTAAATAAAATAAGGATTATTATATTTTTGTGAATTCGTGTCGCCATATCAAATTAAATTTTGTTGTCCCCCACCTTTCCCCCAGTTGTTCCTTCCCCAACGGCGTGACAATATATATATATAGCTTTGTCTGTCTGTGCGTGCGCGTTTGTGTGTGTGTGTGTTGGAAGATGGAACATTTTAGAGGAAGTTTGTCGAGGTGGAGTTTCATCGGACAGATGCGGAGCGCCAGAACCGTTAACTCGCTCGAGACATAGTGTTATAAAATTGCATTATAGAACCCAAAAGCTAAAGCATTTCTGTCTTAAAGAATCTGGGCATCATCGAGGTTCGTCAACGGATGGTGTAGTAAAGAACACCCACTACTAAAACTATTATGAAACTTACACCCGAACCCTATGCAATATGACTTTGGGCCCTGGATTAACGAAGTGATGGAGGGCACGTGTTTTATATGCAGACGCATAGAGGCACTCACCCTGCCATCAGAAAATACAAAAATACGCATATATGTATAGGCATAAGATAAGCCGAGCTAGGATACGAAAGTTTTTTTTCGATAGACTTAGCGCAGATGTTTCAATTCTCGGGCGTTGCAAGCTGACTACATACAATATGATTATTATACCTTACGACATGATGTATATTTTAAAAAAAGATCAGAAAAAAGGCTTATTTCCACAATTCTGTAACAATGATGATGAATAATATTATATTATTGTATTATATATGATTAATGGTAACTCATTCTCTATTCAGCGAATATTTGCTTTCATATTTATTCAAATTTAAAGATATTCGGACGGTTCGGTACATTTTTCACTGACATCGGTGCGAACCGCTTCGGGCACATTTTTTTGCACCGCGGCTACGCGTGAATATTCGATAGGGAAATAGGGCTATGCATATAAAACGTGGCGTTTCCGCACCGGGAGTTCCGTAGTGGCACTCTGGGTCCATTCCGAATTGGCACCCCGACGTGCGACCCGCTCGGTGATGTATGGTGCATGGTGGCTGGTCATTCATACCGCGGACCATACTGCTCGCACCGCCCCTTCGGCTACTTTACGACATTCCACTGAATATATTCGGCCTGCATTGTATAATGAAATTTGCATAATTATAAAATCCTTATATAATCTTTATACATATATATACATATACAACCCTTTGAAACAATGTAACTGTTTGACACATCAGGTTTTTTAATACTTCGTACAAATCTCGCTGTCTTTATGGACTACCCAAGTAGCGATTGAACTCGATTTATTCCGAACAATATTTCGATGTTCGAGTGAAATACTTTTAAAATCAATTGAAGTTAATGTTTTTAACGGTGCGAGAAGTTAATCGTCGCATTTATCCCGCTCTTAAAAATGGTTACGATTCGGCTCGACGTTCCCTCACATATAAGCGACGCTCGCATACCGAACGAGGATACACCACATCGCGAAGCAGTGAGAAAAAAAGAGGGAAAGAGGGAAAGAGGGTAAAAGGGAAAGGGACGGGGTCCGAACCTCGTGGATACTATTATTTGAATATTCTGTATTTAAGATTCGTCCGGCGTAGGAAGGCACCGTGATTGTCAGATTGGTACGCGAGTCACGCAGTCTAGCACGTCATACACATCAAACCTACCCCGACGATGCAAGCTAGGGTCAGAAATCCGAGGCTCTTCTCTATGTCCGCTGCTACTGCTGTTGAATGTTATGCTACCTAGGCTGCCACTTCTGTTACTGCCACCGAGCTACGATGGTCGCGGACAGGAGAGACGGGCGAGAGGGAGAGAGAGAGAGCGACACACACACACACGCATACGCGCGCGCACACAGAGCCGGAGAGACTCGCTCTACCGTCGGAGCACTTTACATTCGATTTTCACGCTGTCCTGATCCTGATATATGTGACACGTGCTTTGTCATATCGACAAGCTGTTAGCTTATTTTCTATTCCGTTATATGTTCCGTCTACGACCATTCGACGATGTCATACAGCAATTAAAAATACGTTTTTATTGTGCGTATATGGTCGGTCACGAAAATATTCGGACACCTACATAGAGTTGCTTGAAACAGATTTCAACCAAATGTTCAAACAACCATAAAATTATGATACTTATGATATATTAAAACGTACTTTTCGAGCTACATGAGCGCAAAAAATAATTATTTCATACGTACGATTATTATACGTACGAATTCGTAGGTCACGCGAATATTCGGACATTGTACAAATTAAGGTTACAACAATGCCTAAATAATAATTCTTACCTTAAGATTAATATTTTATTGGGTATCCTTACTGTAGCATAACATGCCTTAAGCGGGTTGGCACGTGGGAAATATTTTTTTTAATAATCTGGGGTAATGCGATGCCCATTCCTCCACAAGCCGTTTTTTCAACTTCTACGTTCTTATGGGGATTTTCAGAATTTATCGGTCCAGTTCGTCCCACCAATTTGCAGTAGGATTCAAATCCGGGGACTGTGGAGGTGGGTGCACAACGTTAGCACATGTAGGATACATTGAATATTCGTGAAAAATCTGCGTGTTGGTGCTTCGGATCGTTGTCTTGATTACATTTTAAGCCTTGCCCAACCCTCATTTCAGCAGTGCTATTTTTAAATTGTTTCATAAAATGGTCGGGTATTTCTTCGGGGTCGGGTTGCACTTATGCAGAATACCCCCTATAAATACCTACCTACTAATTAGGTAATACACTACGTGCGATGAAATATGATATCCCATATGATTACCGAACCGCGACTGTGCGACACAGCGCATTACAAATGTTTTGGATGCACGGTTCTTTTCGTTCTCTTCACACTCCACCTACGCTTCCATTACCACCATAAATATCAAATTTGATTTCTTTAGCAAAAATTATGTTATTTCACCACTCATTTTCTTTGGAATTTTGTTAGCCTTCTCCTTCTATTTGACGTGTTAATATACGTTTTTTTTCGTGGCTATCCGTCTGTTATATATAGCCTTCTCGCAACAATGTTCGCACATTTTCTAGGTGTACAGTAATACACCCCGTTCTTCCCGAATCGCCGTAGCCAATTTTGCCTTCCGTTCTTTATACTTTGTATTATTATATCACGTCGATCACGAATATTTCAAACTCGCAGGCGCCCACTTGCGCGAATTTTGGAACATATATAATCAAAATGTGAAAATGAACTTTCATAATAAAGAAAACAAAATATCTACGAAAAAGTGTACAACAAATCTTTATCAAATTTAATTTTAACCTTTTTCTGTTTACAAGAGTCATTTGCTAACGTGAATTGTAAAGAGAGAAGAGCCGGGAAAAAATGCGAGACGGTATATGCGGGTGAAACTAATGTAAAACTTCATTGATCACCATTTATAACTGGCGCCCATCTAATTCGCCATTCACAAAATACGAAACGGAATGGATAAATGAGAATGAAAAATTGAGCACGGGGAATCTGCTTAAAACATTCATGATTAAGTCTTATAATTATTTTCTTTGGTGAGGAATTTTCGAATTATGTTAATACGAAACATTTTCATGGAATGACTTTTGCGAAGAAACAGATTCTTTCTATTGCGAGAGTCGATCCTGTGACCTGTATATCTGGGGCACTTATTCACCGACTGCGACTCGTCGAACACAACGCAGCCCCGCCCCATTCTACACTTATTGTTAGAGAAAAAAAACATCGTGTATTTTTCGAAAATCCGAAATCGTTGAGTTGATATACTTATCTAATTTCGTGAAAAACTATTTCGTGAAAATTTCAAGTCGAAACTCGCAAAGTTGAGTGAGCCGCAACGCTTAAAAGCCTAGGGTAGCCAATTAGATATAAGTAGTGCTTACTACAATGCTTTTATACATACATTATGCATAAATAAATTTTCAAGCTCATAGAAGTCCTCAACAATTGCTCAATTATCCTAAACTATGCAACAGATACGATCTTCGGCTTAACATGTTCAGAATCTTGCTCTCCATATTTTTTATTATAACGTCTATAAAAAATATTCGCTCTGTTTGTTTATATAAAAATAAGTACCAATTTTTTGGCTTTTTTCAGAGACCATGAGTTCGTCAAGAATATTTATGTATATTTCAGTATAGTATATTTTATGCACAAAACATCCATAAAAGTGAACGCTTTTTCTGTTGAGATGTTTTACGAAAGCTCCCGAAATTTCACCAGCCACGTAATTCACCGTGTTACATGCTCCGCCTTGTCTATCCCCCCCCCCCCAGCTCGATCTACAAATGTTGTAACGATGTCGATTTTTGTTTCTTGTTCAAACAAAAATATACCGATATGTACACCAACTTTTATCATTATGGTATGTCTTTATTAGCTTCGTTGTTAAAAAGTTTGAAGCCTCAAAGTTTTCGGTCATTTCGAGCAATTGAATAATTAACGACCCATTTTATTCTTTGTAAAAAAGAATAAATTCTCAATCTTTCGATCGATTTTCAACGCATTTTCCTTCATCGTAGATATTCAAACATTGTTGGTCAATAAAAAGTAGCATCTACAAAAAATAATGATATGCCTATAGTGGCGGGAACGCAGTGACAACTCAAATTCAATCTTTCGGACTATACCTGTTAGCAATTATTTTTTTCATGGCGTTGAACAAGGAACGTGTACAAAAAAAGGTGTCCCTGCGGACATGATAGAATTTTAGATATGGTTTCTGATTCAAATACATATATAGGTTGTGCGCAAATTATCTGGACACGGAAAAATCCTAGGCAGTTGGCGCCGATACAAGTAAAACGAATTTCTTTAAGTTGTCGTGCGATGAAAATTGGCAGAAATATTAACTCGCAAAGTTTGAAAGTTCAAACAACGCCATCGAGCCCTTTGGAGTTCGGTGATCAAACAAAAATTATTCTCCGTGTCGACTCGTCGTTTGTTTATTAATGGTTATGTTGTCAGGATGGACAAAGAAAGAAACAACTATTCATAAAAAAGTCATGAGCGGAGCACGAGCCCCCAATTTCGGCTTTTATGGCCATTCGATGAAGTGACATGAATAAATTTGATTTTCGTCCATTGTACAAATACCCCCGACCATCTATCTTTTGGAATTGTCTCGATTCTTAAAAACAAATAAGGTGGAGGAGGGTAAGTCCTCTTTATATTTTAAATCCATCTATTTTCTATCTGTTCCATTGAAACTCTGCGAGATTCAAAGACACGGGAGTTCCCGCGTAAACTTCGACAAGCGCCGCGTGCGGATAGAGCCGTAAGAGAGGTTAGGTGCGTGCGAGGCCCACGAGAGGCAGTAGTGAAGTAGTCGTGCGAGAAGCAACATACATTCTAAGACGCTGTATTAATATAATAAAGTTTTGTTTCACATTTCACCCTGTGGTTTTCCATATCACACGAGATAAGAGGCAGTGGAAATAAGAATAAAGATTTCCGACAATACCAACTTTGTTCAGTTTCAATGGAACAGACAGAAAATAGATCGATTGAAAGTATAAGCTTGCAAAATCTAGTCCGAACTTGCTTCAGTGCTGGGGCAAGTTCGAACTAGTTGACTTTCAGTATTAAAAAATATTTTGTTGGTTAAAAGTTACATTCTTTTAAATATAAGAGGATTTTTCCTTAATTAATGAACAATTAACAAAATATTATAACATCAACAAAACAATATTTTAATAATTTCATCTTCTAATGAATCGCGGCATTTCTCCCTCGCGTTTGACTTTTCACTCCGCTTCTTCCATGTAAATAATCCATGATTGTGTTTAATGGAATTTTATATTTTTCGCTGGCTCTATATGCATTTGTTTCGCCTGTTTTTATCTCCTCTAAAGCTTCGTTTAACGTTTGGTTTGTGTACGTTGGTGTTCTTTTCTGAACATAATTTCGAACCATGTTGATCCTACAAAATCGTTAGCTACATAAATATCCGAAACTAAGTACTGATTGTAGGACAACAATGTAGAAAAAATTTAATTTACGTGCCAATGACCAAATACGACCAATCTTGCCGAAATAAATCAATAAGACGCAAACATAGAAAACGAATCGATAAATGAGGAATATAATTTATCGAATCAGTACATTTCTGTAAAAATATGGAGAAACAAAATGAATAGGTAATGTCTAACGGCATCTGTCCGGCATTTTAAGAAATAATAAGCGGGTAAATTTCCGTGCAAGTCTGAAAGTTTCACGCTGTATTTGTTTAAGCGTTTTACGATATATTAATTGTCAGAAGGATCTTTGAAAATAGAAAGGAATCGACGATCCCGTTGATTTAGCACGGAATAACTCTTATACATATATATTCGTGAGCGCAAAAACGCCCTGATGTATACGGTGGGTTTCACCAGCCCACGATTTCACAGCTGTGACGATTTTCTTTACATAATATTTATTATATCAGATGATTATCGAAAGTCCATATAGACCCAATTACTTCCAATAACAAAAATCGATCATACAGGGTGGGCCATCTGTTGGTACGTTTTTGAATTCCGTCGTATGACAACGGCAAACGAGCTACAGACCCGAAATTTTTACAGTTCATTAGCCATACTGTCCGCGGCATGAAACAACATGTTTGCTCTTGAAGAGCGTTTTGAAATTTTAAAAACTTATTTTCAAAGTCAGTGCTGTGTCGCCGAAACTATGCGAATTTTGAAAAGAAATATGGGTCGTGATAAAGCACCCACCGAAGGCGCTATACGTAAATTGGTGAAGAAAGTTCGTGAGAAAGGGATGTTAGTGGATGACAGAAGTGGTCCCAGAGCTCGGACAGTGCGCACACCCGAGAATATCGGGGCTGTAGCCCAAAGTGTGAGACAGAATCCGACGACCTCAACTCGACGCCGATCGCAGCAACTGATCATTAGTCGCACCAGCCAGAGGAGAATACTGCACAAAGACCTCGGATTATTCGCCTACAAGATCCAGATGACTCAGGAGTTGAAAGCAAATGACCATCCGCTTCGATATCAGTTCGCTATGTGGGCCATAGACCAGCTCAATAATGACGTCGATTTTGGTCGAAAAATCATCTTTTCGGACGAAGCGCATTTCCATCTCGGCGGATATGTGAACAAGCAAAACTGCCGGATTTGGGGTTCGGAACAACCACGCGCAATCGTAGAGAGACCAATGCATCCTCCAAGAGTCACAGTTTGGCGTGGATTTTGGAGTGGTGGCATAATTGGCCCATTTTTCTTCGAAAATGATGCTGGCAACGCCGTTACCGTCAATGGCGAACGCTACAGAGCCATGTTGACCAACTTTTTATGGCCTAAAATCGACGCTATGAATGTGGACGACCTTTGGTTTCAACAAGATGGCGCCACATGCCATACAAGCCGACTTACGATCGACCTTCTGCGCACCAAGTTTAACAACCGCATAATCAGCCGTTCAGGAGATGTCAATTGGCCTGCGCGTAGCTGCGATTTGACACCGCTGGACTTCTTCCTGCGGGGTGCCGTTAAAGACCGATGTTATGCGGATAATCCAGAGACAATTCCAGCTTTGAAGAACAACATTACGGCTGTTTTGAGTGAAATTGGCGCCGAGGTAGTTCAAAATGTCATCACTAATTGGGGTGAATGGCATACTGTAAGGCCAGTAGAGGGAGCCACATGAACGAAATCGTTTTTCATTCTTGACGGGGATACTTTTAGCTTTACAACAACAACAAAATTAATAAAAAATATCAATGCATACTCTTTTGATCGCATTTTTAAAAACGTACCAATAGAAGGCCCACCCTGTATTACCCCGGGACCGCTCGGGTATAGTGCGACGAAGAGTTGGAGAGAGACGGGGTTCTTGGTTATGCTTGTTTTCCGTGATCGTGACTAGACAAGATGATTTTCGACAGTCCTTTTTGTGTGACCCGCTGTTGACGAAGATATCCGTCGATTATGCGCTTTCGTCCGGACTGTAGATCGTCGCTCCGACGGGATCCCTCGCTCGTTTATGATATTGTGATTTGCCGTTCGGGACTTTGTTGCGAGGCACCTCTGAGCTCGTCGGTGTCCACCTTTCGAGTGCCTGATGCCGGGCTCCTTCATCGACCACTCTCCCCTCCTTTTCCGATTAGGCTTCGCTGCTGTTCTCTCTCTCTCTCTCTCTCTCACACACACACGCACACACACGGTATAAACATTTGTATAAAGAGAGTCAATGAGTTTATATAGAAATAACCGTTCGACCTTTTCGAGAGTTTACAAATCATTTGTTTTGCAAATTCCTGAGTTTTTAGAGTTTTTCTTGAATAAAGATGAAAGAGGTCGATCGATCGGTGTCTGTATATATATTTGGATACGACTAAAAATAAATAGATTACACAACAAAATGTCCGAATATGCAGGTTCTTTCATCGAATTCGATAAAAGACATAGTTATCATTACGCTTAACGAAGCCAAAGATTCGATTCAGCCCCTTTGAATATTTGTATAAAAAATCCATGAAAATTGTAAGATGGAAGGATCCGAGCGGATCCAACAGGTCGGCATATACGTACGTAGGTACGTACACAAATTGCAAACGAACGCAACATAGTTTGATCGCATGTTCGGGTCTTCACGGTTCCATCTGGCGGTCAAAAAAGAATATTTCATTGGACCAAAGCTTTGTCCACGGGGAAGAAAAAGTTTGGGACGTCAATCACTAATAGCGAATGCATTGATTTTTGGCTCGCAGGACAGTGCCGAAGGCGTTCTAAAGGGAACGCGGGTGAGAACAAAATCACATCGCACGATCACCCTAACCTAACCAGTGCGTGCGCCCAGTATCGGTAAATGGGGCTGCTGGTTGCTATTTTAAGCGTGTCACCGCCCCCGCAGTGTTTTCACGGGACGGTGAGCACCCCTGGTTTTTGAGCCGGGCGTATCTTGTCGTTGAAGGGCCAGCCAGGCCGGAGCTGACTAGACGCGACTAGATGCGCGAGGGGCGGGTGTAACCGAGTTAAATGACGCTACATTACCACCCTCTCCCCGATACAAGGGTTGTCCGAGTGTGAAATGCCCTCCGGCTTATCAAGCTCCCGCAGAGTTTTTTTTTATTATTATACTCGCATGAAAACCCGTATAGCTCGGCCCAAACCGTTCATGGTGCGGTTGTCGAGGCTGCTGGCTCGCTGGCTGCTACCTAAGCAAAGTATCCATTTCGCCCTATTATACGTTAGGCATCGGTCTCACCGTTAATATCTCTTACCACCGTATTTAAACGGCGGTGCGATATTTACGTCCCTCTCTTTCTCTGCATCCCTCTTTCTCTCTCTCTCTCGCTCTCTCTCTCTCTCTCTTTCCCTTCTCCATCCCTTCGAAAAATGTTAAAGACTAATGAAGCAATCTATTTGATATTCAATTTGGATGAAATAATGAAGCTTTTCTCGTTTTTTCACGTACCAATTTTTGAAAAAACATAGAATAGGGCAGAGAATAACAGACAAACAAACAAAAAATAAATCTTCATAATTCAAAATTGATATGAAATTTAGCGGTACTCGACGTAAACGATTCTACGAAACTCGACAAATTTGATAAGAAGTATCTGTACTGATGATATTCTATCCCGTAGGCTGATAACCTTTTTTCTATGTATAGTTACGTTATGGATTTAAATACGTTTACCTTACCGAACGAGTGGGAAAGGTATTGAATTTCGCGAAAATCTATGAAAACGATTGAGATTTCATAAAATGTGGCAATTCGGCGGTTGTCTTCGACTCCAAATTATTTCCTTGATTATTTCCGTCCCTATATGCAATTTTCTGTACACTAACTAATCATACGTGGCCCACTATATTATGGAAAACCTTAAATTCTAAAAAGCCTATACATATATATGCGTTTCAGTTACACACTGTGCTATGTGAAAGGTACGAATGAACGTTCATGGGTACTGTGCGTATGTTCATTTTAAAAGAACAGTATGGACATTGCTTATGTCGCGTGGTTATGTTGTGTACTTTCTATTGATACCTTCGGTGAAAAATTATTTGAAAATTCTCTTAGGTGGAAGTTTTTGAAATATCCTTGTGTTTACCTACAATATCCAATGAGAAATGGACGAATCGATACACAGTGTGTACCATTTTTTCATCCCCGAAATAAAAGCTTTTGCTACGCGTAATGACCAGGCACTAACAATAAGACACTTTTCGCCTACGATAGCCTACGATATAATTTACAGGCCAGTATAGATTATAAATGTCCACTGTTTAAATATGAAAGAGAAGCGTATTGTGGTCAGTTAATGTATTGCACGTAGTTGTCTGTTGAAAAAACGACATGTAGCAGGGCGCTACGTGTCTATAGCGATATGTATGGGATTAACTGGTTCATGAAACAAATTGTATGAAGCGCTCGATAATGACGTGATATTGATTCCTGATTCGAATAAATAAGGACCCTAATGAATATAGTACCTGAATTATTTTCCGAAGGCTTGATTACGGATCAAAATAACTAGTATCAAACTTATTGTTAGTGAATTCTTGTAGCGAGTGACCGAAGCGGAACGATAGTCGATCTACCTGGTCGGCCCATTGTTTCTGCCCTACGACAATTATATATGTATAGACAAGGTGACGTTCGACTTCCCGTGAAACAACAATTATATATAGCAGCTTCTTCGAGCACCTCCCACATTTTTGCTGGTCGCACCGCACCACTACTATCGATTGTTAGGTGGTTGCCTGGCGGGATTAGTTATAGGCGAGCGCGATTCTTTTCCAACTGTGATCACGTAATCTCTCTCTCTCTCTCTCTCTCTCTCTCTCTCTCTCTCTCTCTCTCTCTCTCTCTCTCTCTCTCTCTCTCTCTCTCTCTCTCTCTCTCATCCTTTGTTCCGCAATACAAGAATAAATAAACAGATATTGCGGGACACTTTTACGTTAAATTGATCACAATAATGGTTTCAATTATGTGAAAAATTTCTACCTAGGGGCTTCCCTATTTGCAATCATTTCATCCTACGAATCGGGAAATATGTACCTATAATATAACAGATCCAACGTTAATCTACATTTTATATTAGGACTAGATGAAAAGTGGCATTTCCAACGTTTTACCGTTTGATCCTACTCGCGTGTATTAGATGGGCGATAATCAAGCATCTCTTCGATTAAATAGAAACCTTTTAAAAGATACTAACACAATACAATTAATTTATAACATATACATATACATTATATATAACAGTGGATATTGCGAAACAAAATTCAGGCGATTACGACGAAAAAAGGTAGAAATTTAACACAAGTTGTAATTATCGAAACTGTTATTCACGAAAGCCGAAATTGCTATACGGATCGTTATATAGGTATTACCAAAGATGATTGCAGTATTTGGAAGAGAATGGGAATCCTTGACCCAACTTAGCAAAGCAAAAGCGACTATTTATTCGTTTTAATTTTTGGCATAAGAAACTTGACGAAAATATCAATTGTTTTCTCGTCGCGAAAATAATCAGATCGCGAGGAGAAGGAGGGGAAGGAATAACGTTGATACGATGCCGGGTATATCCATTAAGATTCCATCCAGTAAGATTCAGTCGTAGACGATGAAAATAGGAAGAAAATAAGTGGTGACACGAAGAGCGTGGGTGATAATAGCGTCGACAGGTGGTGCAGGCCCCGAGGGTTCATTCAAGTTTGAATGGATATACCGATGAACATCGAATGCTTGATTTTTCGTGAATAAAAAAGCTTTCGGAATAGGATGGACGAAGTGGCGGCTGCGAAGAGCGGCCTTCCTGCACGGTCAACTCTCAAAATCTGGCAATGTAGGGCATCGGACGTCGCATAGAACACATACCGAACGCGCCGGTTTCAAGAATCTCGCTTCTCATCAGCCTGTTGCGGGTCTCGTCCTTACCCTTCTCAGCACGCCACCACCGATCAGCGTATGTATGTATAAAAACGTTCAAGGGTTGCACCCCTATCCAACTCGACATTGTTCACTGGTCCCCGCGGGCAATATAAACTTCGGCACTTTTGTAGTGGCGGGAATAGCTGATTTTACTTTTGCTTCGCGTGGCTTTTCGAGGCTCGCTCCGCACCACGTTGCGTGCTTGTCGTTCTCGACGTGGTGTTAATTGATTATAATAAACAACGCAGGGCTTATAGCACAAGCATAGCGAGCATAGAGTCGTGGTTGACCACGACCGACCCGACTCTTATCTTTACCCCGAAGAGCGAGAAGGGTTAAACACGGAACAACGTGATTACCCACCTATCGGTCATCGAGTTGTTAAATTGGTATATTCATCCAGTTCAACATGTGCAATGATTTATTTGGAGAAATCGCTTGAAACATAAGCGTGCCTTTCAACACCTTTCTCTATGCGTCGTTGTTTCTTTTCTTTAAACTTCAACTTTAAGATACAAGAGGTATCGATACGATGCAACCGCTATCACCTCGTTTGTCTCCTACACTTCCAACAATTTTTCTATTTCTCTTTTCTTTGTATATTACCTGGTTGGGGATTCTTCTTCTTTTTATTGATCTTTTGTCTTTTGTACCCAGCTCTCAGTCCAAACCCATACCGAATTATGATTTCTTCTGTATATAACTTTTCAATGATAACTCGAAGTAACTAAGTAGTATAGCCAGACTTCCGTATATTGAATCGACCGTATACGATACAGCAATTGAATTTTTTGTGCACATTCCATGTTCGTAATATTCGTTTTGTAGATCTCAGAAAACAATGTCAGATATTATAATAAAATAGATACCTACCTATAGAACTCTTCTTGTCGAGGAAATAACATTGGTTATTCCTTTTGTCTTCAATAAGGCCAGCTATTTAAGTAAACTACTACTATTTGTTGTTGCACAATTTTGGTGACAGGATGCGACAAAATCACGTAGTGCTCCGTTCGTTTCCCCAACCCCAAGCGTGGAGTTGTGTTAATGTTATAAAAATTTCCGACTTATCGAATGATTCGAATAAAATATCCTTTCGAACGTAATGGATTATTTGAAAAATGAGACAGAGGCTTATAGGCGCTTATACGAGCCTCAACACATTTCGCCGATATTTCCGACTAAACCGATTACATTCCATTCAGACCATTTTGATTTTTATGTCCTCTATGATTTTGTTCAAGTATTCTATATTTTGTTATACGCAGCGCGTTGTCGTATACTCGTCGAGTGTAGGGAGTCGAATTGACGACTCTGACTAACTTGGAAATAATAATTCGATGTAACCTGCAGATAATAACCTTTTCCGGCTATTCTCTCTTTTCGTGAACCTCGTTTTCATTCGCAGATAATCAATTTAGAAGGATATCATGGAAAACATAAGGTTTGACTTGCAACTAGTCTCGACTCAAAACTCAGTAAAATCTTCGAGCCCCGAAATTGCTCCCTATTAGATAAGAGAATAATAAGAAATGGAAAGAATAATTAATTGAGTCAACAAAAAGTGACGAGTCATTGTTGATATTATGAACGTCTTTTCGACGATTGGGAATGCTTTTAAAAGAAAGAGGCTGGAAAATAATGGACAGAAGTAGGCAAGCGGATGAAGTGTGATAAAAAAAGAAGAAGAAGAAGAAGAAGAAGGAGAAGAAGAAGAAGAAGAAGAAAAAGAAGAAGAACAAGAAGAAGAAGAAGACGTGAAATCGCGAGACAGGAATAATGAGCGACGTATTTCACAACGAGACGCTCCCATCGGCGGAGGCGTGAAACAATTTATTGTCTTCCTTAGGAGAGATCGATATTAATCGAATCCTCGTGAACAATGTGCCATTCATTAAGCGATCTACGACATCCGAAATATTGTTTTCATCGATTTCATATCTGCTGGCGGTATGAATCGGAGAGACGTTAGAGAGATACGCTAAATGTGCGTGTGCTCGACAATAGTAATACATAATTAACAGATATTTTCGATCGGTAGTTCGATCGGCTCATAATCTTTCGACATGGTTCTTGTACTCGAGTCCGCGCTCCAGCTTTCCAGCCTATTTCGGTAATCAGGTACGATATACGTATACATTACAAAAACGGAACAATGGTTCGATTTGTGGTTGGGTAGCTGTCTCTTTTTCCGTGACTCGCGACTTCCAAGAGAGTACTGTCAAAGAGTACCAGTCATGTATCGAGAAGGACCAACCGTTCGGTATTTGGGAGATCAAACATCGAATACAGCAGTAATGAATTGTGGTTCGCGTTCATGACCGACGGTGGTGGTAACGCGAGGCTTAAAACGAAAGTTGGCCACGTTCTGGCACGGATGCTTAACATAACTACATTGTTACCGAAGGAGGCCGCTTGAAATTCCTTCCACGAAAACAAGCCGACGGCTCATATCTTGACGGGGGAAGAAATAACGGCATACATGTTAGAACGGTTGATTGTGGCGCAATTATGCTCTCACGCTGCCCTCATGCATCAATTTGCCAACCTTCCATTCTAAACGACATAGAATAGCGAGCATGTCGTTGTCCCGATGCGGCATAGTAATGCGAAGATACGAATGCGAAGGCTAAAGAAGAAGAAGAAGAAGAAGAAGAAGAAGAAGAAGAAGAAGAAGAAGAAGAAGAGGAGGAGGAGGAGGAGGAGGAGGAGGAGGACGAAGAAGAAGAAGAAGAAGGAAGAGAATGCGAAGGAACGGCGGGCAAAGAGAAGGACCGAGGAGGACGTCGAAGGCGATTGAATGAATTCAACGAGATCCGAGCGTCCAACAGCTTTTCTTCTTCTCTGGTATGCACCGGGCTCTGCCAACGCCTTGCATCAGCGGCATTGATGGAATCACCAATTGCAGTCTTATTGGTTTAATTGCTAATTGCTAGTTGTGGATATCGTGGTCGCTGTGATCGCTTGAGTTTTTAACAAAGTATGATGGCGCCGCGGCAACCATTTTATATACGCAGTCACGTTAGCTCATGCGCAAACTCCATTTCTTCTTCATATTAATCCCCATTCCTCTTATCTTCCGACTTCCTTAATTCGCATTAAAGCACCCCTACATTGCGTACTACATTGGTATCTACGATATCCTGTTTTCTCACGCACGATCTTTCTCTCTTCGATAGAGCTCGTTAAAGATATTACTTATACCGATACTTGTCAGAATGCGGCGTCGTCGGAAAAATGCATAACCGACATGAAAACAAATGGACCTACCGTAGGCACGAGGAATATCGAAAACGACACGAGCTAATGAGGTTAATGAGCTATTTTATTATTCGGTTACTCTGATTTTCTTACTTTATATTTGATAATTACGTATATCATCCCGAGCAAGCGTAATTTTCCGAAAAATCGCCAGATTATCAAAATATTTGTTTCTTTTTAAAAATTGGCAATCTTAAAGTTTAAAATGAAAATTATCGAACGAGCATAATAAAGTTATGCAAGTTATTTGTGAAAGAGCTCGTATTCTGTCTCTGTAATCATATAAATTCTCTACGCTTTAGGAATATTTTTCAATGCGTGGTTATCGACGAGATATTCGTTTTTCTAAATGTTCCTTTTCAATTCCTTTTCAAGAGCTTGTCGGGCAAGAATTAATATTTCATGAATAACAGATGCAAATGAATGAGTCGATGTAGCTATAGCGCATTATCATCAATCGATAAATGATTAATAAAAGAAAACAGAAGTTCGAAAAGATAGCGTGTTGTCAAAGTTTCGATTGGATCGCATTTCTTCGGTCTGCTGCTAGGTACCTATATACCTATATGTATATAGGTACCTAGTATATATGTATAAAACGACCGCTATTTACCATTTCCCGTCTTCCTTATTTCCCGATTAACATCATAGACCAGACGTGCGTGCCTGCACCGAGACGGAACTCAACGAGACACTGAAACGTATAAAAAGCGAAGAATGGTAGTTGAGTTACGCATGCGACATTGGATCCCGAACTCGCCACCGGAACTCGGGATCGACTTGCGTATACAGCCGTGAGAAATACGAGAAACGATGCTCGAAGGAAATCACGGATCTCGGAACGCGCGGTACCCACTATCTCACGCGCACGCATATATACGTATACGAGTAGGTCCATCTTCCATCGGTCAGTTTGCTCCTCTTCTTTCTCGCTCGAGTATGCCTCGTGCACCGGCCTCATTCCCTCCTTCCCTCCTAACCGGGCTTCCAGGAAAGCACTACTACTCGTTTTCATTTCTTCTTACGCGATTAGCTGACCGGCGGCTTTTCACGTCTACCCAGCCTTCGCAACATCTTGCGAATGCAACATTTTTCCATTCTCTATAGATTTTTCTCTTCTGTGCTCAAGCACACACACACCGAGTCAGACAAATACTTAAACACTTGTAAGACGCAACATGTCAGAGAGCACATAAAAAGGCGCGCATACGCATATACGTGTACCTTATACGCTCGTACACTTACACGCTCAATAACTCGGGACGAGAGTTATGCGTGTTTCAAGTATAGGTACCTCCTACCCATATGTGTTTCCCATACGCGAGCGGTCCAACTGCTTCCTTTGTATAAAAAGACTTTTTTCTTCTCCTAATATCCTCCGTGTATTAGGAAAATCGTTCTCTTTTACGTAGGTACCTATTTGTAATGGGGATGATGCGAGCGCAATATATTTAGTCAAGAGACAAGCTGAATATCGAAATTATTAAACGACATACCCGAGTGTAAGAAATTTTGCTTCGTATTTCAATCGTTAAAGCCTGTTGTTTTTTTATTCGTTGAAGAGGAAATACAGTAAAGTGTTCACGTTGCTATTCGCGTTACGCGTTAAATGTAGGACGCGCCTTCTCTGTATCGCCAGTTTCTCACCGTTTACCATGTTACATTATTAATTATTTATTAATTACGTTACATTCGTGCTATACATCACTCGCATTAGCCGATGTTATTCGGTTATGGATGCAATCACGAAACAAATAAACATACTCGTTCGATATAATAAAAAGGGCGGCGAATAATATATCGAGCCAGTGCTCAATTTCGAAGGGACGAACACCAATTTTGGCTGTCATATTTGAACGGAAGGCGAGCCACGTACCTACTCGGTTTCCCTGCACTTAACAACAAGACTAATTCAAGCGTATACCGGGTAGGTGCCTATATGGCTAAGGGGCTACGCCTCCTTCTCCTCCTCCTCCTCTCCAGTCCGCGTACGTTTACCATAGTGCACCCTACGAGTTACCGAGTTACGAACAGAATAGTATCATGTAAAAAACAAGGAGAGCGGCAAAGAAAATCGTTTCGTCGCGACGGCGTATTATCGAAAGGAACAAGCGAGTCGATTACGATTATTATACTTACGAGTGCTCGCGGGAAAAGAAAATCGGATTGCAAAAGTTCAAATGGCCAAGTCTTTGGACACAGAAATTTGGAAAACCTTGGAACGACCTCATAGACCAAATTCATGAGACATTGATCGGTGAATGGAGCAAGAGGTGCAAAATTGGCATTCGTTTTTTCGGCCATACGAGACGATAGTTCTCGCGCCGATGATGCCGATGGAACGACGCGGAGGACTCCGTGTTGGCGGTGGTTAATCGGGTGCGTTGAAACGGTAACTCGAGGCCGTCAATAGGTCGGTTCACATCACCGATTCGAAACGTTCGTGCCCCGCGGGAGATTTCGCTGAGTTCAGTCACGGGATCTCCTTCCCGGATCTCGATGAAATTGAATAACACAGTCCTTTTGGTCGCTGTGAATTCCCCACTCGAACCCACTCCCTCGCCATTTTTAGATCTACGCTTTCTTAGCGCTTTCCATATTCTTGCCTCTTCTCTCCAAATTTTGCATTAGAAACGTGGCCATTATTCGGCCGGCGGCTAGGACTCATTGTCGCAACTCGTCAATGTAGAAAAAGAATTCGATGCTCTAAGTAATTGAATCAAGGCAATTTTACAAGGAATATTTTACCGTCGCATCCTCGAATAAAGTCATATTTTAGGAAAATTTTAGACGAGAAAACGGTATGTTTGATGAAAATTATATTGCCAGGTGACGCTGAATATAACTTAAAGTTATATTCAGCGTTATATAAACATAAGCACTGAGCCACTCGGATTAAATTTGTTTAAATATGTCTATGTAAGTACATATATAAATAGGTACATGTTGTCTTTTAACAGCGGACAAACGAAGAAAACGATTAACATCGTGACGATCGTACGATTCACGGTCGAGACGAGGGACACGAAAAGTTATATGATCGTATTCGGAATCTATTACGTTCTATTGTATATTAGAACCAAACATTATTTCAACGAGTCCTTTTTTTCTAATACTATATGTAAGTACTAATATTTGCGTAATCTTCGAAATTTCAATGAGACCTCGCGCGAAAACTATTTCAAAACGTATAGCATAAGTAGTTATGGAACCTACGGTAAACAATTGTCGTTGAAGTTGTTAATTAATTAGGTATATCGCTGATAATTGAATTCTACGGAAGTAAACAATGGACCGAGGTAATTAAAACAAATAGTCTTCCTCGATTGATAATAATTCGTCCGTAACATGAGCCCACCGGTACACGCGTATACCTACGCTTAAACAAGTGCGCCTACACCCATACACGATCGCGATGCGCTCCTACAAACCTCCCCCACCTCCAAACCTGCGTAGGTACACCCGCCGAGCTCATAGTGACTGGAACATGCACGCATAAATGTCAATACTCCCGGTAATTTTCCCACTATAGGTATATATACCTATACACCGAATAACTTATTTTTTGTTCGTTTTTGTATTAATGAAAATGAGACTCGTACGAAGGGGAGATTGTAGAGATGGCATCATTGCTGATTGGTGCTGGCGAATGGTCGCTAAAAATATTTCACCAAAACACAAAATGGGAAACGGAGCGAAGAGATAACGACTTTGCAAAGGCATTCGGTATTGTTTAAGATGAAAGAAACTTAGCGGAGAGGGGGTGGTGATGGTGGCGCTAGTAGATCGGAAGTGTGTCAAATTACAGAGGTCCGGTGTATTAATGACGCCTAATGACATGCCCCCTCTGCCTCCTTCCATACCCCCCCCATCCCTATCCCGCCCCCTCCTGGCGTCTCCTCCTTCTCATCTTTCATCCATCCGTCCTCTCACGGTAAATTTCCTTTCTCACTTCGATCCTTTCCCTATATTATATATATACATATACATATATATCTCACTCTCGTTCTCTTCTTCCATTTCCTCGCACCCTTTGCCTCGTGACTACTCCGCTACTACTCCGCACACTCGATCGACTATCCCGTTCTCTTAAATTCGTCCATCTCGCTCGTACACAGAGGACCGGAGGAACGAGAGAGCCAAGCTGGAGAGCCGAGTCGAGAGCGTGCTCGAAGGTTGGTGGTGGCCTTTCTCTCGTGGTTAAAGGGGAGGGAGCGAGTTAGGGCCGAGGGGCCCGCCGAAGTAGAGCTGTACGCGCGCTTTCAGTCGCTCCGGCATATAAAAGCGAAAGGAGCCAAGTTTCTTGGGCACCGCGGTCGATTCATGGAATCCACATTAAAATAAAATTACTAATTGACGGAGGCTAATAGCAATAAGATAAACAACGGGGCTAAATGCTATAAAGTAAACCATAGGCTAGAAACGCTTCCTTCTCTCTTTTTCTCGCATTTTGTACTTCTTTCTTTCTCGCTCTTCATATCCGTTCGCCCTTGCTCATATTCGCCCCGGGCCCCTCCGCACCATCGGTACTTTTTTCCCGTGCCGAGAACACTGTATTCCTCCCGTTCTGCATGGTACGTACTCACTGGAACCCCCAATAGGAAGATATCGACGCGAACAATCGCGCTATGATACTCCAAATGTCGCGGTTACAACCGGCCTGCAAGACATCCCGAACGAAACGAGATAGAGCGTCGACGAAAAAAAGCACGCGAATTGAATAGGAAGCGGAAGTTGTAAGAGGGTTTCGAGAATTTGTATCTGGACTGAAAACCATCGTGCGCGCATACAACATAGGCATAATGTGATATAAGCCTAGTGATTTATCTACTCGCGACGAAGAAAAGTCTATAAATCATTTTACGTATTCACTACACATCGGTTTGATCGAATATCTACGTGCGGACTTGATTGGGTGGTTATCGGCGCGACCAAGTGCCCGTTTATACAGAGAACTTGACAATCAAAATGATGTATGATTGGCATAGAGACGGTTAGGTACCTCCAAGTGGCATTCTTAATATTCTTTGAAGGTCGAATAGAGAATACAATAGAGGTCACGAACGCACGAATTTAATAAAAGCTGATTCTCGATTGAAATCTATCTTTCGTACACTTATTGTTGCACAACTGTAAACAGTGTTTTTGTCAGTCATTCGTTTCGACGAAGTTCACTGTTGTTATACAAGAGATGCCGGTGAAAAGGGAAACGGGAAACTCGAGTCGTTACGAAACATCGAAACTGTCGACAGATACGTCTAGGTCATCGTTATACAGAGGGGTCGGTCTACGGAGGTGTCTTCGATACTCGACCGACGACGGCTGCCGTGAAAGACCAACCAACCCCAATATTTCCAAGAAGGAAAACCCTGCGAAATACGTGCGCATCGTACTACCCTCGTAAAAGTGAAGCAAAGCCCTTGCGAACAGGTCGTGGAAGAATGATACCTGTCATTGGATTCCATCAAGAATGCGTGGATCAGCAAAAAATGCCGAAGGGTCACACAGAGTAGTGACCCTTCGAGTAGGCAAGAGTTCGGAAGATTGCGAAGAACAATTACGTACAGGAAGGGCCCGGAACGAGTATCAATAGGAATTCAATGGCATTCGCAGTATTGAGACCAATGGAGAAATGATTTTTTATTAAATAATTATAATCATCATTTTTCACGCTTTGGCGAAACTTTCGCGACCAATATCTTCAACGAATAATTGAGAGTACCGTGTAAGTCTTTTGGTTACACTAATCGATAATAGTTACAAATTGCGGAAATATAATTTTTCAGATTCTTTTGTTGTGGTGAAAATATTGGAAAACGTCGAATAAACTCGGTTAGAAAACGCGTTCCTTGTATACATGGGTGTGTACGGTACGCGCGTACACGTATGTTCGTGTTTGCGAATGCGGACATTACGAGTGTGTAGAGAAGGAGCAAATTAAAACTTATACGTGGAGTTATTTTTTCGCCTCCGCCTGTGTTTGTGCGCGCGTGTGTATGCATATGTTCGTATTTGCGCGCATATGTGCCTACGCCCGTTCATAAAAGTTATTTTTTCTATGAAAGCGTCTACACCTTCAAAACCATTTCGTCATTTGTGGATGTACAAAATGATTCGGATCGATGTTTGCTTTTCTTACATATAGGTAATAAATTTTTCCACAACTGCCAGCCAAGATTCTGCAAAAAGCTTTTTTCCTGCTCCTTTAAACATCCATGAATTATTGCACAATTTTCAACGATTGCAGTATTGTTAATGACACCGGCACACAAAAGAAAAATGATCTGTACATTTGAGCAGACTCACCTACCGATATGTATTTCAACGTGCTGAATCCGAATCTGAGGTCCGTTTAGCTCGCACACCCTCAAAATTTTGTGTAAATCGCGAAAAACCGATAAAAATTACAGTTATAAAAATTGAAAACAATTTATTGAACACGATGGCATATGCTTCTTGTATATTTTGATGCATTAAATACAAGTTTAGAATCTGATAATCTCAATCATTTACAAATCTACAAAAAATCGTAACAAATATCATATAAAGAGAAGGTAGGAAACGAAACATGGATTTCAAACTGTTTTTCGTTTGTAACGAACTCTTTTATTTTCAAATGACCTATGCAGCGGGTTCCTTTTTCGTTTCCTATTTTCTCTCGGTATTTCTCTTTTTAACATCCAGTAAAAATCTGCCGTAATGTTGATATTCCAATTACCTTGATACCTACTCTCCATTTCACTTATGCCTTGATGAAGTCGTTCTTCTTGTTCTTCACTGTAGTCTCCAAGATATTCAGGAAAGTAGTCGAGGTGAGAATGTAGAAAGTACAATTAATGATTCATCTAGCAACGAACATTTTTGAAATTTTCCAGCAACTCTTTAACTAAAGTCTTGTAATTCTCACTTTTATTATTTCCCAAAAAGTTTTGTGAAACATTTTTTAAACTTAGCCAAGCTGCTCTCTCATTGTCGTTTATTTTTTCAACGAAATTTGCGTCCTCGAATGAACTCCGAATTTGGGGTCCGCCGAAAATTACCTCTTTTAACTTAGCATCACCTATCGCGGAAAACTTTTCTCCCAAGTACTGGAAACAATCGCCATCATTATCCAGAGTTTCGACGTACTGTTTTATGAGGCCCAGCTTAATATGCAGTGGTGGTAGCAAATATTTAGAAGGATCAATCAATGGTGTTCGTATAACATTGTGAGTACCTGGATCAAATTTTGCTCTCGTTGGCCATTCTTTCTTAACATAGTGATTTTTTCTGTCCCTCTTATCCCACAAACATAAAAAGCAGGGATATTTCGTAAACCATGATTGTTGACCTACAAGTAGTGTTGCAATTTTTAGATCACCACAAACGTTCCATTGATATTCCGAATACTTTATTTTATCCAATACAATCTGTAAATTTTCGTAAGTCTCTTTTCGTTTAGTTGAATGAGCTATTGGAATTGGTGCATATGTGTTTCCGTCATGAAGCAAGACAGCTTTGAGACTTCTTGTTGATGAATTAATAAAAAGTCTCCACTCATCGTCTTTGTATGCGTTTCGTTTTAATTCGTCAACTAAACCTTTAACATTCGAACAGTATACCACCGATTTCTCATCGTCGTTCGTGAAAAATTGCCGGAACTCCTCTTCCCTATTTCGGGAAACTTTTCTGACCCACAAACGTAACAAAACGATTCAGGACTTTTATTACATAGATGGCTTGATTGCTTGTGCCTGTAACCAGGGCACCTCCACGTCGTAGCGGTCGGCAACAGAACCATCTGGCAGAGTCCCAGGGTTAACGGCGTGTGTGCCGTCATGGCAGGTACACGTGATAAGTACTTTACGATGCAGGGATTCGGAAATCCAGTATCGGCGCCTGGTCAGGGTGAGAAAGCCGGCTCGCAGGCGCCGTCATCAAGCGACTGCAGCTCTTCATTAGTGGGTAACTTGGCTTCTGGAGAGTATAATATTACAAGAAGTAACTCCCATCTAATGTAATAAAAGTCTTGAATCGGTTTGTTACGTTTGTGGGGAATTTCAATTGGCAAAATACCGCAGACCGTTTTCTGACAAATTAAAAAAATTGTATGAAGAATGATTTGATTTCCACATACTATTTGTGGCCGATGCAACATCATGTTAACCCGATGAGGAAAAAAACAAAAAGCAGGAAAACTTGAAATTTACGATACTAATGATATGGTCTTCACCAACAAGCCCACAAAATTGTTATTTTTGTATGACTGATAGTATCGGTAATTCGTCGAACACTAGGAACAAAATCCAATATGCCAATTTTTCATCAGCTGGGAAGCGACGGAGAACAGCGGTCGTGGATAAAATTGTAACTGCTGAAGAGATGGATGTAGAAGAAGAAGAAAAGCAAGTTAACGAGATCTCCAAAGAAGAAAGTTCGAAGAATCAAGAATACTTGCCAGATGGGAAAATAAAAGATCCTGAAACATTCAGCCGAGAAGAACTCAATCATCTTGCGCGAGATTTAGGATTACCTAAAGATGGAGCTGAATACCTAGCGGCAACATTGAACAAAACAAATTTGTTGGCTAAAGGAGTATCAGCTTACTTTTATCGAAATTGGAAAGAGGAGTTCCGGCAATTTTTCACGAACGACGATGAGAAATCGGTGGTATACTATTCGAATGTGACAGGTTTAGTTGTTGAATTAAAACCTTTGAGTGGAATGGAGACTATTTATTGATTCATCAACAAGAAGTCTCAAAGCTGTCTTGCTTCATGACGGAAACACATAAACACCAATTCCAATAGCTCATTTAACTAAACTAAAAGAGAGTTACGACAATTTACACATTGTATTGGATAAAATGAAGTATTCGGAACATCAATGGAAAGTTTGTAGCGATCTAAAAAATGCAACACTACTTTTAGGTCAACAATCGGAGTTTACAAAATATCCCTGTTTTTTTATGTTTGTGGGATAGTAGTGACAGAAAAAAATTGATATGTTAAGAAAGAATGGCCAACGAGAGCAAAATTCGATCCAGGTACTTACAATGTTATATTCCTTCTAAAGATCCGTATAAATATTTGCTACCACCATTGCATATTAAGCTGACAATGAGTCTTATAAAACAGTACGTCAAAGCTCTGGACAATGATGACGATTGTTTCCAGTACTTGGGAGAAAAGTTTCCCGCTTCGTTGAAAAAATGAACGACAATGAGAGAGCAGCTTGGCTAAGTTTTAAAAATGTTTCACAAAACTTTTTGAGAAATAATAAAAGTGAGAATTACAAGACTTTAGTTGAAGAGTTGCTTGAAAATTTCAAAAATTTGGGTTGCTTGATGAATCTTTAATTGTACTTTCTACATTCTCACCTCGACTATTTTCCTGAAAATCTTAGAGACTACAGTGAAGAACAAGGAGAACGATTTCGTCAAGGCATAAGTGAAATGGAGAGTAGGTATCAAGGTAATTGGAATATCAACATTACGGCAGATTTTTACTGGACGTTATAAACAGAGAAATTCCGAGAGAAAATAGGAAACGAGAAAGGAACCCGCTGCGTAGATCATTTGAAAATAAAAGAGTTCGTTTCAAAAGAAGAACAGTTTGAAATCCATGATTCGTTTCCTACCTTCTCTTTATATACTATTTTTACGATTTTTTATAGATTTATGAATGTTTGAGATTATCAGATTCTTGACTTGTATTTAATGCATGAAAATATACAAGAAGCATATGGAATCGTGTTCAATAAAATTGTTTTTATTTTTATAACTGCAATTTTGTTCGGTTTGTCGCAATTTACTAAAATTTTGGAGGTGTACGAGCTAAACGAACCCCGGATTCGGATTCAGCACGTTGAAATACATGTCGGTAGGTAGGTCTACTCAAATGTACAGACGACTTTTTTGTTGTGTGCCGGTGTAATTGATACCGTACCAAAAAAGTATTGGTCGGTAATACATAAAGTCTGTGATTCGAAAAAATTCACCGGTAGAACGTAATTCGTACCAGTGAACGCAAATTGAAGCATAATATCGGCTCGCTTAAGAACATTATTTATTTTTCATATCAACATTTCGCTAGCCCCAACGCCCCCGCCCCTCCCGCCCCCACGTAACGGGACAGTAGTGGCAGTAGAAGATCGAACAAGATTTCAGAAATACCAACAATTTCTAATCGCGGAACATTTTAGAACGAGGAATGCCAAAGGCGAGTCTCCGCTTTCTGCTCAAATTGCACTGTATTATCATTTATGATTTCGTGGGCGCCGGAGCAGAGTCACCGCGGCGAGTCGTTTTACGAGCGGAGAGTCGGACGAGAGCCGAGTTTCCGTCTCGTGTTCCTCTGGATCGAGCGAAAGCTATCTATACCTAGGAACACGATAATATGCTGCGCGTCTACGAGTTGAAAGTGATTTTGAATGGGCTTGTATTTTGAAAGGTGCTCTGGCTTTTTTGCTAACTTGCTGCAGTCTTGGCCTTCTTCTTCTGCTTTCTTCGAACCTACTATCTTGCTTAGCTCTAAACATTTTGGGCGTACCACACTGAAGAAACTGTAATTTTCCACATAACATATTTAACGTGGAAGACAAAATCAGCGTAACGATAAAACACACGACGGCACTGTGAGTGTGTGGCACGTCTCCGGCCCAACGACGAAATAATATCTCGTTAATTTATACATCCTTATGTGTCACAAAAATAATATCGAACGACTTTTTTTTCGTTGACTCGCTTCACGTTGCAAATATATTGCAATTCTTCACTTTAAACTTCAAAGATTTACTCGAGCGGAACGGCGAGGATCAAGGCCGGGTTCTGACGTAGGGGAGACTGGGTACAGTTGTAACAATTTAGCTTTGATCGCTCATAAAATCGTAATAATAGAAGTGAGCTATGCACTAAGCACGTGAAGCGAAAGAGTGCTTATCAATCTTCACATTGGTCATCACATTTGCGCGCCTAATACAATAATTAGCCTACAGGAGCATTTTCAAAAAAATTCTCCGATCGTTACAACTTACCCCCATACCAGGGTCAGTTGTAACACTGGTTGGGGTTAGTTGTAACACGTGGAAATGCGGCACTATTCGTCTATGTTAATTAGATTTATTAGAATAAAATCACAGATAATGGTCAATTGCAGTGTCTAACACTAATAAGGCACAATTCTTATAGTTATATAAGTGAGAAATGGCGTTTTTATATCAGATATCTAAAACAATAATAGTTCTTGTAAATATTTTATTTTTACTCCGCAATAACTATAATTAAAATAAAGTCAACAAAAACTGAGAGTTTGAGAGCATCTGTTCTCAAAAAACTTAATGATCTGGTAAAATCAACAGTGTCAATAAAAAAATCTTAAACCATCTTTACGAAAAAAAAACAAATGACAAATAAAACTTAGAGAGATACCATTTTTCACTTCCTCGTATGCGTATTTGTATTGCGATATGCCATGATGTCGTTGTGTTGTCTTTTTTATGCGTATTCTCGGCATCTACAAAGTGAAACGAAGGAATTAGTAATGTTACAACTGTACCCACAAAATTGTTACAACTGTACCCACCTCCCTCCTTTATAAATAAAAAATTACAGTGACGAGGCAAACTGTCTCACACAAAAACTAATTACAATATCATATTCTCTAAAGTTTAATCTTCAAGCACAAAAATACTTATGATCCTGTTTTTAATATCAGCTGCGTAGTTAGAAAAAATCTTCGATCGAAAATACTTACTTTGCCTCGACCGCGCACAATAGGGCCCCTTACAAGCGACTATGGCACGCAACCACCGGGGCAACCCTGACGAACACGTTCGGACACGTAAACTGCTTCTATTTCCCCTGAACCCCCTCACCGCATTTTCCATAATTCGAGAGATATTCAATTTGTTTCAACTGTACCCTGTTACAACTGTACCCAGTCTCCCCTATAATAGATGGTACGTACGGACACGCCACTGTTGCTCCAAAATGGCAATAACTTTACATTTGGATCGAGCTAACAATAAGAGCCTATTGTGTTAGCCTATGATGAAAATCTTATTTCGATATAATAAAGGGTTCCCATAATCACCATAATCGATCGATGAAAAACGATTCTCGAATAAAAATTCTATTTAAGGATGTTTATCTGGTCAACGAATTAACAAACAGATATTTATGAAAAAATCAGAATATAGTTATCAATATGTAAAAAGTTATCTCTTTAAATTTCAAGACCCCAGGATACCTTGTTCGTGAGAAATGAATAAAAACAGATTTCCCAAATTAACATGGGCGTTTATGGGTTTCACTGATTTTTCCGTCTATAAACATTAAATTCACAATCATTGACAAATAGTTTTTGACAAAAATTGCAGAATGAATAAAAACAATATTCAAGGAACATATGTAGAGCTTCATAAAATCGATTGAGTACTCATGAGGTTCATAATAAATTAATTTGTCTCGAATAATGCTGATTTCTGTGAAGCTAAGCTCGACAGTACTCTGATGATGGCAACATAGGGTCTCTTTCATTGTCCGATAGCTCGATGATAAAGCGACAACACGAGTGACAAAATTCTCGGTCTATAACAGCTGTACGGGTTATGTGATCGCGGTGTTGTCAAGCGTACAAAGCTAACAACGCTAGTCACAAAAACAATTCTTTTGACTTACTAGGTACCAGATAAACCTCCTTAAACTGATAAAAGTCTGTCCTTCTACAGCGAATTTGACTCATCGACGATTATCTTACCATAATATCAAAATTCTACGTCAATGATAATAGTCCTTGCGCAGTCAATACGGAGCATCGGCATGCAGTGAACGATAGAGTTCAAATGGTTTCATATCTGCAAGGAATGCTAAAAATGAGAATGTTTTTGTCATTACGATGTAAGAACAACGCGTATCGGTTACAACTTGGGCGCGTATAACGCTGGCATTTAAGAAATTTCGATTTAGATGTATATATACTCGTATATGCTTCTTCATAGAATAGTCGAGTTATGTTGCAGGCTTCACCTTGATAATAAGTAACGCACGACGTACATATTATAACAGCAATGTGTAAGTTCTTTCAACAATCGAGAAATAAATCAAGATCCGAACTTGATATTATCTGAATCCTTTCCTCGATACTGCCAAAGCCCAACGCCAAAAATGGATGTCCTTGAGGACAATCATTTATATCGAAAATCTTTATCCGCCAGCTAAACTTTCAGTAACGTAAAAAAGTTGTGAGAAACATTGTCGCACGCAAAGAGAGTTCGATGTTCACTTTGTGTGGTAAATAAGAGCACGATTGTTTCATTACCTTCCGTGGGCTCATACATCCGCGCATACCCACACGTGCGCTCGATCAAACGCGCGCGCGCCCATGCGCAGCCAGGAAGTCACAGCTAGCAGAGCCAATGAAGATAGCTGTATGGGTGATATCGGAAAATAGAAGATTCGTCGACGCCCGACTACATCGTGTAGGCTGCCTTAATTAAGGAGCCAGCAAGTCGCTGGGAGTGACGTACAGTGGAAGATGCAGGAACGCTGGACAGTCTCGAGCATTTTGCAGCTCACCAGCTTGACGATGTAGCGTTAGGCGTCATCTAACCGACTAATAAGGTCTCGGGACTAGAAGATTTATTGGAGTGATAGTCCACGATTATTTGCATCGAAATAATCATTACATTTTATATTTATTAATTTTGCAAAATCGAAACGCTTCAAACGAAGTTACAGGCAGCTACTTAACGCATCCGAAGAGGCAAATATTGTCTGCTGAGAAAAAAAGAGTGCTGAACGGTATGAGCTATTCAATGCTGTGGAAGATGCTTTGGACGATCCGGGTACAATTGACTAAGGGTTACGTTACTTATTATTAAATCAGCCATTATTCACCTTGTTGATAGATACCTTCTGAAAAAGCTTTAGTTACGACTTTGTCCAAACGATAGTTCCAAATCGGACAGGTACTTTCCTCGGAAATTACTTCAGTGACAAAAAGTATGTCTACTTATTCGTTGGCATACTTTCGAGCTAATGTATTTCCGTCGAGTGAATGTCTAGGATGATGATATTTTATAATATAGTTTTTATCTGCTTCTTTAAGTTGGACGATTATCGCATAAAATCGAATATTGTCATTTCCAACGTCCCCCGATGCTGTTAAACATATTTAAATGACGTTTATTGCGGCTCACACGTGTAACTAATTTCTTATAAAAAGCCTTAAGGGGTCACGTACAGTTAGAATTTTCAAAAAATCGATTTTTGTTTTTTTACATTTTCTAAAAGTAGCACATTTGAAAAGTATTCTGTGAAAATTTTAGACGAATCCGACTGTTGGGTATGGAGATATGTAACTTTGAACGGAAATTTTTCTTCTGCATGTAAATCGTACTGAAAACTTTGAATGCGTTTTTCTCGAAACTATGTTTTCGAACACGGTGATCACTGTACCTCGGAAACGGCTTTACCGATCGACTTGAAATTTTGCTCACTTTTTCTAGACATAATTGTCCTCCGGATGAACGAAGGATTTTTCTATGCGGTTATTTTTTTTTTTTTATAGCTGAAAATGTGAGCAAAATTTGGGTCGAAAACACAACTTTGACTTCCAACATCCACCATTTTGTGAAAAATCATAAAATTTTCAAATCCTTCGATCAACCGGAGCATTAGGTCATTAACTAATGATCCCTACTTTTATTTTGATTTCGGACGATCCGGTGACGAGCTGCACTGATCACCGCGGAGGACCTTTTTTTTTGGGACCCCTACGTTACGTGCGGTTATGGAAAAATTTCTGCATATTTTGCAATGAAAAAATTGTATTATTTACTTAAAATATATGTCTTTTGTATGGAAAAAGATTTACGATTAATTATTTAAATGTGTCCCCAAAAAAAATTCGCAAAAAACCCCTTTTTTCGAAGTCCTAACTGTACGTGACCCGTTAATATGCTCAAACTCGCCCTAACGATACCTTTGTATCCGTATGAAGTAGGGATGCTCATATAATGTTTTAGCATTAAATTTAGCAAGGTCGATTAAATAGTTCAAATTTTATTAAATATTCAGTGACGAAACAATATTTTTATAAGACGGTAGTCTAGTCTGGAGACTCCTTTACAATAATGTTTTTAGAATGTTTGTTGCACAATTAAGGAGTTAGAGTCACTTGTAACGACCGAAAAAACGCTTTTTTGCGATTTTATTTTGAAGACTGGTTTTATTATTTTTTGCCATTAAATATAAATTGTTTACCATTAACTAATCCATATATAAAGAACATAGAATAAAATTTTCAAGATAACATAATAATAAATAGCCAAGATATAAGCCAGTCTGCGCGGGGTTGAAATAAAAAAAGGGGGTTTGCGGTGATCACTGCCCCTCATCACTGGATCATCCGAAGTAAAAAAAATTTGCGGGAATCATTAGTACATCCTATTAGGCGGTCTTTGAACGAACGATTAATAAAAAAATGTATTTTTGACAAAATGGCGGATGTTCAAAGGCACTTTTCTGTCGACCGCAATTTCGCCCATATCTTCGAGTATAAACAAAAATTATTTACCGCAAATAAAAGTCCTTCGTTCAAGGACAGTAAAAATATGTTTAGAATAAATGATAACAATTTGAAAGCGATCCATCGAGCCGTTCTGGAGTTACAGAACGGCTCGATGGTCACCGACTTTGAAAACGCGTTTAAAGTTTGCATCGAGCGTGAAGCTATTACTACCTACCTACTTGTAACCACTCGACGGGGCTGCGCTCAAAGTTGCATGTCTTCATAAATAATGCCCCGATGTGTTTACAATTTTCAGGGAATACTTTTGAAACGTTGCACTTTTAGAAAATGCAAAACAATCTGTTTTTTGCAAATGCTGGGTGACTCTGACCCTTTAACCGCGCTGAATTGATACTTTGCGTACATGCGTGCTTCAAGTTATACGGTAAATTATTATTAGAAAGTTAACGATAAATCGTGCAAGGCGTATGTTGTTAAATAATTCATGAGACAGCTGATAACAACTTCTTCAGCAAACATTGTGTCTAAAAAAGTGCAACCGCACTTTTTTTAAATGTAAACCTATATTTTTTACTGCACCGGTACCGAGTGATTTGAATCGTACCTCGAAAATCAGTAGCGTCGCGGTGGGGATCTCATATTTGCGTAGTAGTCCAGTCACCTTAGGCCATATTTTACGAAGTCCTATTCAAGAGGGGCACCCTCGCCCCAATTTTTGTATAGGTTGTTTAGCCCTACAAGAATATATCCTGAAGTTTTCCAACTGTTCCGAGGGGTATTTTGGCAATGAAACGTTATTAAAAATTTAAAAATCGATATTTTTTAGATGATTTTTTTGGACCGCATCCTATCGAAAAAAGTTTCGAATAAAATTTGTTCATCATAACGTCCTCTGTACAAAAGGTTGTAATAAAAAAAGTGCTAACATTATTAATTAAGCGGTAATGGGGCAAATGAAAATGAAAATGTCAATTTCATTGTTGCAACCGCAATCGATTGTTTATCAACATATCGGTTTGAAACTCGTACATGTTGTAAAGGAGCCAAACCCCAAGAGAATCGTGCAAGATTAATCGATCTGCGGGATATAGTTTAGCAACAATTAGCGATCATCGAAAAATCTTTCCCCTTCAATAGAATTTCCCGACAAAAGCCCACAGGTTTGAAACAAAATCGAGGAGCTTCGTATCATTATACACAAGCGATTTGGGGAAAAAAAATACGTTTTGTTGAAAATGAGTCGTGGTGGGGGACGAGGAAAAATACGTTTTGGATAAAATGAGTCGAGGTGGGGATGCCCCCTCTCACGCCGCAGCCTGGCTCGCGCCAGGCTACGGAGTGAGAGAGAGCATCCCCACCACGACGCCCGGCCGAGCGATCGACACCGCGCGCTCGGCGGCGAGCCGTCGATCGAAATACATCGATAACTTTGATGGCGTAATTCCTCGTCAAGGGAATAATTTTATTGAATCCTATGGCAGGAAGCGTAGGGATTGCTAAGGAACTCGAATTTTGCAAAGATCTTGATTACAACAATAGAAAATTGAGCAAACGTAAACATATTCATATTTCGGGCTGTAATCAAGATATTGCAATTTTTTTTTTCTCAATTGTTCGTTTTCTTAAGACGCGTTAGATGGTCCAAGAATTTTACAGATATCTTTGCAACTTTGGTCAAAATTGTTATTTGTTTATAAGGAAAAATCTACAATCGACGAAAAACAGTATTTATTTTCAACAAATCGCTTGTGTATTATGATACGAAGCTCCTCGATTTTTTTCAACCCTGTTGGCTTTTGTCGGGAAATTCTATTGAAGGGGAAAGATTTTTCGATGATCGCTAATTGTTGCTAAACTATATCCCGCAGATCGATTAATCTTGCATGATTCTCTTGGGGTTTGGCTCCTTTACAACATGTACGAGTTTCAAACCGATATGTTGATAAACAATCGATTGCGGTTGCAACAATGAAATTGACATTTTCATTTTCATTTGCCCCATTACCGCTTAATTCAGAATGTTAGCACTTTTTGTATTACAACCTTTTTTACAGAGGACGTTATGATGAACAAATTTTATTCGAAACTTTTTTCGATAGGATGCGTTCCAAAAAAATCATCTAAAAAATATCGATTTTTAAATTTTTAATAACGTTTCATTGCCAAAATACCCCTCGGAACAGTTGGAAAACTTCAGGATATATTCTTGTAGGGCTAAACAACCTATACAAAAATTGGGGCGAGGGTGCCCCTCTTGAATAGGTCTTATGCTAAGGTGACTGGACTATAGTGGGAAAAGCCGGCACGTCACTCCCAGCGAGATACTCTTTTCCTCTTTCTGTCCAGATCCGGCATCGAGTCTACTGCTCAATCGACACTCTCCGTATTACCTGGTGCTTTATGGAAACGATCGAGAAAAATCACCATCTTACTCGCCTGGCCAGCGAGTTATCCATGACGAGATCGTCAACTTGAATTAAGAAACGAGCAACCAAAGGGGAGACATTCGCTCGGAAGGCCCGGGAACAGACGAAAGGGCTCATCGTAAGACGTCGTACGAGCGTTACACAATGAAGATAGAATATTGGGGAACCAAAGAACCCAACTCGAATTAACAACGATAAGTTGAACGAAATCGCCCCAAAACTCATTATATTTGTGAGATGAAATTGATAGTATGTGTGTATGAAAAATTGAGTGTACGTGTGAGATATAAATGACTATCTGTGTATGCAAAGATTGACATGGATTATAAGAAATGAATTTGAAATAGTTAAAATAAATTTGCAATGTTACACACCAGTCGATGCAGTTTTTTATGCTCTACATACAAGTACTAATATACTTATGCCCTAAACTCATTCGTTAAGAAGTTATAGAATTATAAATTAAAAGACATTTTTTTCAACTCCCGTCATATAAATACGTGAAGGTGCGGTGGCCACCCTGGCCGCTCGGAAAGTGGGTATATTTTTAAAAAAATCATAAACTCGAAAATATGAGACGAAATATTTTTATTTTTTAACAAAAGGTAAGAAACGACTTTAAGAATGCCTCGAATAATTTTTGGTTCATAATATCAAAAAATGTCGACGCTGTAAAAATTTCCGCGGAGGCCCTCGGTACGGTATGGGCGTATGTGCCCCGAGGTGTATCACCGACATGTTGCATCGAATTGCTGCAAAATTTGTACAGAATACTTGTAGATACATTATCTAAAAAGTAGCGTAGGATTTTTTTCCGACGATTAGGGAAATAATGGTTACCGGAAGAAGAAAAAATGCGTAGTTTTCACCGAAATTTCACGAGAAAAAAAGGTAGATAGAAAAAAACCAATCAAGTTATCAAAGAAATCCTACGCTATCTTTTAAATAATGCATCTGAAAGTATTGTGTACAGATTTCACAGCAGTCAGATGCAACATGTCGGTGATGCACCCGGAGCCACATACGCACGTGTGTTGTGGAGGGCCTCCGCGGAAATTTCTACAGCGACGCCCTTTTTTAATATTAGGAGCTAAAATTTATTTGAGATATTCTAAAGCCGTGTTTGCCTTGTGTTAAAAAATAAAAATATTTCATCTTATACTTTCCAGTTTATGAAATTGTTTAAAACATAAACATTTTACGAGCGGCCAGGGTGGCCATCCTCCTTAACGCATGACAAACCCTTGAACAACGGTATAAAATATACAAAAATAAAATAATTTATAATACAACTATAATACCACAGCCTGATAATTGTAAGAAGAATTTATTTATCTTTGTCACAGCATAGTCGAGAGTCGTTCTCAGATTATACAAAGCTCCCTTTTACATTACTATAATGTGTCGCTTTTATGCCATATATTTTAATCTTTTAAGGACGCGTCTGGTCGATTTATCGACCATCCATGGGCTACATAATAGTTGAGGTTTTCTTTGGATAATATTAAAAATATCTTTAGTGTGAAAATTCCTGGAAGTTTACTTGACTTTGATAAGTGCTATTTCAAGGTCCAATGTTTTTTTGCTGCTTCGGCCTGAAAATCAGTTTACCTATACATATATACAGATCCATTGAGTTCGAAAGAAATAGTATATTGTATTGCGAAACTCATAAGATTGCAAAACACATAAGAGAGATTGAAAAAGCCATTTTACATTATTAGTTCTGTCGAATTTTGTTGCCTTTGACGTGGTCTTGATCTTAACAAAATAGGCTTGAAAAAGTCATTATTTGAGAAATATTCGAGCAAAAAGACTAATTTTGTCGAACTCAGCGTATCAAAAAACGTAAATATATGAAATTTGATGCCAAAATAATTTTTAAAAAAGCAATTTTCAAGGTCAAGGATGCCCCCAGGTCTTATTTTACTTTTTTTTTAGGAATTCAGCGCATCAAGTTACGTAGGAAAACATCCTCAAGCCGTTATGCGAAATTTCTAACATAGGACTTTTCGTTCCAGACGGGTCTCGTCGAAATATCGACCGATAGTTTGGTCGGGCACCCCACGTGAACAATTCATTCATATTATGCACAAATATCGTGCAAAATGAAAGGTCGACTTCAACGTAAAATCCCCGGCCTTAAAAGGTTAATAACGTTGTAAAATAGATGAGGAACTGGAAGACCATCTCTTTCGAATTTAGTAAAAAAAATAAATCAATTGTCCCAATACTTTTTCACATATAAGTACTGTTTATGCAGCGTCCGCTGGTCTACGTTCTCTTTTTCCTAACGAACCTGACTGTATAAACTAACCACGTCGGTTAAAAAACTCTTCGCCCATCAGGGTTATAAGATCTGACGCCACTGATAAGGAACGTGATTAGATTAACACGATCATTCGAAAATTTATCCGCGAATGATCCGACGTTGGGAGGAAAATAAAGGATATTCCACACTGATGATGAGGTAGAATAACAACGTAATAATAATAACTGAATTGAACTTGAACACTGAATATAAGTTAAAAGTTAGTTACACGTATTACGGCTGCTCGACTGAACAACAAGAAAGTCGCCAGGTACCGAGAGAAGTTCTTGTTTGTCGTGTTGAAGGTGATGAGACACTGGCTAGTCCAGTCTTGGTTCTTAGTTTTCAAAAAGACTGGTAATTTTCTCATTGGTTGATCAAAAATAATAATTCGCCAATAAGACTAAAACACGCCTTGCGCTGACAAGGACAGAGTTGGAAAATCCGACGACTCGGCACCGCCCCACCGTTGTCATAAATACTCGGGAAAACGTGATTGCTGCTACTTAGTTAATCGGTATGACAAAGTAATAATCACGTACAAGGATTAGCGACAGAAAAAATGCCCTGTGATTCAAAAAAGTCCCCACCCGCAATAAAAGGCGTGAATTCCCGACCCCTTCGTCTGGCTGCCAAATGTTTTATTACTGGCCAAGACAATTGGGCATGAGAGGCCTCGCGATCGGAAACTTCTCTTAAACCCGGTTCTTTTTATTCCATATTGTGACAATAAATCGTTCGAAATATGTTTTTAGCTCGTCCAAGTACGAGACAAGAACATAATTTCATTATTCCATTCACTCGCAACTCGGTTTTCGGCTTGTATCGTTTGATTCTTTGATAATGATCGGAATGTTTCGTTGATTGTCAAAAAAATAGTCCGGCTTTTGCAACACGATACGGTTTTACAAACGTATTTCGTATCATAATGTTTGATCGCTAATAGGCAATAAACGCGCTTCAAGCTATACGGTCTACGTTTAACGTCCAAGGGACTCGGAGGGCTTACTCCAAACCACTTTTGACGTTTCATAGATTCATAGTTTTAATTAATGGCTCGTCGAAACCATTCCAAAAGCGTTTCTTGCGTGTCTCTCATACGTTATAGCTTCGGCACATTTTTGTGCAAATTACTCGTGTCAAAGTAGCCGCCTGATCATTTTGACCTTTGCGTATAGCTGTCGTGAGTGTTTCGAGCGTCGAAATTATATCACACGTAGTAAAGGATGCATTAAGTATACATTCCCAACCAAAAGTTCAATTGAACGATAATTCATGAGAAGTCGCGAATATTAGATATATGACAGTAAAGAGTAGTTCTAATGTAAGTTTTATTTAGGAAACATTGACGTCGTGGACCACTCAGGTTCAAATGTAATTATATATACCGCCAAAGGAACTGAAAACATCTAAAAAGCTCAGAACTTAATACACGAAATAAAAGAAAATTCGAATAAAATCAATATCATCAGAAAAACCGACGATTTCCTGAGAGCGAAAAGAAGTTCTCTCCGTAAATCTTTTTGACAAACTTTTTCCGAACTACATTGTTAATAACGTTTTGTTATTATTTTGTCTGGAAATCACTGTTCTTAGTAACGGAAATCTGTAGGATTTGTAAACAAAAATCGTATTGCAAAAGATTGAAAATTTCGATTGAATAGAATTTTTCGTTGGGCCTATATAGGTAAAGCATCCTTAATAGCACCACGAGACACTGTATTATCCGTTACGACGTACAAGTATTACACGTTCCCCTCTGATGTGCCGCGAGTGCGGTCATTTAAATTTCATTGAATACCTTCTCCACGGATCTTTTCCTTGTCACATAAATATTTATTGTAAAATCGACAATATTCTGTTGTGATTAATTGTAATGCACACGGGAATTTTTGAAAACATTTGTATGTTTGAATTTGAATAGTTTATTTATTTTTAGATAAAGAATTGGATACTCAAATTTTAACATATTAAAACTGACCTTGCATCGATTCCGGAGAACCAGGCTCTTTATCGATTCTTCCAATCGCATCGCTCGCTGGAACATAAAGAAACATCGAGCTTAACGAGTCGATAGTTTGTTTTTGTCCGTACTTTTGACCGACGACCGTCCACATTCTCATTCGTATTATATGTATTTTTACATTACAAGAATAATTTCATTGCTAACGCGTACATCAACATGTGTGTATACTTAATTAGTTAAGTTAAGACCAAGCATACGAAAATCACTGCAGCTTTTTGTCAGTTGCCGAATAGTGTAAGAAGGCTGAGTTAGGCTTTCCATTCAGTGGGGTGTTATTTGGTTCGCTGAGTATTAATGGAATCGAACTCTCGTTATTGATATCGACATACTTGATAACGCGAACGAAAATTTAGTCCGGTGGCCCTTTGATGCTAGCAAAATGGAATCTCACTAGTACAAATCAATGGAGAACTTCGATAAGCGTTGCCAATAATGATGGGGGATATAGCTTCTTAAAACGTCTACGCTATAGTCAAATGCTCAATCACTAAAAAGATTCGCACACCCGGGGGCATTCACAAATATTCATACACATTTGGAGACAACTTCAACTCGAGTCCCGGACTACTTTCGTATATCAGCCCCGCGATCATCTCATGACCGTGAACACACATAATCGGAGACACTCATGGATGATGTCTGATACTAGTGAACGAACGCAGACATTTGCAGTTACAGCACTCACATAAATTGGCTTGGCGAACTTAGAGTTTATGTGACTCGTGTCACGCGGTAACACGAGATCGGGCTGATATTCGTACGGATTGAAGTTGCAGCGGATGGTCGACTTATTTGGAAAGTTGGAGCACGATTCTTCACCCGATATTTATTTCTATGTCCTATTTTTTCAACTTTTTTACCAACAATTTCAGTCCGGATGGACTTGTTATTACGCATATACCTATATTAAAAAATTCCTGTGTACGGCAGCGAAGAGGACGGTGACGAGATCTTTGAATTATACGAGTAGTATACGAGTATGGATTCTAAAGCACGGCAGCACTTCGAGTATCGCGCACTGTCGCGCTGGCTCCCTCTCTCTCTCTCTCTCTTTCACGAACTAAAACCCAAAACCCAAACCCAAACCCAAAACCAAAGCGAAACTCAACCAAGCCACCAAGGACATTTTGCAAAGGGCGGTGACAGGGTCAAATTTGTTTTCTTATATATATATAATATATATACATATATGTGTGTGTGTGTGTGTGTGTGTGGGGCTGAAAAGTGGCATCAGCAGCCGCCGTGACAGCCGTATTGAAATGTTACGGCCCCGTACGGACTGCGCGTTCCCGGGTACCTACTGCAGCCACGCGTGCACATTCCGACTTCGCGACCGGTGCGAGCGAGCCTCGCAACGAGCCTCGCAACGAGCCATCGGTAGTCGGTTTTTTTACGCGCGTCAAAGCAGACGGGTACGCTCTATTTAGACAGCCAAAATGAGTCTCACGTTCCCGCCGGAGTTCGCCACGGAATTTTTTATTAAATTAATACAAATGTACGAAAGTAAACGGATATTATGGGACTGCACTCTTATTAATTATCGGAACACAAATCTGGGCGAAGATCTCGCTGTGATCGCTTCTCGAAAGTTTGTATTAATTTTTGTTATTTTCGGCTTAATTATCTCCATTAAATTTTCAAAATCGTGCATCGACATTCTTATAAAATTTGCCGCCTACTTGATTTGTTCGTAATTTATGTCCTGCACAAGTCTATTCACATACTCTAGTCTTTCGGAATATAATTTTTTTATCCAACACCGAGGTCTTTTTTTTCTTTTTCTTATTTATAATAATATATGATTTACTATCATAAATACCGCAGCGGTAGTAGCCATGCGTCTCGCAGACATTGTGTATAAATACTGGCTCTCCGAGGCGAGTGGATCGCTGCGGCTCGCGTTGAGACTCGCGGCAGTCCGTACACGCGTATCCTGGAACGCACAGACCGCACGGGGCTTTAGGGTCGCGGGTGAAGAAGGCAAGGTTGGATTATCTGAATACAGTTGTCATTTCGGACTTGTGAGTTGCAAGCCCCCAGGGACCAGTGGGCGGACGTCCACCCCTGGTCAGCAGGCTATTCCACCCCTGAGACGTATGGCGTTCATCCTCTCACGAAATTACCAGCATCTACCCGACCACCCACCACCTACCACCACCGCTTCCGCTGCCGTTATGTACCAAATACACATTTTTTTCCTTCGCACGCTCGTATATCCATAGCCTCGTTCTTCCGTTTGATCGACGAGATTATTTGAATATCGATCGTGATGGGATATGCGATGGGACGAAATTTTAGGGTAATATCGACCTTTGTTCGACCCTCGAACGATGCTATAGGCGATGGGTGGGTGGGCTCCGGGGGGGGGGGGGGGGGGGGCTATTCTTCAAATATAAGTTATTTCGTATATTGATTGGATGGACAGCCAAATTATTATACTCAAACTTGAATTTTGTTAGTGATGTTTGAGATACTGTATCTCAGTGAAAAATGGTCGTATCAAGATAAATAAAAAAGCATTTTGAAGCTCCAAAATTCTAGTTTTGAGATCACCTAGGGAAAATTTTGTATGAGCTTCGGTTACTACGCAATTATAAGACATAGCGCGAACAAAATATGCCAAATTTCGTCTACGTTTTGTCTTGGCCCACGGGCTTACACAATATTTTTTAAATTGACCCAATACATGGGCCATGGATAGCCTATTGTTTCAGCTTCAATTTGCTTTTTTATTTATCGGTTTACGTCAATTTTTGGCTGAGATATCCGACTTTTCATGAAAAAGGGTCTTTCGCCATTGGTCATCGATATCTCAGCAACCATCAATGATCGCAAAGAAAATGAAAGGGTAATTTTGAAAACTTGAAAACATTTCCCATAAGATCCTTTCGTAATTTTTAGGGGAATAAATTGTTTTATCCTCCACATCGATTTCAAAAAAGTATAAAAAAGCGACTTTTTTTTCGTTGTTTTATTCAATCTACAGCGTATTGAGAAATAACAGTGGGTAGCCAAATTATTATACTCAAACAAAAATTCGTCACAATCTGTGAAATGGATGGCTGTAATTAACTTATCATGGCAAGAAAGTTATTGTTTTTTTTTATTTACCTGTCATTAGTATGGCAACGGATAAATGTTATGTTTTTCAAAAACATGTGGCGGGCAAATACATTTACTAGTATTAAAGAAATGTATAATGACTTTAGAACCCATATTACTAATGTATTTGAACCGTTTGTCCGAACTCATTCTGTGGGTTCATTGGTTGCTGAGATTTCGATGATCAAAGGCAAACGGACCCTTTTTCAGTAAAAGTCGGATATCTCAGCCAAAAATTGACGTAAAGCGATAAATAAAGAAGCAAATTAAAGTTGAAACAATAAACTATCTGGTCCATGGATTTGTTTACCTAAAAAAATGTCTCGGCCCGTGGACCCAAACAAAAAATAGACAAAATTTGGCAAAATTTCTTCGCTTTATATCTTATAATTGCGTAGGAACCGTAGCTCATTGAAATTATTGTATCGGAGATCTCAAAACTAGAATCTTGGAGCTTCCAAATGCGTTTTTTTATGTTGATACGACCATTTTTCACTGAGATACGGTCTCTCAAACATCACTAACAAAATTCAAGTTTGAGTATAATAAATTGGCCACCCTCTGTACTGTAGCATAATTCCTAGCTAGGACCTAGATCAATAACTATCTCGTCTTACCGCATAATATGCTCTCTAATATCTGGTGTTTACTTTGGCGCATCTTTCCTCATTCGGCGTATACTTATTTTCGCTTTGTATCCTATATATAGTATAGAGGGCGAGGAAAAAGTATGGAAACCCGTAAATAACTCTCGAAGGAAAACGTTTTCGTAAAAAGTGTTTAATCGTAAAGTTGTCAGAGTCGAGGGGGCGGTCTTTACTATGATTTTGAACTTTATCTTGAAATGAGCCTTCAAGGTTAAACCTGGGCCAGCTTCATGTTTTATCATGGATTAGAATTTCTTCTTAAAAGAAAAAATATATTTTATTCTTTCCGTCTTTTCTCCCAACCTCGACCGTTTTAACATATTTCATTTCGAAATTCCCCAGATTCAATTCGTCGAACTTAAATATCGCGGTAATTAAAGATTTTTTACAAAAAAATCATAATAATACAAAATGGGTATGTTTCGTACAAAGAATCAAATACCATAAAAAATATAAAATTCATAAGTTTTTCTGAATATCTTTCTCTGATTTTCTTTATCTTATAGCAATTTGGATTTTGAGAACTTCTAAATGATATATCTTAAAAAAGAAAAGTTTAGGAGGAAGACCAATTTCAGAACCAAGTTGAAGTTCATAATAAAGTCCGTCTTCTCATCTGTGACAACTTTAATATTCGACACTTTTTCCGAAAACGGTTAACTTAAGAGTTATTCGCGGGTTTACATACTTTTTTCTCATCCGACAATAAACAAAGAGATGCACTATAGCGGGAGAGGGTCGGGCGTCGCGCATCGACACAATGAATCCTTATCAATTCGTAAGCGAGTATTCGGTACCGGTAAAGAAAATGTGATCCGAAACTTGCACATTGCTTTCTTCTAGTTTTCGTACATTCATAAGCCAGAGGAGTTGCGACAGCTTTCTCAATTGCGTAATTGACCTATCACAAAAACTAAGAATTCGTCAAAATACGATATGCCCGCATATTTCTTAACGACTTTAATATCGCACGTCCTCTCCCCTAATGTAAGAGATCAGAATATCCTCAAATATTGTATAGACGGTACGTCCACAAATTCTTAACTTTACCTTGCACGTTGGTAAGACAAACCAACTGTGAATGCAAAAGGGCTTTTTCAGAGTTTGAGAAAATTATAGGAAGGCGCGGCAACCGCATTTTTTCTCGACGGGAGGCTGTGTTCTGGATACCAAAGTATTTTATAGTGAAACATGTCAGGCTCCCAATCGATAGATTATTACTCTATACCAGTATCCTCCAGAGTATCGTAAAGCGGATCCAGCCGGACGCGAAGATGTACGTTTTCCTATCTTTTTTGTACTGCCGCATTCGACTATCCCTTACACCGGCGATACTCTTATACGACGTGTTTAATGTCAGAGTGGCGAGGTGACGGAATGGATATACGTGTGCTGTGAATTAAGCATCGGCGCTGCAGATGTATTGAAACGTAAGCCGGTTACCTCGTAACGTTAAATAAGTAAAACAAACAAACAAACAAAATGTAAATGTATTTCAACTCCAAATATTGCAATAAAGGCGGTACTTCGAGTATCTGCTCTTGTTATCCCTCTCTCATACACTGCAATATAACTCGATAATAATCACATTTCAATATTCGGATTTGCCGTGTAAGTCCTATGACCAGAAGAAACTTTAAACGACCCTTGACTAGATTTCAAAATGATTTTCATCATTCGAGTGCGTTGATGATAACTCGATTGTGGCCGGCTTTGGATTTACAGAGCGTGGCCAAATTATTATACTCAAACTTGAAATTTGCTAGTGATGTTCGAAAGACTCTATCTTAGTGAAAGCTGGTCGTATCGAGATAAAAAAAACGCATTTTGAAGCTCCAATATTCTACTTTCGAGATCTCCTAGCTAACAAATTTAATGAGCTACGGTTACGACGCAATCCAAAGAAATAGCGCGAAGAGACTTTGCCAAATTTCGTCTGTTTTTTGTTTTTGTCCACGGGCTTAGACACTTTGTTGAGTTAAACAAATATGACGACGAGATTATTTGAATATCGATCGTGACGGGATATGCGATGGGACGAAATTTTAGGGTAATATCGACCTTTGTTCGACCCTCGAACGATGCTATAGGCGATGGGTGGGTGGGCTGGGGGGGGGGGCTATTCTTCAAATATAAGCTATTTCGTATATTGATTGGATGGACAGCCAAATTATTATACTCAAACTTGAATTTTGTTAGTGATGTTTGAGATACTGTATCTCAGTGAAAAATGGTCGTATCAAGATAAAAAAAAGCATTTTGAAGCTCCAAAATTCTAGTTTTGAGATCGCCTAGGGAAAATTTTGTATGAGCTTCGGTTACTACGTAATTATAAGACATAGCGCGAACAAAATATGCCAAATTTCGTCTACGTTTTGTTTTGGCCCACGGGCTTACACAATATTTTTTAAATTGACCCAATACATGGGCCATGGATAGCCTATTGTTTCAGCTTCAATTTGCTTTTTTATTTATCGGTTTACGTCAATTTTTGGCTGAGATATCCGACTTTTCATGAAAAAGGGTCTTTCGCCATTGGTCATCGATATCTCAGCAACCATCAATGATCGCAAAGAAAATGAAAGGGTAATTTTGAAAACTTGAAAACATTTCCCATAAGATCCTTTCGTTATTTTTAGGGGAAAAAAATTGTTTTATCCTCCACATCGATTTCAAAAAAGTATAAAAAAGCGACTTTTTTTCGTTGTTTTATTCAATCTACAGCGTATTGAGAAATAACAGTGGGTAGCCAAATTATTATACTCAAACAAAAATTCGTCACAATCTGTGAAATGGATGGCTGTAATTAACATATTATGGCAAAACTGTTATTGTGTTTTCAATTTCCCTGTCATTAGTATGGCAACGGATAAATGTTATGATTTTCAAAATAGTGGCGGGTAAATACACTTACTAGTATTAAAGAAATATATAATGACTTTAGAACCCATATAACTAATGTATTTGAACCGTTTTCGAGATATCGATGACCAAAACGAACGGACCCTTTTTCATTAAAAGTCGGATATCTCAGCCAAAAATGGACGTAAACCGATAAATAGAAAAGCAAATTGAAGCTGAAACAACAGGCTATCTGGCCCATGGATTTGTTTAACTAAAAAAAAATGTCGAGGCCCGTGGACCAAAACAAAAAATAGACAAAATTTGGCAAACTTTCTTCGCTTTATATCTTATAATTGCGTAGGAACCGTAGCTCATTGAAATTGTTGTCTAGGAGATCTCAAAACTAGAATCTTGGAGCTTCCAAATGCGTTTTTTTTTATCTCGATACGTCCATTTTTCACTGAGATACAGTCTTTCAAACATCACTAACAAAATTCAAGTTTGAGTATAATAATTTGGCCACCCTCTGTATCTTGGTTGCTCGAGCATGACTCATTGACTTTGACGTGCCGTCTTCTAAATTGGATTTATCTACTGCATTTGGGGTTTGCATTAAAATTATTTGAAAGCGATTTGCTCGACAAGTTGCTCGACCTTCATTATGTTCACTCGAGACTTGAGCTCGACTCGACTGTCGTTGGGGTTCGTCCGAATATTTTGCAATTTGGGTTTAATTGTGAGCTGTCAGGCGTTCGTGTTTGAGTCTTTTCGTCCGATTTAATTTGGGCTTTAATAAGAACACTTTCGGGTTCATTTGAGATACATGAGATCGTTTGTGACAAATAAGAAGCGCCAAATTCAAGAACAACTTAGGTGTGAGAAATGTTTAAGAAATTTTCAAGATTTGCTGAAAGTTCTTGGAAGTAATTTTGAAACTTTACCAGGTGAATACCGATGTGCATGCGGGCTGCAACGTACACGCGTCTATACTCTATGGTAGGCATATGTATCTCGATATCAGAAAATGTTTTCGCTCCCGCCGTTCTAATCGATGAAGCGTATATATATATATATACCGGGTGTATGGACACGGCCAATCCTCCCTTGTATACCGATCGAATAACTAATTCATTCGTTCATCGACGGGACTAATCTCATTATGCGAAATTGTTTGACAAGTACCTATCCATAACAAAATTTATCTCATTATTGAAAGAATTCGACGTGTTTCACTAATCTTTATTTGCTTCCAGTTTTGAAAGTAGATACGCGTACGAACGTATTTCAAAATTGTTGTTTTACACGCGTAACATTTTCACCGAAATTCTAAATGAATCGCTAAGGGGATTGTTAATAGGTACCCCGGGTGAATCTTTATTTTCTTTTTAATGGGAATGGTCAGGCGTAATTGCAAGTTTTGTTTACACATAGTACAAGGTACGTGTTGTCCATTTTGTAGTACCTAGGTATATTTAAAAATAAATGGTCGACGGCGAGGCTCCAGGATAGGTCAGGTTCGGATGGAATGACTCATATATTTTTAATACGCACATGTGTACTTTATCCGCGATCCAGTCCTCGGACAGTAATGCATAGATAAGTATACACCGCTCGAAAGTAATAAATGGATCGGTGGATCGGTATTGGAATACTCGGAACTCGCTACGATTATTCTCGGTATTGCACGGAGTACATATTGTTGCGAGTAGAAATTGACAAGATTGATGTATATCCGATGATGGATATTCGATTAAATTATTAAAACGAACGGGCAATATCTTCGAGTTTTCTGAGAACTGCGTATCGCGTGACTGCGGTGCAGTATGAAGCCTCTTTGCTTTATACCTCCTTAGTATTCATAAAGGTCAGTTCGTTGACTGGCAGTACTGCAGTGGCGGTGGTTGTACATAACGTGTATATCGTACATGTGTATGTATATTTATTCACAAGAGTGGGATATCGCTGTTCGGTTTCCTCGTGTCCTCGTAATCGAACTACCGGCCCCGGCCGGTATCTACATAATAATAAAATATACGATCCGACGGCAAATAATAAATTGCCGTCAAATTTGCATGGGCAACAGCTCGATCGATATATATTAGGCCGTGTCATTTTTGGGCAACTTTTTTTCTTCCTGGCACCTTTAAACCTGCAAGAAGGTAAAAAAAGAAGCCTGCCGAAATTTGAGCTCTTAACATTAATATTTAGAGGTCTCGAAAAACACATATCTACTTCCCATTTAAATAACACAGGGGAAATGTCTTTTTATGTTTGGAATTTTATTCCACGGTCATTGCATTTTGTACAAACAAGCTGCTGACATATTATTATAGAGAATTGAATGCTCTACAAAAAAGATCTCCTATACTTTTTTGATAAATCATTTTGAAAAACCATATTTAGCCATTCAAGTGATATTCGAGTTCAAAGTTCAAAATGTATGAAAATTCATCGTTTTTTTAATATTACAGCGAAACTATTGTTTCTATTGAAAACCATCAAATAACGTTTTTTGTAGATCATTAAATTTCCTATACAAATTCTTTAATTGATAATTAATAAATATTAATAGATAATTTTTTTAAACTTAAAAAAAACTTAATTTTTGTCAGAAAATTTATTCAAAAAAAATTTGGTGGAACAATTGTTTTCACGGTTATTGGGAATAAAGAATGATAGGTGAGTATTTCGTTCATCTTTTTTGTAGATATTGTAACAAGTACTAGCTGATCAGAACCAGTTTGTGACAAAAAATAAGTTTCTAAACGAGATCTATGAAAAAATATTATTATTTTTTGATAAATCTTGTTCTATATAATAATACATACGTACAAACAAAATCTTAAAAAAGGTATTTTTTTGCGTTATCAGCACTCTCTAACCCCTTAAGGAAAAACAAAACGGATAACAAAAAAAGGAAAAAGAAAACCAAAGGATTAGCCCAGGCACAGAGATCGAACGGACTGGGTGACTACTCGGCTATGTACCTCTAGCATGGGATTGCTATGCCTCGATTTCGAGGTAATCGTCTACCCACGTATGTAGATACGTCGCAGTTGGCACGAACGTGCCAACTGGCATCTCATCGATTGGCCAATATTTTGATTAACGCTCCAGCATCATCGGCAATCGTAACGATTTAGAATGATTCCGCAGGGGTTTGAAATAATTCGCAACACAAAACGCCTACTTATATGTAGGTACGCACGAAGGTAAGTACCTTCGAAGGAATATATAAAATCATCATTTTAATATTCCAGAAAAATACGGTGGCTAAAGCATCGGAGTCCGATAAAAATGGTTATGTACAAGAGTAATTTAAAAAATATCTTACGATTAATTAAGTAGAGTAAGAATGCCCGTTTCAAAGCATATTACGCGCGGCATCTCCCCGCTTCTACGTTTATATTTTAATTCGTACATTTATCTATAAACATCGTTACGTTCCCGTCGCCAAATTGAAATCAATAATGATTTCAATTTGAGTACCTATTTAATAAAAATGATATCGGAGTCTTTTATTCTGGAAATAAGTGTTTGCAACTGTAATTGGAACTCGAGGCAAAAAGAAACGTGGGTACCTACGTTCGAAGTAGGGATATATAGTCCGATCACCGAGCGTAGGTATTCTATAACTCTGTGTAATAACGCGGTTTAAGGATGTATGTAAAATATATCAATTCGTGCAACTTTCCATAATTTTGAAATATATGATAGAGTTGATCACGCTGCATCGATTGAAAAAAAGAAAAAGGCAATTGGCCGATGATTTAAAAGAAATAGTTAAGAATTAAAGCTTCATTTAACTCCGTATTATTTGTACCGGAAGTTGACAACATCATACTAAAATGATTTAAAAAAACTATCTATATCGTAGTCCATGCACGGCCAAAAAATAATTTTCACAAACTTCATACATCTTTTATTTTTTGACGAAAAAAAAACCACTGATCCCGATGTCGTTGTGGAGATATTCGTGGCTAACTTTTGACGTTTCAGTAGCGTTTTGTGAACTGCTGTTCAACTTAGTACGTCCACCATATTGGACACGTAAATGCGGCAATGCAGCACTTGACAATATATATAGGCTGCCGGTCTCGGAATGATCAGCTATAGCTGACTGTCATGGCTAACTGTGGCCTTGTTGCCACATTTTCTCGGGACAGAAATAAAATTATTTGATTGGCTCAATCTGTACTCGGCCACAAATATCAAATTGCATATTAATTTTATAAAAAATTGTAAATTATTATACAAAATGACATTATTTTTTCATTAAAAATTATAAAACGCAAAGATAAATGATTCGCCATTAGCATTTCGACATAAAAATTAACCTTAAAAAATAAATAGATGTACTGCGGAATTGACCTTACATGCATCCTTAATAAAGGTTTTGGGTGAGCGGCGCGGTGTCGTTGGCTCGTCGAACGTGCGTGTTACGACCACTTGTTTCTCTAGCCCTCGTCGTCGCCACATGAATACGAGATGCGGCCTCTGAATCTGGTTTGCATAGTCAAAACGTGGTCGGCTATCCTCGATCGGGGTGGGGGGCTATCCATTTTTAAAATCCACCCATATGGAAACTATATTTCTACCACGTAGGTAGCGATCCCCGTACTATCGACCACGAGTCAGGAATCATTCCTCCGAAATGCCCGTGAATATTGATGAAAATAGTATCGTCGAACCATTTCACCATCCACCACCATCCACTGTCCGTTCAGTTTTCTCTATCCACGCCTACAATCGTCGTTTTCAGTGCTCGTGCTCGTGAAGAACAATTCGAACGATCGAAATATCTATCGATCGTTGCCTTTTGGTTTTTGTTCTTCGATCTATCGACTGTCTTTGACTATCTCATATTTCTTATTGTTCTTTCTAGATAGTTAAAAGAAGGACGATGGAAGGTTGGCCGAAAATTTCGTTGTAATTTATCTGTATGTATCTGTAAATGTATATGTAAATAATACAATGTGACGAAAAAGCAAAGAGCTCTCTATGGGCTGTAGTTCGTGCCAGTACCAATTCCAGATTTATACAAAGTAGATATCGCTGACATTGGAAAAAAATGGTTCAACTTAGGAAATAAAAACGTGGTTGATCGTTTCTTTTGGTGTTTAGTGAGAAATGAGATCTCAGGAACGAGTGAGTAATAAGCCTCGAGGTAAGCGAGACTGTCGCCATACGAAATACACTTCCGATTGTTTTAAAATAAACGGAAAAGGAAAGCTCTCGGCTGCGTAAGAATTCAGGAACGTGTAATGAATTGCGCACCCGGGTTCTCTCAGCGCATGCGAGTCGGCGCGATAATGGTGGTCGTTATGAAGGAATCAACTCCCTTTCCAGGACTGCGCCGCACCCCTCGAAGCCACCTACTTGATCTGCCGTAACCATGGTGACCGCCTTGTCCGTCGAAGAGAATTCCGTTCGCAACAGTATAGATGTTGCGAACGGCCTTCTCCGCGCCACCTGCTCTTGCTCCACCACTACCCACTACCTTTTAAGAAAGTAAATCGTACCGTGAGAGGTTTCAAACCAAAGACATATATTTCCTCCAGCAGCCTCTCAATAATGCATGAGAAATTAATCGTTTGAGTCGTTGCCATGTATAGCATAATGGATATTTTCCATTTCGATTTTTTTTTCCATCGTGACAGTAACTACACGTTCGCATCGATTTCGTTGTCGTAACTCTTAGCCGGCAATTTGCAAATTATTGATGGTGGGTGTTGGTGGGGGACGGGGGGCGTAGGTCAATTCGAAATTATCATGAAACTTAAAAAAAGGACAGATTCATTCGACGAGCGTTCGGACAATCTCGATGCTTGCATGTGGTTGCGGGGCGGATTAAAACATTTCCTTCGCCCCTTTACCATACATTGCCAAATGTCAAAATTAATATCACTCGAATATTTCCCCTCGCGCAAGCGCCGGAACCGCGACACTAATGTTTCGACAGAAACATGATCACAATAATTATTTATCATCGATATTGCAGAGGCTTGCTAAAATTAAATGTCGAAAATGGTTGCGGGCTAAATGCCAGCTGTTGGATCTACGTATTCACATTCGTGATAATATGTAGGCCCGTATTTGGCCCCGAAGTTCACTTTATAACTCATACGGGGCCGATTCGGCGATTTTACGAATACCGAACTTGCATTTTCAGCCATTATCCCACATCTTGACAACCACCGGACGTACAATGGGTGACGTAGGTACATGTGGCCCCTGTTGAACGCGTTCATTTTTTCATCTCGCTCATTTTTTCTATGCCAAAAATAGTGCGAATGATCGATCGATCACACAGTCGACCGAAAGTTTTATACACGGTTCTCTCAGTAAGTGATCGATTGGAAAATAATTATGGTCTCGTTTCGTCGTTACGCAAAAAAAAAATAATAAAAAAAAATAAAAGAAATCGAAAACAAATAGTACTTCCCATACGAGTTTGGGATTTCCAAAATGATAGGCGTTATCGTCCGTGACGTTGGCACGATCACGCCCTTTTGCAGATGGTAAACGACGTTTGAATCGTCCCCTCGTTGATCGTCCGTTCATCGACACCCATTTGCTAATCGGAACGCTCGAAGCGATTTTTTCGGCGAAAATAATTCACCGAGAATATCGAAGAGAATGTGAAAGAGGCACGGGAAGTAGGGGGGGGGGGGGGGGGAGAAGGAGAGAGAGAGAGAGAGAGAGAGAGAGAACAAAAATTGTATCGATGCAAGGTGGTAAGAATTATTTGAAATTGATGAGACTGTCTCGCACGCGTTGGGGTATCGATGAGACGAGAAGAGGCCTTTACGGCCAGTTGTAGTGGCAGCATGTGAGGAAGGGTTTATAGGGGAATGGGGACGCGTGCCGAGTACGTGGTTGTTGAAGGAAAGGGGTGTCGTGTCGACGAACCCTTTTATTGGTCGCGCGGGGGCAACTGTGCCCTCGTATCGCGTCCAAAGGCTCGTGTATCATTGTATTCCGAATGTATTATCGCACATACATTGTGGTGGATAATAATGATAATATATGGTGGAAAGTAAAACGTATTCTGCTCAACGTTTCCAACGCCCTTTGGCTCATCCTGACGAATTCTAAAGGCGCCAATTGAAATTTGGTAATTTTTTCCCCTTCGGAATCCTCCTCGTGGATAACATCAACGTCAACATCAACGAGGAACGAACCTAAATAGAATAGCAAAACAAAAAATAAGACGTCATCTTGATTTTTGTTCGATCGCTTCCGTTAGAATTTTAGTGATTACCGAACACTTACCACCTACACAAACGACGCTAAGCACTTCTTCCTTTGTCTTTAATTTTTTCAACGCATCGATCTGCGAAAGACCACTCGTAATAAGATATTTAGGTTATGCCTTCCAAAGCACGTATATCATACACTATTTATCCGCGGCAAACTCGTACTCACCCCAGACCCTATTACTAAATATCGTATTTTTATAAAATCTATATACGCAACCGTGCCTAGTCATTATTCGAGAAGAAGCGGGAAAGAAAACTTGTGGTCCAGAGTTTAATTAGAACTTATTGCGGCCCGTTTGTTCATTTATTTCTTAACAAACTTGTATCGACTATATCGAAACAAAAGACCAATGCCGATCGAATGCTGTTTGCTTTATTCGTCTTATTTTGAGTTGGGGATTAAGAGAAATAGAAAAATAGAGCCCAAATTTAATCGTGATGGTAGTAGCGCGGTATTGAAGTACTCCTTAAAACGACGATGCTCGCTGGCTCACCGAGGAGGTGTACCTATATGTGCACGAAGAGATATAAGATGTAGGCGCGAGCGGAGCCAGAAGGGCGTATGTCTTATATTCGCGCACAGGGTACATGTCCTTTTAGTTTTAGTCACGCAATATGTTCATCAACGCACTTATGTTATACATATATGTATATATACAAGATGCATGGAATACGTATGAAATGCAAATATGTTGAGTGCGTATAGCATTAAAAAATAATAACATAAATTCTCTTTAATTGGTACAATGGGCGCACCGACACGAGCTCGTGTAGCGTACAGCGCACCAGGCGATCGAGAAAAGAGAGAGATGAACGGAGAGATGAAGTAATGCCGGTAACCCCGGCAAGTCCTGACAATTAAAGTTCATACGGCTGGGGAGATCCTGATGCATAACATATATAACATCAAGTACATCGGAGCCGTGCGTGGAGCTCCCCTTTTTTCTTCAGTCGGCAATGGGTTCTAGAGCGCCGCTGCTCATAATTACGCGGTAATTAGAGAGGTTTGTCGGCAATTAACTTCGTGAATATCATCCACAGCATCGCATTGCACCGACCATTATACTCTCGTAGTATGATCGTAATAGTTAGTTCTGCCCGGCATATATGGGACGTTCAACGGCATGTCAGTCGTCCAAAAAGCAATTTATATTTATATTTAATATAATATATTTGTAACGATTTTGTTTAACCGGTTCGTATCAATATAGTTATTGTACTTATTTATCTTAAATTAATTATTTATCTTTTCAATCAAAAAGTAATATTTTTAGAGCTATGCATACTATTTTTACTATTCGTACACATAAATATATATTATGTTTTGTTTTATAATTATTTGAATTTTTATGCAGATATTGAAGAAAAGTAGGAAAGGAACTAACTCTTCAAATTCAACAGCGAAAGTACAAATTGTGCACAAAGTTACATCACAAAACTTCAAGCAGCTGTAAACTGTCCGGCATTTTATCATTTCTTTGTGTTCTCAGAATCACTATTACTAGCAAACGAGAAGGATACATATCGGTTTATAATATTGCATCAAAACTGTTCCTCACTTGCCGATGATTGGAGATAAATGTCTTGCTAATAGAATTTTCGCCCTGACTCAACTCATACGTATATACCTATACAATATTTTCACTTATTAGGTAACAGATCATTACAACAAATTGAGGTATTTGGTTTATGTCGCAACTGAAGAAAACTGACCGAAATATTACAAAAAAAAAAGATGAATAGAAACATTTCCTTCCTCTTTCTGCACAATTAGATCAGCTGTTCCAATCGTCTATTGCCATTCGTATTAGGCAATTGCTTAGAAACATTCATTTTTTGGCTCCTTTAACTGGCATTCATTTTAAGAATTAAAATATATAAGGTGATAAGAATTTTTGCGTCACAACGTATTGAACGCTGGTACTAGTAGAATAAAGGAAAACCTTTGACAGCTCGAAGAGTTAAAGCTTACTCTTACAATAAAATGGGATCTTACATACATTTCAATAAGGTATGTCACTGTGCCCCAATCACAGTACACTTAACTCTGGTCACCCAAACCCATCCACAAACACTCGCACCGTTGATTGCATTAATCCCTTAGTCACTTGACCCCGACTGACCTTTGTACTTAGGCCAGTTGGGTTTGGTATGCGAACTCAAACGAACGATAACGTAGCCCTTCCTTAGGTGCACGGGTACCTTTTCTTGAATGAGAATTCGCTTGTATCAGCGATTAACGAACTCGACATTCGAAAACTCGAGTTGTCTCATATCGTCCGTGTATGAGATGTAGTTTTGTGGCACATTGCGACGGGCTTAACGGCATTGTGCCAAGATGGAAATAAAATCGCAAATACGGCATACCTATTCTACCACGAGGCAATTATCACGACGTTATCGGTATGCTCCTCACAATTTATTTATTAAAAGCAATATCACCAAATTCGATGCTCATAAAAATAGCTTTTTTTGGTAATTAGCACAACGATAATTTATTATTTAGGATTCGAATCGAAGCGACGAACCGACGAGATAAAAGTACAAGAAGAAGAAGAAGAAGAAGAAGAAGAAGAAGAAGAAGGAGAAGAAGAAGAAAAATAAGAAACAACAAATCCATCGTTCAATTTCCGATCTTTATGAATAATTTTTTTGATCGTTTGTTGTTACTTGTTTTAACATACACTCCGAATCATCGCTGATAACAACGACAATTAGTCAGTATTCGCAAGTATGTATCTACATATATGCCGATGCCGTAAAAAATGTAAAAGGTTTAAGGTGGCGGATAGTTCTTAGTTTTGTCAGACTCCGAGATCGAGCGTTGGTAAGTCGTCGGTAAGTTACCGAAAAACTTAGCAGGTTCTTTTATGAGGAACGTTTATGCCAAATGCGTAAATCCGTGGATTGCTTATCGCCGAGTCTTTTGGATAATCGATGAAAGTACACAACGTTTCAATATTCATTGTAATTAGATACGTTTTGGCAATATTACATGATTAATTGTTCACTCGCGATGGCACGTTTATATTTGCGTTAAAAAACAACGTTGGTCGCTCCACGAGACTCGATCGTTGGAACGCTTCGAACAATTTTCACTGACGCAGTTAACGCGGGTGGGAAGTCAGTTAAGCATAGTTAAGAGGCTCGCGCGAGAGGATATACCGCCGAGAGTGAGGAGGCGCTTGACCCGCGACAAAAGTGGCGCCAGGCTTCGAGCGGGAAGCGTATAATATGACCCAGAGGGCCGGAACGAGAAAGCTCATATAGATACTTACTTACACCGCGGGGGGAATCCATTCAATTAATTATCAACTTTGTCGCTTATCAACGGATATACACCATATTTTTTACAGGATATAAATCTCGTTAATTATGCGGTAATTATAAAATATCGACCAAGCGACATTGTCTATCGAAAAAGTGACCACAAATAATCATAACGAAGAGATTGCATATCCTCGTATGTCCGTTCCTGCCCAACTTCCTAGCCCACATCGGATTATTATTAACGGACTTGATCGTTTAAAGAAGCATCATGGGATCGATAAACGATAATGATCGATCGATTTGATGTCCCAATTGAATCCACCTCCGATAGACCAATGGTCATATGGAGATACGAACGTTGTTCGGAGAGTGATGATTATTTAAATAATTTGATCCGTAAATAATTCCAACTAATCGATTTACATCGTCGATTAATCGAACTTTGCCGATTTGCACCCGAAATTTACCAAGCCTAAAATTAATAGCATCATATTGATTTAATGAGCACTTTGGATTAATTTCAATTACCTATGTTGGAGAAAGTCCATCATAGATGGGGTAGATACTGCGATCGAGTCGAGTCGGTTCACAGTTGCGACAAAAAGATTCTCGTTCGTACACGTTGAAACGTACGTTCGACGTCATCGTCGTCGAAGCAGCTTGTAGTTGCCAAAAATCTATGATAATGGCTTATTGCTAATCCAATATAATTGTAATTCATTTAAAAAGAAGTATCTCGCCCGCGGGTATGAGCAGCTTCGTATCTGTAGAAACAACTTGGATGGAAAAACCGTAGGAACTATGTCAAGTATGTCTTTATGTTTCTCGAATTCCATAATAATGATGCGAGATAACTTTCCTTAGGCTCGGATCACTAATTGTATAAATAAATATAAATTTATTCGCGTCGGAATAGTGACCGAAACTTAACAACGTCGTAACATTCTCTCACACTGGTAACATTTCTCGGAATGTGATCAACCAGTCTCGCGTATACCAGTAGGTATATGGTCGTTCTTCGATTGTGTAACGGGGCACGAAATTAGACTCACAGCCTCGCTTTAAACGTCCGCTACGGCGTACTTATCTAACGGTGTCACGATCGCTGCTGCTATTTCGGTTGCATCTTATATACAGTCGCGGTAACTATCCTTTTTCTCGGATTATATTATTTTTTACCATACCTTTATCGATAAGAGTTTTCATTATTTAAATCTGTTATGTTTCTCCAAAATAGTGTTGAAAATTTCGTACATAACGAATGTGTGTACTCGTCTACCAAATTTATCTACCAACGAAAAACCCCGGGCTTGCTCCTGCTCGCTCACATATATAATGGCTTCGATCGATCAGCAACAGCAGCACCTATCTCCTTATTTTTTTTATTATTATTATTATTATTAAATACATATTTCGTGTATATAAATTATTGGACACGTACACGGACTCTATTCAGTTAGTATGACAATCTGGAATTGTTTTGCAAAGTTTCGAGGTGAATACGAAAAAAAGAGGTTGTAACGGTGGATAACGCTTCGTATATGACAGCACATGTAGGTATGAGTGGGTGGTCTCCGATGCCCGTGGGTAGAAAGTGCACCCCTATTTGGGTTCGCGTGGCTCTGGCACTTTCCGCCCAGCGCCTATAACAATATATGTAACACCATAGTTCGTAAGCGTAAGCCTACACCTATCCTTCTCACTTAATATACAGGGTGTCCCTGTAATCTCTGCCACGCGAAATAACTCGGTAATTATCAACGTCACAAAAAAATGTTCCAAATAAAAGTTGTACGGTGTGAAGGGGGCCATCAAATCCGACCATTTTTCTTTTATTTCGGTAGAGGCGTTTACGCACAGTGAAGGTCACCTTTTTTTTTAATGGAATGGTACATTTTGTTTTCCACCATCTTGCAGAGCACCTCAAGTCGCATAAAAAACATTAGGGGGTCAAAGTCGTTCAAGGTCATTCAAGGTCAGTATCGATGATACAAATCTAAATATCTCGGACTACCAAATATTTGGTAGTGAAACATTTGGTGGTGATCCGAGCTAAAATTAGCCGGAAATAGGAGATATTGGTGATCGTAGTCATTGACAACACTTCGAATACCTACTGTTTATTTATCAACCCGCGTTAACCTGTATCGTATGCACCTCAATTGAGATTGTCGTTCAGTTTGATTTAGAATTTCGATAAGTTTATAAGACTACCCCTGGACTCGCGGAGTTGGCGTTTTCTCTTTTCCGTACCAAAAGCGGAGTCTCATTCCCCTTCGGTGTTCCACTACCCTTTATCTCGTGCCAGAACCACTCACGTTCATATAATATATCGTTCGGATTAGCAGAGCCCCTTATTGTTTTCCACTTCTCGCCAGAAAGCCCCTCCTCGTTCTGTCTGGTCAGTCTCCGCTGTTGTCCGCGCGCGCTCTCCCTCTCGCTGGCTTCTATTCTCTGTCTTCTCGTTTATTTCGTTCAACACTCGTATACCACTCTTCGCTACCTTCGCAATGGCACAGTGCTGGTTCACTACCCACCCGCCCACCCCCTACCATCCTGGCGCAACCCTCGTTCACGTTATAACTTAATTACAAGAAAAGGGGGCGCGTGCGCGCGAACGAACGAATGAATGTGTCGCCTCGTACAAGTAAGCGACGAAAGCTACTGCCATATAGCCACTACCGTTTCCGTTACGTTTCTTCTCCCCACCCGATATATATTAGATTTTCCATCGCTGCAAACTTTTTGCCGACCAGGGAATTATCCGCGCATGAAGTATAGCCGGGGTGTTTCTTACTCGTCGTATATATAAGCGGTGCGCGCAGAAAACCTGCAAGCGTTTCTCGCCCTCTCTTCGTATGGCATCCTCTGCGAGGCCAGACAAAGTTTCCCTACTTTTCATAGTGGACATTCGAAGAGTTGTAGGTATCTACGATCGCTTTCTTTCTCTTTCGCCAGCATTTCTTTTTAGATACTTGTTTTAGAAGATAAATGAGTTATCGTAAGTACGTATGTAAGAGCTCTCGTGCATTTGTTTCGAAACTGTAGAAAATATAATCCTTTTTCAACGTATCGTAGAATAGTTTTTTCTATACAACACGAATTACGAAAATGAGCTTCGAGTATAAGTACGATATACTACGAGGGATTAAATACTTTATTAATAACTAAGTACGGAGGTATTTCTCATACGGTGGTTTGATCGTGACTAAAATCTAATCGATATCAACGCAGGCTCCTGTCCCCCTCTTTTGCGGACCGTCCTTTTCGACGAGTTTTTTCGTAAACATTCGACGCCTTATATCCATATATATATATATATATATATATATATATATATATTGTATTGCTTCGTTCGGCGTCGTGATTACTCGACCTCTCGAGACGCATTCTCCTTTCCTCTCGATATTCGTACTACGCCGCAAATTTCCAATTCTCACAGGAATCATGCGTTACGACGCGAAGTTTCGAAACTTTCCACGAAAATTACGAAGGATATGTATCATTTTTGCACGAAATTGTTTGTAATTATATTAGCTATCGTTCTTTCGGAAAATGACTATTGCTTGAATAAAAATATTTTAGGTGATAATAATTCTTTTCATTTCGAAAGGTGGCAGTATTTGGAAAAATAAACAAAATGAAGCTACACTCAACGATAGCTATTACCTACAATTACAAACAAAATCGTCCAAGAATTTTACATATCCGACTATGAGTGCACGAGTTATCGTCTCCACCACTTCGAAACACGTGATTTCGAGACAAATTTATTGTACTTCAACTATTATTTTTTGTTTTTTCGAATAAAAATGTACTTGAATGTACTTATGTGCGTATGTGGAATAACACATCCCCAATTGAGCCCAAAAAACCATTACGTAAATAAAAAAATTCGTGAAAAAAAGCTTATTTTCTGGATATTACGGCGAGATTCTGTTTTAAATGTTTTACAGTCGGGCCGACACTGGCGCATTATATCGGTTGTCGATACTCGGAGTAGACGAGCCCTATCCCCGTGGCTAACCCTAGCCTGGCCGTCAACGCTGCCCACTATGATAAAACTTCCTGCCAATACCTACTCGTAAGCTATGTTGAGCCAGGCGTGCCGCCGCAGCTACCTACCTGACAGGTTATTCCCATCGTCTTTTAACGGTAAGGTGGTAAGCGCGGTAATGCGACAGCCGGGGAAGCGTGAGAGACCAAACGATGATTATTCTTCTAGATTTCTCAAACAGGTGATTGTACAGTGTGCACAATCACCTAATAGCCCGACAGGACAGCTATGAGCCTATAAATCGACACTCTATCCGAACGTGGCTCGTTCGACAGGAGAACGATTAGCTTAAGGGCTTTAAAACCTCTATGGATTTGCGAGGTAGGTACCGACGATCAAGCCGCTTGTGTTTTAGTATTTTAGTAGCCGCGGCGTCTCTAGTATATTTATACTAGAAACGCCGCGAGCAATAAGCGAACATTATTCTTTCGACACAGGACTTGAACGAAACTATTTCGTATCGGAGAAAAAAAATAAAATATCAAATTGTAGCAACATAATTGCGTCCTTCGTTGGTAATTATCGAAGCGCATAAGTATCGATGTTAAAGCTATCATTGTTTGACAACGAATCGCGTCATAAGATGAAAGAAAAGGGAGTTAAAAAAGAGCCAGTCGCACGGATGGAAGCTATGGGAGATGGGCGAGGGCGAAGGGGTGGCCGGGCCGCTCGAATTGCTGCAAAGTCTACGGTGAGACAAAGGACTGGGAGGAAGAATGCCTCACCATTGCTCGGTTCTGTCGAACGAACAACTCAATTGCGCGAAATCGAATTGGTGAGGGCCGGAGAGCAGGACGAAATTAATTACTTCGTGCTGGCCACCGTTTTGTTCCAGACGCACGGCGGGAAAGAGAGCAGTACCAGAAATGTTATTTTCTTGGCAGAGAACGCATTGGGGTGTACCGAGGCTGGCGATACGGTGGATTAAAGATTGGAACACTTCACGCAGAAAGCTAAACCGTTCCTTTCTCATATAACTATATATATACATATGTATGTACAATTTCAGTATTCGGCGTCGAGCTATCCGGTACAAAGTTGTTAATTCATGTCCCGTTATAATATCTTAATTCGTGTTATCGGAAAAAGACGATTTTGACGATAGCAGCGTTTTAGCTCGAAAGATTTTCGTGAAACTCAAAAGCAAACTGCTGTCACAGACGCGAGAACTGGGCACTAACAAAGAAATGTTGCGAGGTCGCCGCCTCCGATTTTGAAGAAATTTGGTATGCTTGTAGAATGGACAAAAACAGGCGACACGTATTTTTTTATATCTGCCAAGCCCGATTTTAAAGGGGTGACATGCACCCTAAAAACCGGCGTATCTTTCGTTTTTCGTCAATAACGTTTTAACGGTACGAGATATGAAAAAACAACGTTTTTTTTCCACGTACTATATATTGGATACGCAAAAATTGCAAAAATGCAATGTTTTCATACGTATCTCCGAGAATTTTTAACCGATTGTGATACGAATTTGCATACATATAGAGGATGGAAAAATAGAGTTGCCGGGGGCGGGGTCCCCGATATCTCATAATTAAGGGATTGAAACTGTCCCTCGATTTTGTTGTTGTTTGTATCGTATGATCAGGCAGCCTTTTGCCATTTCGGATTAAATTCATGTTGATGTAAGTTCTTTTCAATACGCGAGTACATATCTGTGTAATTTGCCACTCGCCCCCCCCCCCCACCCCCCTCGCGAACGTTGAAAGTTATTATCGTGCGCCATGGACGAAAATTTGTAGCCATAAAAATGGATTACCCTGGAAGCATAATCGGTGAAAATAATCGACACAAATTTCCTTGTTTTGGGGGAACGTTACCCTTAAGAGATCAACTTAAAAACTTGGTTCTTCTGTGAACGGGCCGAGATAAAAAAAAAACGTTTCAAGGGACAAAATCTTGTATTCTTCAACTACTAGATAATGATGAATATAACAACCTATGACGTATTGTTTATTGCAATAATTTGTGAATAATTAGTGAAAATCACTCTTCAATTTTCCGCCAACTTCGGCACCGAAATAGGTAAGGCTTTTGCAATTACGGACTAATTTCGTGCTTAGGAAAGCAACTGAATTACAATTGTGCACTTACAAAAAAAATCCACTCCCCTCACCGTATCGAAGATGCTACGTGCATAAATTACAGCGTTGTTGGGGCTCTCGCAGTATAACACAGCGTAAATGCAACTTATTCAGAAATAGCAGAAACAGTGAGCAAAAGAAATAAATATCTGCAAACAGGGACTAATGTGCAAAGAGCGGCTACCTCTTTGCACTGTAGTCTCTTTTCAGCTTTATATAAATTTCGATACATTAATTCAAGAAGTCTACGGGCCATTTTTTGTGAAATAATAAATTTAGTAAGGACAAAATTTATTATTTAGATTTGTTTCAGTGGGAACGCTTTTTATCGATTGACAACAGCCAAACTGGGTATTTAAAATAAAACATATATTTGACCTTAGCCTTGTTATGTTAACATTTTGTATCGGTTGCTCGACACGTTCGCAAGCTAAAATGGGAATGGACGAACTTTTCGAAAACTTGAATACTCTATCGAATTCATAATACGATCGGGTATTCGATCTTCGAACTTCTTTAAAGATTCTTGATTGATCCAATACTAATCAAGATTATCCTTTAAATCATATCCTTAGGTCGTGTTAGCTCGATAGCCGGTTGTTTATGAAAATCCGAGCTACGTCATCTTTTCTCGACAAATTTTAACTTTCATGAAATGACGAAAATTGCTGCAAGGAAAGGTTATCGCGAACGTTGATCGGCTCGTGAACAATATTATAGCAATATTCCAAAATCGTTTCTTACGATATACGGAGTACCTCTATCTATCGCGCTCTGTGTTTAGTCTTTCGCTTTATTCCTCTTTGCTCTCCTCAAGATCAGCCGCCATTTATACGTCACGCATGCTTACTCTGTTTCCAGTCATTCCCAGCATATAATTGATCCACAAGTATAGTTTCATTCGTATTATCAAGAAATATCGAGCCTTCCAAAATGATTATATTATATCTCTCACACCCTTATAGCTTTCTCCCCGCTTCAATTATCTTTGAAACGAAAACACATGATACAGCCATTTTTAGAAAATGTTTATAATCGTTGCGGCCAGTTATAGAATACGATTTCATAAAACGTACCCGTTACAATTCGAAGTTGAACTGCCAGATGTTCATGTTCCGTAAATTAAAAATTCATTTTACATTTTATCTCGCAAACGTTGATACACACTTTACAACAAAAAATGTACTCAGTTCTCCCCTGTGGAGTTAAAAGTAATTATATTCGCATTATAAATTTTCGAAAATGATATGTCGGAAGTCCACGATTCCACACGTTCTACTAGCATGTGACTTATTTCAGGTAAATTGTATTGCAATATACGAACAATATCGAGAACTAAAAAATAGAATATCAAGAAATATCATTTGAATAAATTGTTTGTTACAAAAATATTTTGTTTTTTTAACATTCCGTACTAAGGACGATTACGGTTAACAATTCCCAAGATATGATTATTGGAAACTCGAGAATACGCGAGTAAAAATACTATAATTATCAAAACACTGTATCTAGAAAAGACTTAAACAGTTTTATATTATCAATTCGTCACAAAGTTGGGAAAGAATCCGTCTCAATTGAAAAAATAAAACTAAAGACAATCGCTTGTTAATTTAATTATTACCGGATTCCTATCGCGGCCCACAAAATTCAATGTTCACAAAAAGACCTTCGTTGCCTCCGCAACGAAAAACAAAAGCCACGCCTAGTCAAAGAACTTTGCGGTCAGCCGTTGATATTCGTAAAAAAAGAAGTTTATTGAGTAAGAATAAGCGCCACGTTAAAGAAGAGGAAAAAATTGTGATTTTTGGAATATCGCCTTCGTATGTAGAAACGCGTAGTTGAATATTTGTTTGCACTGGTATAATTGACAATGGCGAATTTTGATGGGTCGACGTTATTTTCGCAATGCATGGAAACGATAAAATCTTGAGTTTTTCGAAATCCCATAGAGCTACGGCCTTGGAAATCACTTATTGATAGTATAATTTAAAATAAGATAGGAGAATGGCAGGCGAAACAATATTTGACGCCGCATGACTCGGTGTTTAATGCCGGAATGACCCATATTATGAATATGCTCAATCAGCAAACGGAATGAATAAAGCTACCGACCACTTTAGTCCTCTTTATTGTATCTCCCAGTTAATGCCGCTGCAATTTTCACTTCCGCCAGTCGTTACGTTCTACTTATTTTCTAATAAATATTAACACTATGCACTTACATTTCTCGCTTTGTATTTACAATTCTCATATTTTGTGCACAATATATCTATCATCGCATCTTAGTGTAAAATATTGCATGTGGAGAATAAAAGAAAAAACTTGGTCTAGTATAGCCAAGACGAGATTCAAACGATTTCATTTCACTGAGAAAAATTATAACAATGAAAAACGTGAATAACAATGTCCGACAATGACAGAAAAGTAGACGAGCGTAATTGGCAACAATGTTTGTATTATTATCTATTAATTGTAGCATTTGGATACGATATGTCAACTTAATATTTAAAAAAAGCGAAAATAAGAAAGAAAGGTTTTAATAATTCACAAAATAACGAAGTAATAAATGTAAGCCGGTAAATTATTCGTTATTAATTCTGCTTGTCTACCGTTTCAAATAGTTACTATAGGATGATGATACGTAAAAATTACTTAATAGCCATAATATCTTCACAGATAATATTTTTACAATTCGACCTCGGCGACCACGAAACAATAGCTACCTAAAATGAAATCAGTTTATAGTATAAGTCATATTTGAAGTTGGTAAAGTAATAAGTGGTCTATCTATTTTTCGTAGTATACAAAATATGGTGAATGTATGAAACATTGAGAAACGGCGATAACGGTTTATCGCGCTGTACCGAGCTGAACGCCACGTGACGTTTGCACACGCTTCAACTGTAAGATGTATTTTCGTAGAACGCTGTGGTCGCTCCAACAACAACTCCATGATTCATGCATTAACACACAACCATTTTAGTAATTGGGGGAAGCTACTCTTATGCATTCCAGGCTACTTTATCCCGTTAATTGTGGCGCTTATTTTCGGAACGGATTATAAATATTGCGGAATATTAAAATTTCACTTAATAAATCGTTTGTTAAATATGCACCATTTGTTAGCCGAGATATTTATATTACCATTAAAAACAACTTTATATGAAGTAATTTTGTCCACTCATTAGATCGTCCAGCGTCTCGTGTACGAACCTTTGGACCATTAGTTGATCCATTTATCGAGTTAGCCACCAGGTACAGTAGGTAGGTACCTGTGTTAAGGTTACGGAGACCGGGGGGAGCGCTAACTCACAAAGTACCTCCATGAACACTATTCTCGTTATTAGGATGTTCATTTTGCATCAGCATGTGTAAATTGGAGATAGCTAGGTATATCGTAGGAAGTACTTAATTCTTTCTTCTTTTTGTTTTGTTTTTATGTAATTATTTTTTATCAGATTTGGGTAGCCCACATATTTTTCAACATCGATCGTTACATCGTTATCGTTACAAGAGTATCGTTACAAGGTGCATCGTTACAACCGTAGACGAATGTAAGAAGGAAATCCGTGCACGGCTGAATACAAGTTTTTCTTATTGCTTTTTTTAATTTTTCAATGCTCAAAGTATATTTGGGTCCATGCTTCGCCAGGCTCTAGTACGCGAAGAACGGGAGCATCTAATATCAATCGTTTTAGCGTAAGGACTAAATTTTCATAATATAGGTAATAAGAAACAATGTCGCTTTAACAAGTGCGTACGATTTTTGGCGAATATGAAAATGAAATTTGTTCGAGCTCGAACTTGAGACGAGACGCAAAATGCTAAAAAAGTCTTTGAATCTGGTATGTATTCGGAACTCGATGCGTCTCTGCGATTTGCTCTGAAAGAATAACTATAGTCGCGAAGCATAGGTACGTGTAACGTGTAATACATGCGAGAGCAGTGTGCGAAGCATGGAGAAAGCCAGAGGTGGAGCTTTCTTTAAACATATAATATACCTAACTTATATAGTTCCGGATAATGAGACTGGCCAACTCATAACGCTTAATTAAGGCGCGGTCCTGTACTTTGTGCGGGTACCCATACAGTTCGTATATGTTTGAAAAGCCTTTAAGTCCTCGAGAGTATGCTCACGTTGCTCGGGCACGAAGGGTCCAATCGCGGTCGTGTGGGGGGTCCGAAGTGCTCGCGTGCGCGCAATCGTGACCAAGCCGAGCCACGGGAAGATCAGGAACGCAGCCAGATCTCACGATAACAGTGCCCGATAAGAGAGCGCCCTCCCAAGACCGTTACTTCCAATGATTGATATCGTAATGAAAATAAGATCGATATTCGGAGACGGAAAAGCGAGCGGTTTAAATCGAGACTATATTCGTGAAAAGGCTCTTGATCACCAATTTCACGGCTATTCGCCTTAATTTATGCAAAAACAATACTTCATCGAGAATAAGCTTTTGGTGCTGCAATTCAAAACACTTCATGGACCCGCAATACCAATAATTATTCTCGTATGCCTAGTACAAAGAATTATCTTTTGTATAATCATCTACATTTATGTCAAAACACTGATTTTTTTTTATTCACTTTCTCTTTCCCGTTTATTCAAATATTATAAATTGCATATTAACGTTTTTATCATTTCGCTAGCGATAATGTTACTGTAGGAAAATATAATTATATTATAATTTTCGGCACGAGTAGCCCGAGACTCGATCGAATGTACAATTGATTTAATAAAAGATATATATATATATATATCTTTTATTAAATCATATTCATTCTCTTTTTCACGTTACCGTACCTTCAATTGATTGCAATAATAGTTTTAGAAATCGGAATACTTTATGCAACTTTGATCTATTCTGATGCGAAAGAGAAATATGCCGTAATGGGATAATATTCTAGTCATTGACACGAAGGTAATGCGACACCGTATGGAGGTACCAATTAAATCCATACATGAGGTTGATCCGAAGTGACGTGAGAAGTAATCCTCCCCATAATTCGCTGAAACTATATTAAGCCTTGCGGTGGAAACACTGCAAGTGCGTTTGTGCATATATGTATATTCCTTCGATATATACATATAAAATTCCTAAATTAACATGCTCTGTGCACAATAATCGAACGCTTTAAGCCATCGGCACAGCAGAGTTTTCCGACGATGTGGTATCTTATTAATCGTGTTAACTAAAGTAAAATTGATGGTTATTACGTGACGAAGATTAACCTTTCGATATTGCGAAAAATTGGCATGAATTTGAGGAGAGTGAGGATGAATATTGTAATTTCGCGATCGAGTATATCCGTTGAGAGATTATAACATTTTTTGACAAGAACCTATCGGATACTTAATCTAAGTATAAGAGGCCTCTAAGAATTATGACCGTGAGGTACAAAGACGATGAAAATGAAAAGTAAAAGCGGATTAACAGCACCGAGCAAGTGGCGTGTACCTTTTCGTTGACCCTCGTATGCCTGAAGTGCCTGGTACTTTAGTTATGGCAAAAAGGGTGCAGGCACGGCTAGACCTTCCTTCTTTAAAATGGCGATATCGAGATGGGAGATGGGAGAAAGGGAGAGGGTGAACAACGCGATGTAAAATCCGCTCACCCCAATCGCAGAGCCATTCGAGCTCAGCGCACGCTCGTCTAATCAGGTAGAGGGGGTTTGTTGGTTTTGCATTTTAAAACGCCCCGGGTTCAACGCTGCGACCGGGGGCCTAATCCGCGTACGACCCTTCCGCACCCTTTTAACAATGGTGACCCCGTTTAACCACTGCACGGCATACTAATTTTACCACTCTGTGACCGCCAGCAATGGATGCGAGTCGATTTTTAAATTGCGATTATTAAATACGAAAAATAATGTATTTATTAATAAACGTAGCGATAAGGCTACATGATGATATAGTGTAATAATGAATCGCCGTCTATCAACTTCACCAAGATTATCGATTCGATACGTTACATAATGAGAGTCGGTAGGTTGGGCGGGCGCTTCGGATCATCGGACACGATGAGAACTACGCTTGTTATCAACAATATATATAACGACAAATATTGTTTCATTCGTTGAAGGAATCAACTTTTTTATTTTCAATTTCGGACCTTCTATATTTCGGATCTTCTATAAGTACCTGGATGTCAATATCGGTGTAAACCTCTGTAATCATTGGTAAGTTTTTTTCCCGCCCCGAATCTCTCTCTCTCTCTCTCTCTCTCTCTCTCTCTCTCTCTCTCTCTCTCTCTCTCTCTCTGTCTCTCTTTTTAATCGTATATACATTGTTGCATGGCACAAGCTATCTTAACATCAGGCTTTCTGTAACTAATTATTTTTTAAATCAATTTAGACACATTCGTTGACAACAAAAATATTAATAAAATATTATGTATTGCTTCGCGGATATCGATGGATATTCGGCTTAAGCTTAGAACCGTATGTACAATACAATGTATACTATGTATATTGTCATGGTCCCCGGAATGAATAGACACGAATTATTAAATTAACATATTATTATTACAAAAGAGTCGAGATCAAGTATTTATTATCAACCTCGATACACCTCTGTATGCTTTTGTTTCTCGAAAAAGAGTGATGGACTCAATGTTCAATAAGCCCCCCCCCCCCCCCCAATGTTGAACGCATAATCGTTTTATCATTTATTATTGTTTTGTTTATTCGTCGAAGTTGCTCGGGTTACTCGTACTCATAACTATAAAACTCGCAACTATAGAATACATTAGAAGACTTTGAGATTATTAAGAGTATTTTTAATGACAGGACGGATTGAAAAAGTTGAGATTGTTACAATTCCCAGTTACGAATGATTCATTCATCACTAGCTGGGTGATTCCGATCTTCGGTCAGGCAGAAAAATAAGATGAGAGCTGGGCACAGCCAGGGGTGGAATACTTTTCTTCGCATGGTCTATCTCACGCCGTCGACTATCCCGCGTAGGTACCCACATGATTCTCATGATTATCGTTTCAGGGTTCTAACCACGTTAAAACGCTGAACAATTCAAAGACGGATGCTATGGCGTTGGAAATAAAATTTAATTCTTGTGAAAAGAAAAAAACATTACGTGCAGGCTTGTATAATAATAAGGGTAAAAGCTATGTGGGAAGGGAGATTATGCGGCCTCGAATAAAGCGACGGCAATGGCACGTTGCACGATGCGGGAAGGAATTCGGTGTACGTAATCGGATAATATCCGGTCGTTCGACCTGTTTTTGTGAACATGCTGGTCTTATTCGATCGATATTGCGGTTTTTTTTTCGAAAATAATAGTTTTTTCGGATCATGGCCTGAGTGAAAACAAAAATTAATCTGAATGTATGACAGTGTTAGATTATTCGATCATGTTTCGACTGCGTTAACTTACGTATTGGAAATTTCGGTTTTGCATCATCGTGCATGTTGCTCTTTCCCCGGAAGTGACAGATTCCCACAACCATTGGAACACCGTACTTATTATGACAATCGAAACGAGAGTTAAGCAGGAACAAATTCCGCAATGGAGAATCCGATAAACGCATAAAGTTGTCATCGAACCACCCCGGGCACTTCTGTTATACCATGATTGGCACTCGATAATTACATTTAAATACGATTTAGTGATTTAGCGACGAATGCGGTTGTACAAGTTACAACGTAACAATGAAAATTCGTTGACACATTTGAAATTACATTTTGTGATTGGATTGGCGGGTTTTTGTAACTGAGATATGCATAAAGATAAAGAAAAATTAGAAAGATCGCGAAAGTTGTTCGGAAGGTTTTGAAAATTTCGATCAAGTTCGCCAGACGGGGGCAACTTGTCTACTGGTCGAGTAAAAAAGTATTCGTTGGTCGAGTTGGTCAGCATCGCCCCTCTTCTCAGCTGGGATTCCACTGCTGCTGCCACTGCTGCTGCCGGCGGTGCTCTGGGGATCATCAACTCCCTTGTAGAGTTCAGAGGTGCGCACACCCGCCTTTTGGCCACCACCGCCGAGTCTCGTGCGGCACGAGGGTACATACATTATCGGTCCCTGATCCTCCCGCTCACTTTCTCTTCTCCTGTTTCGTCCACGTCCACGCACATTTTCATCCGGCAAGCTTACACGTACCACCACCTACAGCACGCCTCATACCCAGCGTCCAGAACCTGCCGCATTTCTTGTCATCCATATATGTATACGTTTCTGAATTATAGAAATACCACTCTTCTCGATATTGCTTAGGCTGGAATAAGTGCCCTTTTAATTTCGTTTCGCTGGCCAAATATTTCTCGATCGAGCAATGATTCTTAAAAAAATATTTCTTAACGTTATGAAAATACAATCGGTGTACGGTCTCGATGGACATTAAACATGTTTAAAACGGCATATCATGGAGCATTGATTTAACATTATCGATTAAAAGTTCTTTTACTTTATAGGAATAATTTCCAGAAAAAAATTGGTCATCGGTGTGGTTTTAATTTTTCACAAGTTCAAACCACACGGGGTATCCCATCACAGAATAAACACATAATTTATCATTAAACAAACAATACGAAGAGTAATCCTTGAAAAAATCGTACACACGTTGCGAATTATATGAAACGACAACGACTGAAAAATGAACGTGATCTTTCCGATTCGAAACAATGCTTTTCTCATTCAAGGTAAAATATCTTGAACACTCGTATTTTTATTCTTCACTCTTATTCAAATCTTTATGAATCTTCAGTACCGAATAATTTGACTCGAATCAATATCTTCGTAGGTGTACCTACTTGGTTTCCTCTCTCGTTTATATTAGTTTGCTTACCAATTGCCGTGTTATACCTGTATTTTCGTATTCGTAGCGTTCCATCTATCTTCTCGAATCTCATAAAGTAGCTTGTGAAATTATCGGGTGCAATAGTCAGATGGAAGACGCGTGATTATATCCCGATGGAATTTTGACGACAAAATTCTTTGCTGTACATGTATATGTATATAGGTACGAAGGATGGGTATACGCATAAGCCGGCCCAGGCAGCATCTCGACTGCGGGCTAAAAGTTGTTAAGTCGTAAACGGACGGTAGATGCTCTGGAGCAAAAAATATATATTTTCCGGTGCTTCTTTTTCCTTTACGTTCCGGGAATGAGGGGATGTGAAAACGTGCTGGGGTCATATATTTATTTGCCGAACAGGTATATCGCATCCGTGTCTCGAACTCGGAGGGGACTTCCTTATTTTAACTCTAATACTACGAAGGTACCGAGCTTTGCTACGAATGAAGAATCGTTGCGTTGTCTTATTTTATTTATCGCATTAAAAGTTCCTTTTCCATGGACACGTCACAAATTAATAACAATCAACATATACTTTGTTTTATAATTTCGAATATATCATTCGTAAAACCATAAATTGAGTCTTCACAACTTACACGTTGAATACAACCGATTTTAATTGTATTGTGTTTCAAGTTGTTTGACACATTTCTATATGAACGCTATGACTTGTACTAATTCTCAAGGATTAATCTCAAATTTTGTCTAAAATTACAATTCCGTTGAATAACGATTTTTAATAAATCTCACACTAATCGATGTCTGATAGGAAAATAATTTTCTTTTAACGACATCGGCCGAACCAAAAGTCGATGGCTCAATTTTAAGTTGTGCATCAAATTCGCGGTTCAAGTTCATCAGTTGTTATATAACGAAAGCTTACTTACACGCTATCGAGAAATTTCCGAATGAAAAACTGGCCTGTACGGAGAATGTACGAGACACAAATGGAGGGCTTGGGCAAGTGGCAAGAGGGCGTTGTCACGAAAAACAAATAAAAACTTGAATACGATTCTCGATTTGGCTTCCAAAATATCATGAATAAAATAAAATATTTGGCTCGTGGTCGTTTCGTCGTCGAGATTTGACGAGCCGCGTTCACTTCGCCCTCGCACGCAACCCAGCCCGAAATCCGCGCGCCGTACGATCTATCTCGACTACTACAGTAGGTACTCGTATGACACACATTGTTGGTTATATCACGAGTCATTTCTACCAAATGATACCAACGCGTTTTCAATCGAAAAATGGTTAAATTATCGTCGGTTGTTGCGTTCCATTGTTGGAACACGGTTTGTTAATAATCGGCGACGTGCGAAAGTTTGGTATATTTATGGTATACGTAGCTCGCTCCATGGTTAACCACTTTACGAGTCAACCAGCGTCGATATTAATTTTATTCGAAAAAATATAGGTATCTCGTTTTGAAAGATCAAACCTTTTTTGTGGACAGATTATCGAGAAACCTTGAGACAGGTTGTTGTGCAGTTGTGCGGTCTAAACAAATTAGCGCTGATCCACCAATTTTTTATTTCGACAGTTCTTTCCGTTTTCCAAAAAGTTCGAAGTCTTATTTTATTTATGGCATTGATATCTTGAAAATAACGCTATGAATGATATAGCACTGTATGTAAAATACAGGAAATTCCTTATTTCCTCTTTTCAACTGTATAGGTATCTAGTATTTGTATAGTAAGGGAGGGGTATGTACGCCTCGAGCATCGGGCACCCCAGCGCCCTCGGATTTCGGAGGAGTTTTTTTCGAGCCTCCCCATAACCACAGAGCCTCCTTGACTGGACTACTCTCCGTGACCATCGTCACACACGCGCTGTAGGTACTCCCTCCTTGACAGTCATCGCGAATATGCCGATCTTTGACTCTGGCCCATGATTATATATAGCTACTTCGTCGCGATATTCGCCTTGTCTCTATACGGTACATAACCCCTCCGTGATTATAGCATACCTACAATTTAGGATCGCAGCTTGTACACGGCAGTGACGACGCTCGCCAGCGCGAGGCGGCAGGATTTACGTCACATATATTGTTGTAATATATTCAAGCACATTAACGACGCGTGCGATACAATTTCATAATAAGGATGGTAAAGTCGAATACTTTTCATGATATTCTTTTTAGAAACCTGGTAATCGGACAAATAAAATGTCAGTTAAATAATGAATCGGTCTTAAACCAAAAAATACTTGTTTTGGGTTTAAGGGGTAAAAGGATATCGCGTTATAACATCCATCGACGAAAATAGAAAAACATGGAAGCGTCTGTTATTTAGATTTTTGTATTTATCATTCCAAAAGAAAGGTACGTAATATGGGGCAGAATTCTGTGGCAGAGTTTGAAACGGTTAGCTTTTGGTAATGTTGGCGCTACGCAAGCTTATCGCGCTCGTCTGTTTGCCCTAGGCAGTGTTATCATCATAAACTCGGTGTCGCATCATCTTATTAGCAGTGCGCGATTATATTGCCATTGTCTCCGTGCACCGTCGCGGTATTAATGCCGTCGTCTCGGCGCTGATCGACATTCACATTATTTCTGCATCGAATGCAACGAATGCAATTAAGTCTCATTGACCGAAGTGAAAAACCTGTAAACCGCCGGTTATTCGAAAGTGAGATACTAAATCCTAATACATAGGTAGGTAGGTAGGTACCCAAACAAAGGGACACGATAAACATCCGATAGCAGTTGTAGCAGGATCGATATGCCACATGACACAAGCCGATAGGTCGCGTGTATATACCCCTACCTACCGGCTTCCCGCCGTATCCCTCAATTTCTTTCGAACCACCTAAAACAGCACGTGGCCACCTTCGCAATGTTATCTCGAGAATTTTATATGCGAGAAGAAATGGGAAAGAAGTTGGGCCGAGCTATACGGAGCTGCAAGCGAATCGTGAACCACGCCGGGTTCTCGGTTCGCGAGTAAGTACACGCGCCGTCCATACCGACCGACCTACCGACCGACCAACCGTCGATATATGGACTATCATCATCGTTTGACCAAGCAACGAGCATAACACATCACCGTCAATTATTATACACCCGGATCGATCCGAAGATTATCTAATTCGTTTAATTAATCAATTGACATAATTATTGGTGTGCCCGTGGTCAGCTTGGGGAGCGCTTGAAACCGGTGAAACTAATACGAGGCGCCACGTCCATTTCCGAACATGTTCCCATATGTTGTTCGCTCTCAATTATCGTGCTCGTTGTCGCCGCTGTTTCTTTTACTTTCGGTATATAACTGGCAGTTACAGCGGTCGTTATTAATTACTCGGTAATGATCACAAAGTTGTCTAATCGGACTTTAACTGATAATTAATGGCTCTCCTCGAGGAACATTAATTCTCATAAATTCGCATAGGGCCTCGCATACCCCTATCATCATTTCAATCGACAAATTATCCTAGGATGTTTTTTAATACAAATTTATTCGTTATATAGGCCCGAACATCGTGGCAAGTCTGCGTTTAACTGGGACGAGCGAGCGAAAAAACAACCGATGTTGTACCTATACCATACGTACCTAGGTATACCCTTTAAAAGTCCAGTATGCCTGACGCGAAATTCGTCTGAAGATTTATTCTTTTTATACACGAAACGTACATGCTCCAAATACGTTCGATACACCGGATTAATCTTTTATAGATACGTATGGGGAATAAATAAGTCGTTGAATAATTCGTAATATTATGTAGAGTACCTATGACTGTATGTTGTTGTGACGTTGAATTTTTCACGAGAGTAATTCCTCGTCGTTGAAATGTCACCGACGAGTGAACGTGATAATAAACACGTATATTTTGTGTTGCACCGAAATCAATTAATTGATTTTCCCTTTACACGGAAACAGCATAAGTTTCTTTTTCATACGATCATTTGTGTCTCACGACTCTCAACTAATTGTAACCTATCCATTTCTATTCGATCTCCATAAAGTTAATCGTTTGTTCGGTTGTTACTCCTCGCGCTATATTTCTTCGTCCCGATAATCGTAACAATATCGCACATAAATTTCTTTAATATGTGAAGCATTTATTTGGACCTGCAATCGTTATTGTAAAAGCTCCTAACGAATAAATAACGTCCCTATTTCAGACATGTTCGTGTTCGTTCCTTCTTTCTATGTACTCCTTTAAAACATTATAGTATGGTGCATACAAACTTGGCACAAGTAAATTTACATATCTTATTATTAGCAAAAAATTATAAATCAAACGTAAACGTAGATTCAAACGTTCATTGCCGATTATCACTTTTAATTTGTCATTTATCTTATGAGAATGAAATTCATACATTTATTGTAAAATATGACGAAATAATCATAATCGCCATAAGGCAAGAAATTGAAAACTTGATTACAGTGATGGAGGTTATTTTATTTTTCAGCCAAGGTATAAATAAAGTAGATAACAAAGTTTCAAAGATAGTGGCGCCGCGCATGCGTACGTTTTTCCGAGGGGTTTTTTAACGTGCCTCAATGAACACCCGTGCTCAAATTCATTCATACATATGAGTAACGCAACGTATCTATCTCGTAAATTTGATAAATACAGTGTCTTGCCAGAAAGGTTGGACAGCGAATTTCGGGATAATCGATCGCGTAACATTCAGACTTTAGGAGATTCCAAAAAGATGAGAGACAAGAAATTTTCTTCGGCTATGCACAAATTTGCCCTCATTACGAACAATGCTTATTCCCCTGCAAGAAGAAAGTTCATTCATTATTATTACATAATCTTCGTATGATTAATTCCTCCCTCAATAGTGAATCGAAGGCGCGCGGCCATCCACATTGTTTTTCTTTTTTTCGTAATAAACTTTGAAATGTTACAAATAATTTAAGCCATAGTTGGTATTGAAAATCGCGAAATCGTCCAAGTTACAGCTATTTTTCGATAGGAACGTCGAGCCGCTACGAGTGGTCGACCCCGCGGTTCGAAGCACGTTAAGCGCACAGAAATTTTAAAAAAGAGGCCCAGGATGCTCAATCAGCTACCGAAGGGGACATATATGGACCGGGAATCAGCGATTGAAGATAAGACTCATCAAACCGTACCGTCAGCCGAATAACCGCATATTTACTTTCTTTTGCGATTATCTCGAAGCTATATGTTTTTCGAAATGGTGTCAAGTAAATCTCATAAGCTATCGTCCCGATTGCTGTGAAATTTGTACACAATACTTTTAGATGCATTATCTAAAAGGGAGCGTAGATCTTTAGCGATAACGTGATTGGTATGTTTATTGACGTTTATTCTGGTGAAATTACGGTGAAAAATACATATCTTTTCTTCTTCGGCTCACCATAATTTCCTTAATAGTCGGGAAAAAACGCTACCTCACATTGTAGCGACATTACCTACGAATAATGGAATTTTTCTTTCAGATGCAACATGTCGTTGCTACACCTAGTGCGACATACGCGCGTGTCGTGCGGAGGGCCTCCGCTGAAAATCCCGCAGCGCCGCCGTTTATTAATATTATGAACTAAAATTTGTTTTGAGGCATTCTTAAAGCCGTTTCGTACCTTGTGTTAGAAGATAAACATATTTCGTTTTATACTTTTGAGTTTATGAATTTCCTTATAAAATACCTATTTTCTGGTCGGCCAGGGTGGCCCCCCCCCCCCCCAGCTCGAGTCGACGAGATAGAGTTTTTTTTAGTCCGGTGCGAATTTTATTTTAGAGAGAGGCATACAATTATCACGCACGAGGGAACGGTAATTCGTTCGGTTCTCTTTTGCCGTGGAAAATCAAGCGAATGAGATAATAAAGGAACGCATCAAAGTGTACATAATGAGGAAGAATAGACGGTGAAAATTGGAGTTTGCATTAAGTTCTTCTAAATAAGAAATTCTTCCGTCTCCCTCGGCAACAGTAGGGCCTGTGCGACCAAGTACAATGAAAGAAAGCAACTGACGCGCCACCGAGCACACAGCCGTTTCAGTGGAAATAATGAACAAAGCCTGTGGCTCTCGCAAAAGTCCCGATGTCGGCGGGAATGAGCAAGCATCAATTGTGATAAAGAAAGATAGAAACAAGGAAAGATCGAGATGGATAAAGGACGAAGACGGGTCAAGTACGTTCGATGATGAGGGTGGCATCGGCAGAGCGCGCGTGCGTCCGAGGAGGGTGCAACGAAATAGGGGGAAAGAGACTAGAAACGAGTGCGAGAGAAAATGACGAAGCGCCGAGGGTGAATTGTACAAACAGGGAAACTGACGCACCCGGCTTCGGTGCGCCTTCTTTCGCTAGGCTCTTCTCCTATCGAACGATGCTATCCCATAATCGATAACCTAGTTACAAAGGTCGTCTATATAAATTTGGAATCGATGCAGCGCCGTCCGTTCATTTTTACTAACCAAAGTGCACGGGGATGGCTCAAAAACTATCTTGTACAATTTTGTACGCGAGATTTCTTCGGATTTCGGCGGTCATTTTTGTCCCTCGTGATAAAGTCTTGATGAGTTCTCTTCCCTTAGTACGCCCTAGAGAAAATGGAGTAGATTCTCGTATTCGCGAACGTTGGAATTTATTTTTATATAGTATAGATAGACACAACGTATACAAAATAATGACAAGAAATATATATCGAAATTCAAGCGGACTAACAGTAAGCTTTAAAAGGAAACACTTCCTATTGATGCGTTCAATCTTTTGATCGCTGATCTAAAAATTGCATTTTGTTGCTACTTTAATATTATTATTTTTAGTGGGTAGTATTATGTTTAATACTTTTGTTTGTAGGACTTTCGGCGTAAATAAGCAAATGAGTGCTCTTTTGTTTGCGCGTATATCTACCTCCCAGACACTCTTCAGAACTGTGTGAAATTATACGCTACATTTAATTGTGCAAAAGCATGCCTCTTATACATATTAATGTATATGAGGTATTCCACGGGAGATCGGCCATCAGACTAGCGACCCCTCTTCAATTTTGACCAAAAATGTTTCCCTCGTAGTACTTAATGAAAGGATCAAGTCATACAAATTTTTAGATTTCTTTCGCAATTTTTTGTTGAGTTATGAATTTTTGAAAATTCCGAAAAAAACAAATTCAAATGCAAAGAACTCCAGAACAAAACATTTTTAGTAATGTTATAAGTGCGTCAAATTATGCGCCCTGGACTGCTTTTTGAGAAAAGAATAACGAAAATATTATTTACAAATTTCTCCATGTTTTTTTTTTATAAAACAAAAAAAACATCAAGAATGACGTTACCGATTTTCTTTTCAATTTTTTCCGAATTCCTCTTACGATTTCGAAAAAAATCTAGACTAGTTTCATCGTGGAATCTCGATATGTACTATTTTTTTTTTCAATATTTTGAAAATTGTGGGATAATCGAAATTTCAATGAAAGTTAATCATTATAGTAAGAGATCAAGATATAAACCATTTATTCTTGACAATAATAATGTTTAACAACATCTTGACAATGTCTAATAATGTTTAACAGTGTCTTGACAGTAATAAGGTTTTAAGATTTTTAAAGATTCAAAATTGTCTGCAGATGAAAATTTGTTCACATTGAGATCTTCATTATTCCCGGGGATTATGCAATGTATTTCTTACGTTTCTGGTGTCCTTTTGGTTTGTTTGAATCGTGATTCCAAACGTACTTTGGCAACTTCGTAATCCTCTTGAAGTGAAAACTTGACTATGATATTTGGTAAATTGTTGGGTTTCGATGCCCATTCGAACTGGCGAATAAGTGCGGGCGCCCAGTAGGTGCTGCCGCAAAATGGCGAAACGACTGCCGCTGGCAAGCCCCACTTTCAAACACGTCAATTTTCATATGCACAGGTTCATTCATGCATTCATGATAAAGCAAATAGAAGAAGGTGGATATGCATGGTCGAGTATGATATAACGAATGAAGTACGAATTATGAAAATCTCGTGAAAATTTGTTCATCGTCAGACAAATTTGAATCATTCAAAATCTTGAACCAAAAATTGAATATAAACATGAATAACATTATTATTCTCAAGAATAAATGGTTTCTATCTCAATCTCTTACTATATTGATTGACTTTCATTGAAATTTCGGTTTTCCCATAATTTTCAAAATATTGAACAAAATAGTAAATATCGAGATTCCACGATGAACCTAGTCTAGATTTTTTCGATATCGCAAGAGGAATTCGGGAAAAAATTGAAAAACAAAATCGGTAACGTCATACTTGATGTTTTTTGATTTGATAAAAAAAAACATCGAGAAATTTGTCAATAATTTGTTCGTTATTCTTTTGTCAAAAAGCAGTTCGGGACGCATAATTTGGCATACTTATAACATTACTAAAAATGTCTTGTTCTGGAGTTATTTGCATTTGAATTTTTTTTTCGGAATTTTCAAAAATTCATAACTCAAAAAAATTGCGAAAAAAATCAAAAAATTTCATGACTTGCTCTTTTCATTAAGTACTAAGAGGGAATGTTTGTTTGTTAAAATGGAAGAGAGGTCGGCAGTCTGATGGCCGATCTCCGACTCATATATATATTGCTACGGATTATTACACCTTGACAGCAAATTATATTTTTTTGCAAGTTTTGCAAGAGCAGATATATTTACCGCGATATGTGTAAGCCTTTACCGGTCAGCAGTCCCTGTGACTTGTTCTAACTTTCGAGTGACATTACTCTCAAGATTTAAAAACTACACTTATCCTTTTCGCCCCATCATTTTTCGTTAGAATTTTGGATCAATTACTATCGTGGGCAGTAAACGTAGAGGCTGTCTAAGCACTTCTATCATTTTTTTCAAGCATTCCGCGATAAGACGAACAAATACCGAGATAACGTACTGCTCCACTGTGAATGTTAGACGCGTATCCCGTGTATACGCGTCTAACATTCGATTGGCCTAAGGTATTAAATGATTCTAGCCATTTCTTCGTATTTGGGATAATTATTCGACCTCGGGCGTTGTTGTACAGAATTTTGTTGTTGCTGCTGATGCTGCTGCTACTGGAATTGGAGCTAACCCGCGCCCACGCTGCGGAACACACGTAGTGCAGTAGGGTGGTTATGGGCCAGCCGGTACTTCCGTATTTTCTAACCTCCCTGCATTTGACCATGACATTGTCCAGTGAAATAGTCCATTGTCGAGTTGAATCATTGATGGAACGAGGGTGAAAAGAAATATATTCAGGGATGGCCACTGGCCAGCAGCCATTATTGTAACACCATAGAGATCCCAAAAGCGGCTACTCTGCCTCTCTCTCTCTCTCTCTCTCTCTCTCTCTCTCTCTCTCTCTCTCTCTCTCTCTCTCTCTCTCTCTCTCTCTCTCTCGCTGTATCTTTCTCTCCCAATCTCTGTCTGTTTCTGATGCGATAATTCTGGTTATTTCCCGGGCTGAACGTAAAGCTGCATAAGAAATCGACCGACAGCGTACGTGCGTTCGATAAAAATGTGGGGTGAGGATTGTTACTGCGTCTCGTATCCCATTTGCGCTCGAATATATGTATGTACATATATCGAGAAGTTCTCAGCGTCGTCGCTGTGGCGCTGTTGAATTCTTGTACACGCGTACACGATTTTTCCGATCTCTCGATGTAGGTTTCTTTTAGTCGTACGAACCCCTGTTATATGTATACATAAACATGTGCGTCTTCTCTAGACAATAAAAATATCTTGCCGCCATCGTTTTTATCGAAGAATTAAAGATTTTCTCTGAATTTGGCTCCCGAAGATATCCCGCGAACTTAGCCCCTGATTGGTGAAGCGCGGCGGTGACGGCGGTGGGGAATAGCCTAAGGGAGCGAGGGTGCCTAGCTCCGAAGTCGTATGAACCCCTAGTATAATATATGTGTGCGAGTGTGCGTGTGTATGCGATTGTGTGTGAGTGCACGCGTGTAACATCGTCCGTTGCTTGCCATCTATTTAGAAAATGAATGCGCGTGAATGGATGAGCGTGTGTGTGTACTCTCGAGTATCCACGTCGTTAGTTCGGAAACCCAGTCGCCTGAATTATTGGTTTCATTGTTCGTAAAGTCTAGTGTCGAAAAATAGCACCAATCTCCGTACGAAGAACTGGCGCTTTTTCCCTTTGTCAGTGTTGAATGACATTTTATAAATGCCGGATTCGTGAACTAATCAGGTTTGTTTATTGGGAATCCGTATGAGCAAAGTTGGTCGTAAGACCCCGCCGCTTGTACTTATGCGACACTCAACGATAACAAATTAAATATAAGCGCCTACTACTAATTGATATTACCGACAGCGATTGACACGCTTTAAGCAGCGGTGGCCGGTTACGTATGAGCTATCTCGATCGAATAATGGGGACGTACGACGGACGTACGAAGGCCGCACTTTGAAATGGCTGGTATGTACCTATAGGACGGGGTTTTTGTATTTCCTCGTGTATATTCGACGAATGTGAAGCCGGGTACCGAGTATGTCGCGATCCGAATAGGTAAATATAAAGGAGGCATTGATAAATATTTGATTTTATAAGTAGTTGGAATCTGGCATCGATATACCTATCTACAATATAGCTTTAATTCCTTCGTCGTGTACGACGGATATTCGCTCGTTTCTTCCATGGGATTATCCATCACGGACGGTGAAAGGGTTATTAAGGCCCGCACATTCAGAGGCGACGCGAAGGGGATGGACCCAGACATATTTAGGGGTAGCAGAGCCTTGCGAGCGCGCAGTGGCCAAGTCGTATGGCGGCTAGAGCGCGCCTCCCTCATTCTTCCATCAAACATTCGATATCCTCACTTTCTTGACTCTTGATGATTGCCTGCAGAGCAATGAAGCTTTTATCAGACCGATCTCGGGACGTCTCATTTTTATTCCATCAAATGTTTAACCAGCCGCCGTCGAGTCGTAGCCTGGTCGGTTATCAATCGTCGACTATAGCAGTAGCCTCACTTCGATCAAATATATATTACTACATAATATAAATATAAAATGGATATATCCTTGAAACATTAAAACATTCCATGTAGTAGTTTTCTTTTTAAAAAATCCCAAAAATCACCTTTTTCAGGCGGTCACACTAGTGGTCCCCCTTAAATTTGGATCGTGTAGCCTCGACTGCCACTTGTTGACAAAAAATCCTTACCCCGCGCGGTATCACTACTTATACACATTATGGATCTTTTTAAGTGTTTTGTTTCCGATTATTATAGTTACGCCGGAAACCCAGTGTTTAGGAAAGGCTCGTTCCTCGTCTCGTTGTTTCAAACAGAAAAAAAATATATATATTTACCACTGATTTTTCTATTTTATGTGACAAAAGTAATGTTAACGATCGGCGTATTTGTTTAATTTGCGGTTAATGGCCTTATATGAACAAGTTTTTATCAAAATATTTCTAGTCACTCTAGATAATTAAATAACGCGTTATCTTTGGATTTGTTGTACCCTTATTTCGAGTCTGAAATTTAATTGGAAATTAAAATACGTTAATTCAAGAGAGAGAGAGAGAGAGAGTGAAGAGCGTATGCGCAGGACAAAATAGGTGTAAAGTGGCCGGCTCTGACGTAAGGACATATTTTCCATGGGTGAAGTCCTCCATTGTCCAGAGGAAAAGTGTAGGGACCAGTTAACTAATAATAAACCAACTAATAAAACCAACAGCCTGTTACAATTAATAATAAGTATGATCGCGACTCGTACACTGAACACACTATATCCTCGTATCGTATAAGGCTATAATTATTTTTAAAAACTCATTGACTTCGTTCACTCCAAATTTCCCTAAATCACATTTGAATAATATATACAAATTTCGCCGCATAAAAATTATTCAGCCATCTCGACAATTTTTCAATTGTGCAACAACTAGTATCGCTGATCGATTGACCAAAATACTTGCGTCCCACCGCTATACTGTATATTCATTTGAATGAATATGAAATGAAAGAAGCCACGCGATGAGTTGAAAAGACGCGCGTACCTGCAATGTAGCGCCCCAAAAATGATTTTACGATTCATGGATAGAATCGAATGAAGCAGACCTTCGAAGTTAAAAAGTCCAACTGAGAAGGGTGTCCGTCCGTCTTTCGGATCCGACCACGTTCAACCGTTACCGTCGAGTGACATGCGGCCGCCCGCCAGTCGACCTGGGACTGCACTTGACTGACCGGGAGACCTCGCGCCAAACAATTTTAAGACTCTCATTATGGTCGGGGCCACGTACACGATACGTGCCGCCACACGCGAACATGGAAATTGACCGGAGATTTCCGGTAATTATTCAGTCCGAACAGCTCGTCGAAACGACCGAATAGCCCAACGAAATTGCAATTCGCGCAAAAAGAAAGCATGCATTTTGTAAAATCATTCGGGAAAATTGTATCCAGAATGTCTAATAGTCGGGCGGATCTATGACGAATGCCGTTACGTTGAGCAAAGCAGAGGCGCGAACAAAAAATGAACGATGGGAAAAAGAATACTATTGCAAATACCGTTGGGGTTATTATTATATTTTGGGCAAAACGGCCGAGGCAAAGCGGTCGTGCCCGTTGAAACGGATTTCATCAGGACTACCGTCCCCGCCCCTAGAAAAGTATCCGCCGTAAGCGTGTCCGAAGTGTACCGTAATTTCGAAACAGAAAGGAAATTAGCAGGCAAAAGAGCCGAAAGATGAATTTCCAAAATAATACAAACGCTTATTTTTTCCGTGGACCAGCTGCCGCTACCTATGTGATTTATCATCTCGCCTCTCCCACGACCGCCGTTCATCTTCGCCCGGCCGATTTTCTTCTTTGCCTTTCTCGGCTTATACTCATCTCCACCCACTCTCCGCGAGGGTCATCTCCCTTCTTCTTTATCCAGGCTGTGGTCTATAGCAACATCTCAAACTGGTTACCCGACCTCCCCCTCCGACCGTACCCCGTTCATCGAGAATCATCGCTGTTCCGCGTAATTATCATTCATGACGAATTAATATTTTCGAAAGCCGAAAATATTAATTCTGCGCGTACCATAAAATTATAATAACGTCTGAGATATCTAAAAAAACATATTATATATAAAAAAGATACCTCCCCCGCCCCTCCTTATTTCATAAGTGCATGCAGCCTATCCCACATTTTTCCGCCCTCGTACCATTATGAATACGCGAATGGTGTTTGTAAACGATACGTATACATGCGAAATACGAGCCAAAGGGATGTTTCTTCAGTCCCTGTTAACTCGGAGTCATTTGACCATTAGTTCACAGGAATGTGTGGATGGGACAGCAGATGGTGTGTGTGCGTGCGCGTGCGCGTGAGAGAAAGAGAAAGGTGGCGCGTTGGGGGGAGAAAGATGGGAGGACAGACTGGAGGAGATGAGAGTAGTAGATGTGCCGAACTGGTAAGAAAGAAGCGAGGGTCGATGGTACCAGAGGGGGTCGTCCAATCGGTTATTGATTGGAAAAGTAAGCCGGTGAACGGCGATAAGGGGGAGAGTTGGGTGGATGGTGCGTCGGGGGTAGCTTGAGTCCAGGAGAGTCCGAGAACTCGTGATCTCGAAGAGTGGGAGGGTGGAGGTCAGTTCTGCTGCGTGAACGGACCGACAGATGGCCACTGGTCGGTATTCAAGTATTCTAGTCCAGTCAGTATATCCAAAAAAACGCCAAAGAAATGCAAAAAATCTGAGAAAGCTGATTTCTGGATATTGTGTAAAGGGGGCTTAGAAAAGCTTAACTTGAAATTGTCGACCTCAATTTCCTATAAGCTTTCTCCGCCATCTTGAAAAAGGGTTAAATTTTGGTTTTTGCGATAACTCGATTCTCCGTCATGATACGAAAATTTCGATCGAATATTTTATTGTTGTTTTTTTATGCTCTACAATTAAGGTTCCATGCATTTTTCATCTACCGTTAATCGTTGTTGAGATATCGAGCGAGAAAGTAAAAAAAGTACGAGATTGACACTAGTTTTGTTGTCAATTCTCGTGATACATATCCATTTTGCTCTTTTCTCGTGATAAATATCGAAAAAATGTCTATTATCAAACTTGTACACCATGCAAATACCTGCAATGTTTTTTTTTGTTTTTTTTTAGACAAAATTTACGACTTGTAGTGCGCCATAAAGTTGGCAAGTCCGCGCGAAATTTCGATGTCATAGCTCGCGCGATTGTACACGAGGTAAGGGTACGAGAAACAGAACTCATTAATATCTAGAAAACTAAATTCGGGAAAAAAAATGTTTGAAATAAAAAATTCGAGTCGAGGGGGGGGGGGGGGGGTGATACGAGAGTCACATCCGCTTTCGATTCGCATTATGTTTTCAAGGTCATTTGAAGGTCAACTTGTTTTTTTTCAAATGGAAACATATATTTTTCATTACAGATTCCTAATTTACGACTTAAAACAAATAACTTTTGTTGGAACCAATATTTCTCTTAGTCACTACGTTTTACACTATTGTCATGAATAAAATAATTTTCTCAACAGTGTGTATTTTTTCTTTGAAAATTCAATATCCCCCCCCCCCCCCCCCCATGACTTAAAGTTTTTATTTGAAACATTTTTTTCTCCCGGATTTAGTTTTCTAGATATTAAGATGTTCTGTGTCTCGTGCCTTACCCCGTGTACAATCGCGCCAGCTATGACATCGATATTTCGCGCGGACTTGCCAACTTTACGGCGCACTACAAGTCGTAATTTTTGCTTAAAAAAAGACAAAAATATATATATATATTGCAGATATTAGCATGCTCTACAAGCTTGATAATAGACATTTTCTCGATATTTATCACGAGAAAGGAGCAAAATGGATATGTATCACGAGAAATGACAAAAACCTAGTGCCAATCTCTTATTTTATCAAATTCTCGCTCGATATCTCAACAACGATCAACGGTAGATGAAAAATGTACGGAACCTTAATTGTAGAGCGTAAAAAAGCAACAAAAAAGTATGTAATCGAAATTTTTGTATCATGACAGAGAACCGAGTTATCGCAAAAACTAAAATGTAATCCTTTTTTCAAAATGGCGGAGATGCTTATAGGGAATTGAGATGGACAATTTCAAGTTAATTTTTTCTAATCCCCCTTTACATAATATCCAAAAATCAGCTTTCTCGGATTTTTTGCATTTCCAAATGTATAGACTGAGTGGACTATTCGAGATGCCCGAAAAAATAGCGCCTCTGCAACCCTTCTATCTCGCTAACTCTACCTTACAATCGAAGTATCCAAGTTGTTCACTTTTCGACACCGGTAGGCCGATTTTCAAGCGTACGTAAGCGTCTCATCGGGCATCATCGAGGGATCTCGACCAGATGTTTTTAAAAAAGTACCAAGCCATGAGACTGTTCCAGAGATTGTTGCAGTGTGGCGCATTATCGATGTCGGGTTGATTAGAGCACTAATGCGAGAAAATGATTCCCAATTCCTCTTCAGAGTCCATCTCCATCTTGCGTTACTATTTCAGGGCTATATCCGCATCGCGTTCCTACTCCTCGGAACACGTCGAGATATTTATATGGTTTGCGATATGAAAGACGAAAATCCGTTATAAAATGGAAAGAGGCGCATAAAGAATTAGACTCGTACGGCAAAGAGTTTAACGCAGGTAGGGAGTTTGGTTAGTCAGAATGTCGCACGAAATGAGATTTGTTCCTATGACAAACTTCCATTCGTCAATGTACATGGTTATATATTTGCATCTCGATAATATGTATTCCAAACGTATTCTGAACAATGCTGACGACATTACAACGTAATATGATAGTTTTTACGAAAACTATGAACGAGCAAAATTCGTAGATTTTTTTGTACCTACGACGAATTGTTTTCGGAACTTTCGCGAGAAAAATAAGCAATTTTTTAAAAATAAATAGAGCTTTCTTATCTTACAAAAAGTAGCAGAAGCCAAGATAATTTTGGTTACGGGTTTGTCATAAGATAGGGAAGAAATGTGTGTCTGTATATTGAGCTGTGTCATTTTTGGGAAACTTTTGTTTTCATCCTGGTACCATACTTTAACCTTGCAGGAAGATACAAAAAAGAAGCCTGTCAAAATTTGAGCTCTTAATATTAATATTAGAGGTCGCTAAGAATACATATATATTTCCCATTTAAATAACACGGGGAAAATTTATTTTTATGTTTGGAATTTTATACCGCGGTCATGGTATATTGTACTAATAAGCTCCTGGCATATTCTCATAGAGAATTCTCTACAAAAAATATCTCTTATAATTTTTTAATAAACTTAGCCATTCGAGTAATATTCGAGTTCACAGTTCAAAATGTATTATGTAAACTATTGACTCTATTGAAAAACATCAAATAACTTTGTAGATCCTTCAATTTCCTATAAAAATTCTTGAATTGATAATTAATAAATATTGATAGATAGTTTGTTAGATAGTTTTGAAAACTATGTATCAAACAATAAATAAGCTTTGAAAACTTAACTTTTATCAGAAAACTGATTACAAAAAAATGTGAGGTAACAATTTTTTCCACGGTTATTGGGAATGAAGAGTGAGACGTGAGTAGTTTGTCCACCTTTTTTGCAGATATTATAACAAGTAGGTACTGGCTCATCGGAATCAGTTTTCTGACAAACAACAAGTTTCTAAATCCTTAAAATGTTATCTATCAATATTTATTACGGCAATCAATATAATTTGCGGCATTAAACTCAGAATAAATCAAAGTTTCAAAAAAAAAAAAAAAACAAAACAAAAAATTGAGAATCAACAATCAAAAATGGATTTTTTGCAAAATTGAGATTTTTCTCTAAAAAATGAAAAATTTCATACAATGTGACCTGAATATTTTATTTATATTTTTTTCTGAAAAGCGCGTTAAAAAAAATTGAAAAAAACGTCTTGATTAACCAATTTTTGGAAAAGTTATGAGCGGTTGAAAAAAGACGGTTTTTTTTCAAAATTCATAACTTTTTTCCGGTTGGGTACAAAAATTTGAAAAAATTCACAAAAATGTTTTTAGTGAGGTAGAATAATATAAAATTTTCAGCAGAATAAAAAATGGTCGGGTTCAAAAGTGGTCTATTTCCCGTGGAATGGGTCATATACATTTGTCAGTTGAAACGGCTTTTGGGTTATGTGTAATAAAAACTTTCACGCTTATCCTCTTTCGATAAGTCGTATTTCATGGCATTCTTGACATTTGAAGAAAGACATTTCACGCGAACCTTATTTTGGATTACGAAATATCACAAAATCACTCTCACTAGATTCGGATCAGGTAATAGAGCAAAGCGGATCCGACCTCTAACGGATAATGAACGCAAATTAGTAATCGGATGGTTGGAATTTTTAATATTTTGCCGCTCGTTCTCTTTCACCCGACAAGGATTGTAGTCAATATTAACCAAAATAGGTAAGTATACACAGTGCGAAGCGTCGAGGCGATATATGAATATTCAAACAAGTATAACAAAGTATCGTACGCATGTATGCATGATACGCTCTTTCGTCGGTACACTATTTATCATAGTTCACCATCGACGATATTAATCGATGCATGCGATCATCTTTACGTCTTTATAAACGATCTCGTGGCAGGATAATTACACATTGTACGAAATACCGTGAAAGGCGCACGCTGTATATTACGATACAACATCAGAAAACGATAATTCTTTGCGCCACGTTTTTTTCGAGATAGTGAGAGATTCTCTGTTAATTTATATTTAATCGAGATCATTTTTGTAGAGTACGCGCTATTATTATGGAAATGTACGAATGGAGATAATGAGTATACCAGAATATAAGTTAAGTGGGAGTTTTAATTGCATACCCTTTCTTTCGGGTTTTTACAATGTTATACCGTTATTCTGCTACAATTTCCCTTTCTTTCCCTCTAATCCAAACTCCGACTTTCTTCATGCCGTCCCGGCTGCAGACGCTTCGCATTCTCCCTAATCTCCTTGTATCGCATTTGCCACGGACGGAGGGAAACTGCAGAAAACCTCCGCCGATACAGGTCGGTATCTACCTAGTCTCCCCCAGTGTCAATGCGAGTAAACTCAAGCACGTCCACCAGAGTCGCCTAGGGCTGGCACCTTCTCATCTGTGATACGATGAGCCGCCGGTGCCCGACCAAGGCGTCACCATCCGTGCGATGAGAACCGCCTTGCGAGAGCACTAAAGCCGAGCATCGACGCCCCCCGCCCCCGCCCTCGGTTCACTTGCATTTCTTGGCCGTTTTTTCGTATATAATGAGTGGACTAATTTGTTTTGGTGGGATCCGAACCGCTAGGATTGCAGAAAAACTCTGTGGAAATCGAACCCGAGTCCGCTGGGTGCAAACCCAGAGCCCTATCGACTGAGCCACTGCGCTCCTGTATACTATATGAAAAAAATACTATGCACAGAAAGTAGTATTAATAATTATTCGTGTCTTCTCCGTCCGACAATAAAATCGAATTGTTTGCCGAATATTTATGCTCATATCTTCTCTAACGAAGATTATATTCGGGCGAAAGAATCATTAGAGAAACGAAATATGAGAGCAAAGACAGTAACAGGGACACGCAACTATCATTGTGTAATTCCAGACGGAGAGGACATTTTGAGATTAAAATAATTTTCTTCATGCGTTGAATCTCGAATTTATAAAATATTTAAACGTGTAGAAAAATAAATGCTATTCGGCGATTCGTCTCTATCTGTTTCCTGAAATCAATCTGTGAACTAGATCTGTAAACTACACATCTGTGTAGTTCCTGTGCATAGTATTTTTTTCATTGTCAGATATTTTTCAACGAGGATAATTATGATATGGAAATTGAAAAATCGAAAAAAATAGATCGCATCGTTGTTCCATTATATAACTAGGGTTAAAAGTTGTGGAATAAATGACAGTTTTTTACAAAAAAAAACTTGAAGAAAATCGATCAGTAGGTACGTACCTGCGTGCTTTTTGTAAATCAACAATTTAGGTTTGAAACTTGAAAATCTTATAGAAATACGGTTTGAAAAATTTGTCCGATATTTTGTATCAAAAGCGCGTTGAAAGAGAAAATTTTCAAAAAAAAAAAAACATCCAATTTGGCCCATTTTTTGTAAAGTTATGGACGTTTAAAAAAAAGTAACGTAAATTTGAAAAATCGATATCTTGAAAGCGGTTAGATAAAAAAAAATTGAAAAAAATCATGGATGCCTGTTTCAACAAATACTACAACATAAACAATTTTCAAAAAAATCGGACATACAAAAGCTAGATGGTGTCCGAGCTCGCGTGGAATGCCCCATATATATGTATACGCGTATACGCGTCGAACTTGATACCAAACGCATAGGTACGAAATTCGACAGCACTCGAGTGAATCTCGATTTGAAAGTGTCAGCCGTGCACCCACGAGCGGGCACGATATGGTCCAGGAAGTACGTGAAAAGAAAGCGGCTGGATAGGGATGCGAACCCGGTGGCGAGTGGCGAAGAAATAAGAGGAAGCCAGCAAACAAGCCCGACGAGACGTTTAAATGCGTGGGGGGTCGACCGAGAATTGGGAACCGGAAGGGACGGGTAAGAGAGAGAAGAAAAAATGTGCGAGGGGATTGGAGAGAGTTCTCTTGCATCCCACGGGCAATACTTTCAATTTAAAGTCAAGTATTATAGGCTAAATTGTATTATGGTTTTCTTTCCTCACCGCGAAGAGGAACGAGGCGGAACCTAGGTATACGAAGAGTTGTACGTACGTATATGTATTCATACGATCGGAGAGAGGGGCATGCGCGCGTACATAGACAGGCTCGCGCACATTTATATACGTATATAAACGACGAGACGGGTAGTTCATCGCCAGAGAAAGACTCAATCACGGCGTTTAACCTTCGATCCCGAACCGCCACGCTCGGACACGGACCCTCGAAAGGGCTCTATGTAATGTATGAAATATGCAACCTTCTATAAGGTTGGAGAAAGATCCAAATAAAAACTTGGCAGCGATCTCATGGGGCGCTTGAACGGCAGTTGATCGAACGCTCGAAGATATCGTCGCACGAGTCGGAGAAAGCCACGAATCGTCGCACTCGTTCGAAAACTAAATTAAGGGTGCTCGATGGAACGGTGTAAATGGGAATATTTGTTTTTCAAAGCGACGAGACTTTCGATATTATTGACTTTCACAATAATAAAATATACATAAACAAATCAAAAGCAAATAGAACGAAGATTTTAGTGAAATCGCAGTGAAACGGGGACGGGGCACGCTCCAGTAGAAGCGATCGCTCCGCAGACGGTCACGGCGATCTTACTCACGGAGCGGGGAGGAACACGCTTAAAATTCGAAAGACGGGAGAGCACACGGCGATAGGTACCTACCGATAAGCGGCTACCCATACGCATCGTCGGGTAGGTACGTAGGTACTAGTGCATAATAACCGGTGCGTAAATATAGGTACTCGTGATTAACGAACGCGGTATTGGTCGTCTGCAGCAAAGCTCTGTTTAGGCAAAGTTTTAAGTATAAGTAGAGCTCGAATTCTATGTAGATAGGTAGGCCTATGGGCACCTACTCGTGCCTATAGGTGGATGGATTATACCTACGCGGTATAAGCGTACGAGATAGTTGTAGGATGGTAGGTAGGTAGGTATAGGTACGCGCGATATAATATAATATAAAAATAGGTGGAAGAAAGAGGTGCCTGCGCTAATCGTGTGGTAAGATACGCGTACGCCAATACCTTTATAGACCTTTATAAGGTAGATATACGGGTTTAGACTCATCTCGGGGGTGTATACTTACACCCCCGAGACTGTTACACGTAGATGTACGGCGCTTGGTACGTAGCCGTTCCCGCATTTATCCACGTAAGGCAGGCAGTTATTTTCCAACGAGTGAGAGGTGGAACGAAAAGGAGAGATGAAAAGTGAGAGTGGGAGTGCGCACAGTACCGATACTGCTACAATACGACGTAACTGACTTCTTGGCTGGTGCATATTACCGGGCTGTTAGAGGGCGGGGCCGGCCGATGAGCTAGCAACGTATTGACTTTATAATAATCACGTTAGCCAGACCGCGAACGCGATGGAAAGAGTCGAAAGTGAAGATGCTCGATACCACGCGCGAGCGAGCGGATTCGTATATAACGGGTGTGTCGATAATCGGCCGGACGATCCCCCATTACTTTGACCAATATAATTTCATTTTCGTTAACACTTGGTCTCTTGCAACGATTCTCCTTATTTCGAGCATGGATGGATGATAATGGAACTTTCGACCAACGTCGTTCTTAGTTTTCCGCAAGCCGATTTATCACTTATTGCTACATACTTGGGCGATCGATACTTTCTTCGCGGTAGTAAGACACTTATACGGAATATTATTTTCTTAATTAATCGATTTTTCGAGATTAAAAGCGCGACGCGGAAACAATACAAATTATTTGCGCGTAATCTTGTGTATTAATAAAACTTTGGGTGTAATTGAGATTGAATAGGTATATCGAGCAAGTATACGATAATGAGTATATCGAATAAAAGATACGGTTGTTTCGGTCGAGGATACAGTTTTGTCCGCGCCACCCGGTATACGTCACCGGGTAGACCGAGCACCGACGATTGGTATAGAATTCTGACCTTCCATCTCACCTCAATTTGCCTACACATCGGCATCCACGGGAGCATCACCGGCAACCCAACAACTCGCATCGGATCCAAGCGCGAAAGAGCTCCGCGCACGGTGTACGTTTAATGCCCGTGTGCAGGGAATCGGCCTATCTGAAATTATGATCTCAAAAATACTGTAGTCCGCGAGAAGCTGCCTCCCTGCTCTCCCTATCCATCCCCGTTACTTCCTCGATGGCACGGTGCAACCAGTAACGAGACTTCATCGATTAAACGCGCACGCGTTTTATTCATTCCCAATTATCGGTATGCATGCTCAACAATATTCGATTTCTATGATAAATCTCGTATTTTTCCATATTCGGTCGAATATTGTCTTTTATCGAACGAATTACTAGGCTTGATCCATTAATGATGCGAGTGCACGCGAGTAGGTACTTATCTGTGAATATTTACAATTATTATCCGTGACGGTCAAGATTGTGAGTGCGCAAAAACACACGAGTCTGCACATAACATTATCTTCGAGCGTCCGCGGTGCGTACCTGTCTGGCACCGGTGCGCACACGCGTGTTCGAGAATGGACACTTGTACGTACACGCTTCGTTACAATTAGGTTTGATTTACTTACGAGTCTTGATTCTCTCGAGGTATGATACGATCATGACTTCGATAGTCGATACGAACCGACTCATTGCTGGTGTGAAACTTTCGGAATCATACTCGATCCTGTCAATCAAGACTCTGTCGAGTCCCTCACGGGATACGTAACGCTAGACATATTTTAGCAGCAGACCGCGTTCGTTACAAACTCTTGGATAGTTTTTTCAAATTTGTCGAATCGTTTTGTGTTTTTATTCTTTCATGAATCCAATCAATAAAATCATCGTCGTGACAAAACGTGTTTCGGGAAACACAATGCGGAAAGATTGCTACCATTTAGTTAGTATTCGATATTGTTAAATGAAAAATAATCACACGCACAAAATTCAAAAAATATTCTATTATTATGAAATAAACGATTTTTTTCAAAGGGCGCAATGTTTCATAAATGGTGCAGGCGTACAGGGACGAGCGAATGGGTTTTAAACCGGAACCAAAAAAGTATCAACCTACCATATCTATATATAACGACAGATGAAATATACAAGTAATTGAATACTCGCGAGTTACCAGAGTATGGAACGATAGAATAGTTATCGTGTATGATTTAGAAGCAATCACGTCTCATTGATTATTAATCATTATTGCCAATTGTTTGTTTTCTTTTCTTCTGATAAGTGGTGAAAAAATCTGTATTTATTTTTCAAAAATGAAAAAAAACACACACCCACAGCTATTATTATGCAACGTTTATTTAAGTGACGATGCAATTGAAAGTAATGGCATATTATTTATTGGATTTGTTGAATTAGGGTTGTTTCGCTATTTCTTTTAAAAAAAAGTCTTCTTCGCTTACTTATGTTTCTTGTAAAATATGAGTAGGTATATATCCTCACGAACGTAAGGACATCGAGATTAACGTTTGCCAGCTAAAATTATGTATTATCTATCTGGCCCGCAAAACCATTCGAGAGTTATTCGAGCTAAGACAATAAAGGACTGGTAGCGGCCTCGTTGGCAGAGTCGCAATTTTCGTTGAAGTAAATCAGAATTCAATTTGAGGCAAGAACGAAGTTCGGTCTGTGAGATACTGCGAGACGATGTAGACTTTTTCTTAGCGCTTTGGGCTTCCGACCACGGATTTCGACCATTTCAGACATTTTTTCTCCACATTATCTAATGTTCCTTAAGGCAGGAGATCCATATAGAATCTTCAAAAAATCAATTTTTTGTTATTTGATAAAATGTCAGTATAACATCTTAATAATACGTCAGGAAAATTATAAAACTTAATTCAAAGTATTTCTCATGTTACAACGTGTAAACGTGTCCCACCTATAGGTACTGAGCGTTCGCGCGCCGTCCGAACTTTAAACGCACTTTTGTCAAAACTATGTTTTTCAAATCGGTGGGGCAGATAACTCAACAAGTTTTTCATCGATCACGCTAAAATGTTTCACACATCTTCGCCATGCCATTACTTTCTAAGTGAACCTGAAAAATAATAATCTGTTTCGAGACAAACACCATTGGAAAATGGGATAAAAATTGCGAAGTTTTTTTTATAAAGTGTCTCAATCCGCGATTGTTTTCCATTTTTTGGATAGGTTCACAGACCAATTATAACATTAATAAACAGTCAGATATTTTTGAGATCGATACAACAAGAGTTAAAAGTCCCACCGATCGACAACTCGCGCTGCCATCTTCCCAGAAGATTGGATAATAAATCGGCCATTTTTCATTGGGAAACAAAATTCTCGTAGCAGTTAAAAGTATAAATAAACAATATGCCAAATTGCAAAAACATCGAATAAGTTATTCGTTAACCTTTTGAGGACGTGTCTGGTCGATATATCGACGATTCATGGGATACACAATATTTGAGGTTTTCCTTAGATAATATCATGCGCTAAATACAAAAAAATATAGTGTGAATATTTCAGGGAGTTTAGTTGACCTTGAAAAGTGATATTTCAAGGTCAAATGTTGCTTACATTATCAGTTCTGTCGAATTTATTCCGTTTGACGTGGTCTTGGTTTTGACAAAATAGGCTTGAAAAAGTCATTATTTGAGAAATATTCGAGCAAAAAGACTAATTTTGTCGAACTCGGCGTATAAAAAAACGTAAACATATCAAACTTGAGTCCAAAATAGATCAAAATCATATTTCAAGGTCAAGGATCCCTCCGGGACATTTTTTTACTACTTTTTTCGTATTACGCGCATCAAATTACGTAGGAAAACACCCTCAAGTCGTTAGGCGAAATTTCTAACATAGGCGTTTACGTTCCAGATGGGTCTGAATGAAATATCGACCACTAGTTTCGTTGGGCGATCCACGTGAAAAATTCATTGATATTATGCACAAATTTCGTGTAAAATAAAAGGTCGATTTTATCGTAAAAACCCCCGTCCTTAAAAGGTTAAAAGAAAAAATCCTGAACATCGACTAAAATTCACGCGTCTATATGGATCTCCTGCCTTAATATTATTTTTATCATAATTAATCCATCGATATTTGTATACTTGTTGTACTTGGACTAAATACGAATTGTTTTTCAACTGTTAATAAAATACGAAGTTGCAAATATGTGCGCGAGGGTTGCTCGGTCGTTTTCTCGAGTTCTACTATTGTTTATCAAGAAGGAAACCTTCTTTACAAGATTAAAAGTATTATTTTATATCTCTTTAAAAACTCATAAAACTATCCTGAAAGCTTTTAAAAGATCAGCCTTTGTACTCGTATATGCATTTTCACAATCTAAAAAATTACTCTTTTTAGATCTCTAAGGTAGGTCTTTTAGGATCTCTAAGGTAGGCCGCTTTCTTAACTTTATACGGATGTCCGCTACAAACGTATCGAGATATATTTATTCTTTTGTAAAAACTTCTAAATTTGAATATTAGCATGGAAGAAATTTCTCCATGCCTCGATCCAATATGCCAATTTTATATATCATACATGTCGCCGACGGCGATGGGTAGGTACGCGTTCGACGTGCCAATACCGTTCCAATACTTGGTGCGATAACCGCTTATTGTTAGTCATGCTCTGGATGACGTATTGAATCGCTGAGCGGGAAACGTCATTTTTCTCGGTCCTGATGAAATTCCTTGTAGGAACATATTTCTATTTGAAAGGATCTGGACTGTACCTGACACGGATTTTATGCAGTTCCCCTATATGTTAGGCGAACGCGCTATAGTGTAGAAAGTTGCCTGCGGATGAACTCGGAAAGTCAGGTAGGTGAGCCAAATGGGAATCGGAAAGACTTAACAACAACGGTAAATACCTACGGACAAAGGGATGGTGCGCTAATAACCGAAAACATGTACGTTGGAAAAATAATAAATAAATATATCATACATGTTCATTATTAATATAACGGGTTAGCCATGAATATGCCAAGTCCCGAATATATTCTATTACAATTCGAAACATGTTTTCAAGCAATATTTTCAATCAAACGCCTTTTAAGATCATAGCCAAGATTACAAAAAATGACAGTACAAAATGTTTGGCTTATGTGCCGTAAGATTCATAGTGGACAGATTTTTCTTACTAATTTTTTCGTAATTTCGCAGATTTTTCTTTCTAATTTTTTTTTTCAAACGACAAACAAATCTTACGGCATTAAACTCAGAATAAATTATAGTTTAAAAGAAAAAAAGAAAAGAAAAAACGGCAGTTTTCGAAAAGTTGATGGTATTGTCTGAAAAACTGAAAAATTTCATAGAACTTTGAATATTTTGTTTGTATTTTTGTTTCTGAAAAGCGTGGCTAACGCTAAAGTTACCAACTCTTTTTGAAAGCATACTTCTTTTTTCCATTATACCAACAGTCATTTTGATTGGTGTGGTAAATCTAGTACCTATTAAAAACGAAAAATTTGCAAAAAAAAACGTCTTGATGAAGCAATCTTTGAAAAAGTTATGAACATTTTTTCCAAAATTCAGAACTTTTTTTCAGTTGGGTTGAAAAATTTGAAAAAATTCACAAAGGTATTGTTAGTGGAGTAGTATGGCATATAAAAATTTCAGCAAAATTAAAAGCCCACATGTTTCATTGCGTACAATTGTAGTCGGCATTAAGACAATTGCGATAAACAACCACGAATTTGCCTCGATTTTTCATTCAACAAAGCCGTAATTTTTGTCTGTGAAAGTTTTAGTAACGGATTTACAAAGTTTTTTTTCTAAACGAACTCGAGCAACCTCGGCTTCTTTCGCTGAAGACACTTATTTGCTTTTTCGGAGTACCTGGTGCGATAAGCAACCGTGCAATATTTACTAAGAACTTTTCAACGTTCGGTAAAGCCAAATCGATTTATCTACGCGTTTATCATACTGTACTACTTTGTTTATCAACGCTTCGACCGATTTGCCTCTTCTCATTGTCATTAATAACGTTGTCGACGTATATTCCCAAAATTTATTCTCATTTTCGTGCACTATTCGTTATAGTGTAAAAGATTTTAGACCTCTCCGGTTGACTGCGGAATGTATTTTACTGCGCCACCTGGCATAGTCCGACTGTGACTAGGACATAGAAAACCTTGCCACGCCGTCCGGCCCGTACGTGGTGATCTGATCAACGTAGCGCCAAATGTCGCCGTGCTTTACACTCGGCAATAATAGTTGAAATGTATGTAGCCAATAATTCAAGTCACCCCTTTATGCTTCGGGTGATACCCCCACCCCACCTCAGCGCCCGTCGTCCACCCCGATTCCGTTACACGCCATTGCATATCCCTTCCTGGCATCGTATCTATAATATACTCTGCTATGCGATGATATAGAGATCGGACTACATTTTCATGCGTTCATGGTACACAATGTACATACACACACTCCCCCACACACACGCACGCACGCGCGCGCGCGCCAAAATACACATATTTCTCGATTTTTAGGGAAAAAATACAAAACAAGTGTACAATTGAATCCGGCGCATCAAGGATGCCGATAGATTCTCGCATTAAATATTACAAATTTTATTCTCAAACAGCTTCGTGTTTGTGGTCACTAAACTTCGAAGCACCGGCCATTATGTATTCTTTATATTTATGCCCCAATACGAAAATATTACCATACGATATGCTGTGATTTAATGACGAATTCATAATATTATCACTGAATATCCCTTTTCGTGAAATGTATGTAATACAAGTTAAAGTTACCAAGTGTCTCCGTAATGTTTGCGCCGCGATCGTTACGTATTGTTTCATACTTTTCTCATAATGATTCTTGAGGCCGAGCAGGCATCGACGTTACTCGATATTTTACTAAAACCCTCGTAAACATTGTATGTAATACGCCACTATACAGCTTGTAAACTCACAAAACATAACTAAACATATTACAAAATGATGAAAATGACGACAAGAAAAAGTTGATATACGCCGTCTCTTTCGAGGAACACAATTACCACCTTGCACTTGAGGATTTAAATAACGTTTGAAATTCAGACATGTCTGGATATCGTTATCTACTGTGTCGTCGTTGATTGAATCATCGTTGTAGTTTCCAAGAAAATTCGCGATAGCATTCTCATTTAGCAAATAACTGCGGAAACGATACGAACACGCATGGATGAGTCAATGTGGAATTATTCCCCGGACATCGGATGACGACGTAGTTTTTATCAAATTAATAAAACTAATAAGACAATAAAGAAACTGGCAATCCCGACTCAAGCGTATAATATCATGAAGTTGAGAAAAGCTTCTGAATGGAGAATTGGTTGTAGGTACGCTTGTCCAAATTCATTCTCGGTATATCGCCGAAAATGCCTTCTTCACTTTGATGGTTGCTCCTGCAGAATCCAATGTGCCCAACAATTTATCATGCGACTTGGAAGATCCTGTAAAGTACACCAAGAAGAGCAAGTCGAACGAGCGCTAAAAGTAGGTACTGTGGCACGATCTACTATATTACACCTCCGTTCCTTCTGGTTACAGATCCATATGTCAAGGGGCACCCCTTCTGTCAAGTCAGAGTTTTGTCATAGTAGAAAAGTCATTTCATCGCCTTATGGAACGTGTAAAGCGAACGCAAAATACACACGTGTAACTGAAAGTTGCGTGGCCGGTGATATATAGATGCATCATCAAGTACAAAGAAGCTCCCTCACTATAGAAAGGAAGCATCGAAGAGTTTCGAACGGGAAGGATATAATGGATCGTCGACGGTGCCCACCGTCCACTTTGCGATAGCCATCACCGATATACCGAATAAACATTGTATAGGCAATCTCATTTCAGCCTGGCATTACGAGTTATACTTATGTACCTTACAATGCTTTAAGTGATCTATGCCTACATAGAGCAAGATTTGCCAGTTCCTTGACGAGGCCAGAATGAGGAAAGGGGCTCGTTGTGTTTGCCAGTCTCGCTTGACATGGAAAAAATGGACTCTCTCGGTACACTTCAAGGGTTCCGGACTCAATTATATACGTACGCTAGCTGGTTATTGTGGTGGTCCACACTATTATGGCATTATTATGGCGGTGGTAGAGACCACCCTCTCTCCATAAGTTAGCGTTAATAAGGACTTCACTGCAGACGTCGTCTATCCGCGAGTTACCCAATTCTTCATAGGTTATTGATTTTTCAATAAGGAATGGTTAACTATCGGACATCGGATCCTATATTGGACCACTGCGAGCCTTAGAGAGTTATGCCCAATCATAATTTGGGCTTGAAGTTTCGAATATTTACATTTTCTTTAAATACAACGTTCTGCGCAATCTCTCTCGCCGTGTTGTTGGGCGGTTCGATGAAAGTTAACGGAGTTGTAAATCTTCACGGCATAATTTATGCACCGGCGCATAAGAACATAAGCTTATCTGAAAATTTTAAACGCTACTTTACTCGAAAGAGCACTGTTAAAACCGATGATCCAGATTTCTGGAAAACAAGTAGGCTATAGGTGTAGTTTCGAATTACTGTGCTCATTTTGTATTTAAAAAAAGTAGTAATAAATCGGACAATGTTCTTATTCTCACTCTTACGCGGTTACATAATGTTTGGTCGATATTGAGAGAGTGTCATGGCTGAAGTACGGATGTATACCTCATTTATACCAAACTAAATAAGTGATATTTCAAGTTTATTGGCTGACGAACGGAATGAACTACGGCCTCAAAATTGCGTGGCGCTCGATATCGAAATATTATAGATACAGTAGATTCTCTCCAGTTCGACGTTCTCTAGTACTCTAGTAGCATCGTTGATCCTCCTTTATTTCTCAAATGAGGCCTATAAACGAGAATACGCTGTCCCCGCTCTCATGGATTTACTATCGCGTGACCCGTTTCCACCATTCACTGGCTACCCGATAGGCTGTGATAGTAGAAGCTTTTGACGGGAGCACACGCAGGCAATTAATTGGTGAGGCCGTGGAGGAGAGTTCACTGCATCCATACGCGGAACATAATAAGTGAAATAATATCGATTATACAAAAAGTGTTAACACGAGATGGGCCAAGGCTGTTTAATATCTTCAGTAGTCGCTGTATGAAATGAGAGTCGTTTATATAAAAAATACGTAACCGATATTGGGTCCTCCTAGATTGTTAAACTCGGTATTAATGATTTGTTTATTCTCAATCGCTATATCGATCTGGATAGGTACAAATTAAATCGAGACGAATCAATGTAACGAGGGACTAAATTTTCGTTTAGATCATCGGTGGAATTTTTATGGCAACCTGTGATTGTTCCTAATTTCCTAAATAGATACATGAAAGTAATTAAACATATAAATAAAGATGAAAAGTTTTTTTACGAGTGAAAAAATCTAAAATACGTCGAGCATCCAACGGTAAAGTACTACCGATAGCCGACATACTATCATACATATGAAATCGTTCGTGGTATATGTGTATTGGTTAGCATCGAATACTATACGAACTGAACCTACACCTTGAGCCATCTCCAAGATCTACAAGACGAGAGAATGAGATCCAGCGAATGGTTTTAAATTCCGCAGGTCAAAGCGATGTTTGACATGGAAATGTTGAACGATGCATTAAACATTTCTGAGAGGAGTGTACGCCTTCATACCATAAAAGATTTCGGTCCTTGTACACTTCTTTCTATTCGGCCTTCCTCACTTCCTCGTCCCTGCTGGCGATCTCGTTTTCTGTGTATGATGAAAAAGCAAGGAGCCAGCTCGCAGTGACCGACAACGACTTCAGATTCGGTAGACGTTTGCTACTCTATAGGGCGAAGCGCGTACATTTAGTTCCTTTTTTCCATCCCTCTGGTTTACTATGCCATGGCGGACCCCATCGTCAAGTTCCCCGCTTATTGTCCGAACAATGTTTGTTTAAGCAAACGAAAGGAGCAGTTGCTCTAGTGCTTTTACCCTAGAAGCCCTGAACCCCTCGCATACCACAGGGAGATTTTCTCTCTCTCTCTCTCTCTCTCTCTCTCTCTCTCCCTCTCTCTCCCTCTACCTCTCCCTCTGACTCCTTAGATTGTTTGCTAACCAAGTTTTCAAGATCGATACAGGAGGCCTGAGTGACCATACATAACCTTAGAACTGACCGAATAGTATTTCCGATAAGATACGAAACAAAAGTGTCCAATACCAAGAATAAAAAAAAGTGACGAGACCTTGTTCAATGGATGTGCATTTTGTTTACGAACCCGGCTGTCCAAGATTTGGCGTTCGCCGCGAGGCGCTTTTATATATCTCCAATATATATATATATATATATATATATATATATATACCGAGGACAAGATTCCACTTTTTTGAGCTTCTCCAGATATGTGTTGCAGGATTTTTTGCTCAGAAAAGTGTCGATTGTATTTTAATGAAATTGAGTGAATATTTTAATTAATGGATGATGTTATAACTCGATGTATAAAGTTTTTGCACGCTATGTTAATGCCCTAATGAGGAAATCACATTTGTGACCTATTTAATGACCTGAGCGAAAAGAAACCGGAGATACTTGTAAGGTGAATCCTTATAGTTCCTACAACAATCGCATTAGAAGTAAATATCGAGTAAAAAAAGTTTGGCATGTAGTAGAACGAGAGCGGGATGCGTTCTTAATCAGCCTTCTAAATTAGGAGTAGAGCGGTATCTATGTTGATCATTGAGATATCGCCCTACGTCGTTTAACAAAAGGAAGTTTCAAGAAAAACACGTTTGAAACGAAGAGGCGTGTGCGCGCCAGCCTTCTTCGCACTTCACAAATCTTAACAATCCCGACAACTTTTCAAATATCTATATAATAAGTATTTGAAGAAAATCTACTCAAGATGACAATACGAACATGCCGCATCTTCGACCCGAATAAGTAGAGCTCTATCCTCATTTACTATGTTTGATCTATGCATACACGTATACACGTATGAGAGGTGCGCGCAATTCGAACATATTTTCTCCTTTATACGCGGCACAAGTGTGAAATAATCGACCGACAAAAGTGACCCATCGTTAGCTTTAATGGTTGCTCAAAAGATCGTTAACTGACGAGGGTTAAATTATACGAGGAAAATTTATTTAAATTCTGTTTCCCTTTTATTGGGAATAAAGGTACTGGCACACATGCTCATAAAACGGCATGCCGGTAAGCATGCTTAAAATTATCATGCGCCGCAGTTGTTCATATTTGCCAGTAAGAAGCATGCTAGTTTTAATCTATCCTAGCTCGAATCTATATCGAATCTATCTATCGAATCTATCATGCTCGCATGCTCGTAAGCAAACGTGTTCAGACGCGCTTAAAGCACGCCCCTTCCACCCGCACCGCAAGTAGCATGCCCGAAAATCAAACGACTGTTAATTCTTGAGCATACTCGTAATAACCGTGCTCATTTTTCAATGTTTCGACATACCTGCTACTAAGTAGCAATTGCTCAATAATGGCATGCTTTCGTGCTAGTAATGGACATGTGTGCCAGTACCTTAAGGGGTCACGTACAGTTAGAATTTTCAAAAAATCGATTTTTTTTACATTTTCTAAAAGTAGCACATTTGAAAAGTATTCTGTGAAAATTTTAGACGAATCCGACTGTTGGGTATGGAGATATGTAACTTTGAACGGAAATTTTTCTTCTGCATGTAAATCGTACTGAAAACTTTGAATGCGTTTTTCTCGAAACTATGTTTTCGAACACGGTGATTACTGTACCTCGGAAACGGCTTTACCGATCGACTTGAAATTTTGCTCACTTTTTCTAGACATAATTGTCCTCCGGATGAACGAAGGATTTTTCTATGCGATTTTTTTTTTTTTTTTATAGCTGAAAATGTGAGCAAAATTTGGGTCGAAAACACAACTTTGACTTCCAACATCCACCATTTTGTGAAAAATCATACAATTTTCAAATCCTTCGATCAACCGGAGCATTATGTCATTAACTAATGATCCCTACTTTTATTTTGATTTCGGACGATCCGGTGACGAGCTGCACTGATCACCGCGGAGGACCTTTTTTTTGGGACCCCTACGTTACGTGCGGTTATGGAAAAATTTCTGCATATTTTGCAATGAAAAAATTGTATTATTTACTTAAAATATATGTCTTTTGTATGGAAAAAGATTTACGATTAATTATTTAAATGTGTCCCCAAACAAAATTCGCAAAAAACCCCTTTTTTTCGAAGTCCTAACTGTACGTGACCCCTTAAAGAACGATGCGTGAGTATTTTGTCCATCTTTGTTGTGGATATTGTAACAAGTACTAGCTTATCAGAATCAATTTTACGACACAAAATAAGTTTCTAACGCCTTAAAGAACCATCTATCAATTCGAGACATATCAATTTTTGTTCACACTCTCATGACCATTAAACGTAACAGACTCGGTCACGTTTTCAAAATATTTCTGATCGACATTTCGAAGCAGTTTCAACATATGCATATTAAGTACGGATTTTTTTTTTCGCGCGAATAAAACTTCTATTAGCAAGCAAACGGTCCATTTTCGGCACAATGATAACCAATTTTTTGTCATGACTGTAATACAAAAGAAAAGAACGAGAAAAAATCGTAATAATAATGATAAGTAATAAGAAAAAAAAGAACCCCAAACCCATACCTGATGAGATGCCTTGCTCCGGTTGTAGGATGGTGGCGCTTCTGTGATCGAGGGTGGTCACGGGTACGCCGATAGAGGATGGCAGGTGGGGATGTGCGGGAGCACCAGCACACGTCGCCGCTGGCGTTCCTATGCTTGTCAGTGGCGTCATCACCGTTGCGCACGCCGCGGTATGGGGGGACGTCCTCTTAAAACACTCTTCCGTTTGCCACACGATCTCAGTCTCAGTTTGCCAAAGTTTGCCTGTGTCAAAGAAACAATAGAACAAACATCAATATTATAAGACTAAAAATAGTACTCAAATGTGGCATCTGTCCACTTGAGCCGCGTCATGGACGCACTGAAAGGGAATTAGACATATTAAATATGTAATAATGTATTGTATATTCTTTCAATATAATTTTTGTCCTTACTCGCCTATCATTTTAAATAACAATATTTACTAAATTTATATACATATACACGTGTAGAAAAAGGGAGCGATTTCGATAATCACTATAAAATAATTTAAGGGGTTTCTCTTCAGACAGTAATAAATATAGTCGTAAGGAAATATTTAAATAAAAATCAATGCAATCGTCATTAAAGTACTGGCACACATGCTCACTACGAGCACGAACGCATACCATTATTGAGCAATTGCTACGCAGTAGCATGTGTGTCGAAACATTGCTAATAATGAGTATAGTTATTACGAGTATGTTCAACAATCAACGGTCGTTTGATTTTCGACCATGCGACTTGCGGCGCGGGTGGACGGGGGCGTACTTTAAGCGCGTTTGAATACTTTTGCTTACGAGCATGCTTACTACTAACAATAAAACTAGCATGCTTATTACTGGCAAATGTGAACAACTGCGGGGCATTCTAATCTTAAGGATGCTTATAAGCATGCCGTTCTTTGAGCACGTGTGCTCAAAGAACCTCTACGGCTTTATTAATGTGCTCAAGCAGCAGGCATAGCCCTCGATTTTTACTATGCTATAGACCTTGGGATATCGTAACAACGTGCATGAATATTTCATCAACGTCGTTGGTGAAATATTGCACTATTGCACTTCGTGAGACCACAATCTTCGTTTCACGTAGATGGAACCTGAGTTATCGGTTACACGGCAAACAATTGCAGCGAGAACATTTATTTCTAATGGGTCTTTAATAATGGAATGTCGTTGCTATTTGCTATGGAGACCGTAGAATTGGCGAAATTAATGAAAGTTAATATAAAGGTGATTATTGCCACTAATAAATATTACACGTGTATTTCGTTTTGGAAAATCTCAGTTATCAAGGCTACCAATAAAATTATATAAGTTTCGAAAGCAGGAAACACCCAAGTCCGACAAGCAGAACAAAATCAAAGGACAAGGAGAATGAAAAAGAAAAAAGTACTCGAGGACACTGCCATTTTAAAAGTATGGATTTGGATCCGCGGTCGTTCCAAGTATCGTTGCCTTTTTTTTGTCGCGCTTCGTTACATCAAGAGAGATAACGTCCTGACAAAATCAACCGCGTATCGTTACATGCTTTATCGCGTTTCACGTAGTACAAAACACGTTTCGAAACGCGCTTTGCACGTAGTATTGTCTGGTTTGAAACAGGCTTGTCACACGCTTCGTATACGCTTTACCGTGCTTCCGAAACGCGGTCCGTACTATGCAAACCATTTAACGAAACGCGAAAACACTATATTGAGGAATACTGCGTTTCGACATACGCTTTGCCAGTAGTGTTATCCCTAATACTCTTAAGGACACTGTTAGGTATTAATTTTGTTTTGTTTTTTTTTTGTTTTCACTTTTAAACATTTTTTTAAATGAATGTATATCTCAAGAATATTACGTCACAATTTCAAGTTGATCGGAGAATAATTAGCGAAGTTACGAGCATTTGAACGCCCGTTGCCCGATACCGGGTGCCTATGCCTTCCTAACTTTAAAGCGTTTTTCCGAGTCCTGCCTTTTTCAAAGTCTGTGTACACTGTAACTCAAAATGCAATGCACCGATTGTTTGAAATTTTTTTACACTATTTCTACACATGAATAGTTTTTTTAAATTATATTTCGTTTTACATTAAAAAGTGTGCCGTTTTTTTTTTTTGCCGAAGATCGAATTTATGACTTCCAAGTGCAATAAAAAATAGAAAAACTCGACCGCGTTACCTCGGGAAACATCTCACCTAATAAACGCACTTTGATTTTTTCGTTTAGGATGATCCAGTGACGAGTTATAGCGTACAGCGCAAAACAACTTTTTTTCGAGGCGCCCGCGGAGATTTATTGCCAACGGCTTATTTATCCATAGTTTTCAACTAATATTTCGGACACTATATTATTATATAAAAATTAATGAAAAAACTCAGCATTACTAGTATCGTCTAAAAAAGTTTTTGAAAATGGGCGTGTTCTTGACCGAATTAACGTAACTCTGCCCTTAAATAATAATCATCCGCAAGATAATATTTTAATAAAACACTGTAATATAATAAGCTGTAAATATACATAATATAGATATAAGCTATACATAAGCCATAGAGAATTCTTTTCGGGATAGTGGTTGGACTCGTGTTTTTCACCGCGGTCGAAAGACTGATTTTGTTCAGCAAAGTGCTGGCGTTTATAATCCGAGTGGAGCGTCGCTTCGCTCGTGAGAAATGTGGGATGGTCGTGCGCTACCTGTCGACCGCGAGTGATACAAAAAGCATGTGACAAACGCGTTTCAAAACGCGCTTGAAACGTAGTATTCCGTGCGGAGAAGTCCGTGTCTTGGTCATATACCACGATTAAGTTATCATACGCGGTCATAATTTTGACAAAAAAAATCCATCATTTTCATTGATTGCAACATAGATAACATTGTCCCGATATAAATATGTTTTTTACGTGCGATACGCTTTTTTGGTTGCGTATATACCTAAGCATCGTAATGATCTGCAAGTGACTCGCGGGTTTCATATCATTCAGATTAATGAAAAGTTTAATGTTTAGATTAATGATAATGCGACGAATTCGTACATAACGAGTGTGTATAAATAAGTGCCGAGAGGAGAGAAATTTGGCGCAAGAGCCTAAAGCGTCTATGACGCACGTTACCGGTCGGAGAGGGCACAAGATTTGCTGCCATATTCGTTCATCTTCGCCCTGGAAATAATATTGATCTCCCAGGATGAAAGCCCGGCAAATGAGAAAAAAGCTTAGCGGTATCTAGATGAGGTATACTCCCACAACTCGGCAGCAACTCGGCAATGTAATAATACGCACGTACCGGGGCCTTATGTCAGTTGGCAAAAAGAGACGAAAACATAAAGTGAGGAGAGATTGTGTGCGTGAGTTGGGTTCCAGAAATCGTTTCGCTCCCCTCGTATATCCCAGTCCTTATCCCGGGCGCATAATTAGCAAGCAGCAGGAGCAGCAGGAACACCCCAAAATGTGTCTGCATGCTCTCGCCTCTTAGCTCCGATATCGACCGAATGCGCCATCCACATGCATTTTTCCTTTGCTATTTTCCTTTTTCCCCTCGTTTCCCTTAATTTCCGGGAACAATAGCCACGGGTCGATGTTGTTCCAGGCCGCGACTGCGCGGCAGTGTCTAATTACACGAAGGGGGCCGGCCTCGACTGCAGTCCTACTCGTATACCCAGCATCCACGTCCCTTCGGTCGATGCCTTCTCCTGTCTTATGGATTCTCGAGGCGGTATTATACTGGGTAGACCGATTATTGAAGAAAATAATGTGATTTTGCCTCCTCCTCCTCCTCCTCCTCCTCCTCGTGTATTCGATGGTGCATAAACGATACTGTTCTCTCGAGCATCCGTCATCTTATTCGCTTATTAAGTTATGTTTCAACTTTGTTTGACAAAAATCAAAAATAAAAATTCACTGTTGACCAAGTTATCGTCATATTTGTTGGACCGCGTTTCACAAGTCATGATTGGCGGTGACCGTCATAACTCTTTACTGGTTCATCTAAACTCAATGAAAGAAAAATAAATCTTTAGATTAATAGTTAATCTAGTGCCTGATCGAAGCTTTTTTTTAAGTGGCGACCTCTGGTACGTTACTCGCGGTTTTTTTGCGGAAAAAGCACTAGTTATTGTCTACAAAAAAATATAAATTCTTATAAAAAAAAAATTCTTCGAGCAGGCACTAGTTTTTTATGCTTTAAATAAGCTGTATAAATTATATTAAAATCCGTTGAGTGATTTTTTAATTATAGCGGTCACTGACTTTGAAAATGTGCTTTCGAGAAAAACGCGTTTGAAGTTTGCGTCGAGCGAGCAGCTACTTCTTTTACCCACTCGACGCGTCTGCGCTCAAAGTTGTATATTTTCATAAATAATGCCCTGATTTGTCTAAAATTTCCAGGGAATACTTTTGAAATATTGTGCGTTTAGAAAATGCAAAATAAAAACAAAAAGATTATTTTTAAATGCTGACTGGACCTAATCCCTTAAGGGTAGGTTTAGGTTAATTCGGTCAAAAACACGCCCATTTTCAAGAATATTTTTAGACGATATTGGTAATGCTGGGATATTTATTTAAATTTTATATAAAAATACAATGTCTCAACTAGAGTTCCCGAAATTGCAGTTGAAACATATGGATAAATAAGCCGTTGGGAACAAATCTCCGCGGGCGCCTCGAAAAAAAGTTGTTTTGCGCTGTGCGCTATAACTCGTCACTGGATCGTCCTAAACGAAAAAATCAAAGTGCGTTTATTAGGTGAGATGTTTCTCGAGGTAACGCGGTCGGGTTTTTATATTTTTTGTAGCACTTGGAAGTCATAAATGCGATCTTCGCCAAAAAAAACGGCACATTTTTTAATGCAAAACGAAATATAATTTTAAACAACTCGACCGCGTTACCTGGTTATCTATGTGTAGAAATAGGGTACAAAATTTCAAAAGAATCGGTGCATTACTTTTTGAGTTACAGTGTACACCAACTTTGAAAAAAGCAAGTCTCCGAAAAATGATTAAAAGTTAGACAGGTATAGGCACCCGGTATTGGGCGACGGACGCTCAAATGCTCGTAACTTCGTTAATTATTCTCCGATCTACTTGAAATTGTGACGCAATATTCTTGAGATATTACACATTCATTAAAAAAAATTAAAAAAGCAAAACAAAAATTAATACCTAATCCTGCCCTTAAGGCTAGTTGTTCGATATTGCTAAATAAATATTAACTTATTATTCAAGTACCATTATTTTTTCGAGTGAAACTAAATGTAATTAGGCGAAATAAACCAATATTTAGGCCCACAAGGAATATGATAATTGATAATGATAAGTAAGATTTATTTCGCTATATTCAAGCACAATTTTAGCGATAGCGAATAAACTCTTTTCCCGGTGTATTCAGTGTTATCGTATAATAATGTTAACAGATAATTGCTATCTTCCCAGCTAAATTAAAGTATGCTCAAGCAAAAGAAATTATCGTATACCAATACGTCACGAAATAATGTAACTCAGTCGGCGATTATTTGATCAGTGAGTAGTGAGCACGTCTACGATAGTCAGCAGGATAAATTTGAGAACTATTCTGCAAGGTGACAAAAGTTAGCAATAATTATGCGATGAATGAAGTGCTTGCAACAATTTGGAAACACACCCTGTATAATCGTCCGTACGGATTTATGGAGAATATCGGCCAAATGGGATTGGAGCCCGGAGTGCGTGAGACGTGAGTCAGACGAGGTATTATTTGCTTGATGAATGATTTATCTTGAGAGTTTGAGTTTCTCTCTTTCTCTCTCGCTCTCTCTCTCTCTCTCTCTCTCTCTCTCTCTCTCTCTCTCTCTCTCTCTCTCTCTCTCTCTCACTCCCTCCCCCCCTCTCTTTATTTTTCTCTCCTTCTCTCACTCTCCTTCTCTCTCGCTCTCCCGCGCGGGCCTTATCCTCTCTTCTGTATCACCCTCGGTTACTATGCTAGTCTTATTCCAAGCATGATCCGTACAGGACGAGTGAACGAATTACCGAACCGGGGGAAAGAAATGGAGGGAGGTCTCTGGTAAGGGTGGAAGTAGTATAAGTACAGTCCGGTGTGCGCTATGTGGTATATTTCACGGGGCGAGAAGAAAAAAGAATGGGAGTGGTGGGGTGGCGGGGTCGCAGGAGCATAGTGGAAGCTGAGCGAGAAAGAGAAGAGGAGCCAGAGTGAACCGACGAGGGGAAAAAGAAAAGTGTAGCGATGGCTGTTGGCGCTAACTAAGGGCGTCGGCTAATCAATATCATCGGGGAATGGCCGTTGGCCCGTTTCGCCTTTTTCTCGCATGGCCAAGAAACGACTCGATTTATATGAAAAATCATAATATAAGAACTGCTCGAGTTCTTAATTTAGCCGAATAATTATCATATTTATGAGGAGTAAGCGCATGTGCTCGGCGATAATCAAAAAATTGATGCAACATAAGAAAAATACACTTTTGAACTTGCGTATTCCATTTTTATTTTTGTGGATGATGACACGGATTGAAAGTAATGGATCACCCGAGTATCAATTTTTTATATTTTTTCATTCACGTCTACCAAATTTTCTCTCTCGCATCTGACGATACGAACACTTATTCATTTTTTTTATACGTTTATTTATTTACGTATTCGCGTCTATTATTTTTCTTTTCTTTCAGATTTCTTTTTCATTTTTCATCGGCAATTATTTTGTCGTAAAGATTATTCGGCTCAATAGCGAATCAAAGCATGAAATCGGCTGGTAAATACTAATTTGGGAGAAGAAAAATTAATTTCGCCACCCGTCAGTACCCGTAACGTTGGTCAAATAAAGCAATTTTTTTCTCAGGATGAAATCTTGTCCATATTAACCGTTAATAATATATATCTCATTACATTTATAACCGAACATTGTTTAGAAATTAATATTTTTACTTTCGATAAAAGAACACCGCTTATCATGATTTTCTTTCACCCGCGTATGTATTAGGAAACATAATCTTACGAGCAACCGATTCATACCCCGATTTCGTCTTGTCGTATCAAGAACAACGATGGCGTAGAAAATCGTCCTCATCCGTCCATTTCAATAAAAGGTACAACTCCCGCCACTTTTCTCCTGAATGATCGGCATTTACAAAGATACCCGCATCCACAATTAATAAGAGAACAAATTTAGTTAAGTACGAGTGAAAAAAAACAAACAAAAAATCTGATTGCTTGATAGACGCTACTCGTGGGTTCTCGTCGACTTGATAAGCCGGGAATTTCACAAATTTCTAGTACGTGCCTTCGAGATATTAGAATGGTCGTTTTCGTTGGTTCGAGGGGTCGAGGAAAGCCTGGCGGGCGTATCCGTCGGTTCTGACGACGACGCGGACGAGGACAAGGACGAGGACGAGGGAACCGAACAGCATGGACGAGAGACGGCTGTACCCACGACTTAGAACGCACGTCACAGTGCGCCCCCGTTCTTTCCATGGACCAGCGGTTCCTTTAATCTCGTGGTGTTTGCATGCCCCGGCCAGCAGGCTCCGCATCGACGATCAACCAACTAACCTCCCCCTCTATGAACTGCCCGAGTGCAAAGGAGATGGAAAATCAATGGAGACGTATGGAACTACTCGTGCACGTCTGAATTGCGTTGTATTCGCCAACGCCACAGAAAATTGAATTACTGTGAACCAGCATATTCCAAAAAAAACCTTATATAATCGATCGGTGATTTATGTTTTTTGCCGAACATTCAACACCCATTTATTTCCATCAAACTAAAAGGAATCTCACACTTTGTGAAAAATGTTTTTGGTGTCGGATCCAATATAAACAATAATCGACATTGCTTGATAAATGCAAAAAATGTTTGTTTTTATTTGTTTGAAAACGTTGAATATAATAGTCCGTTCACCGCCACTTTTTGTACGAAAAGAGTTGGAACAGGAATTTGTTTATGCTGTCGGAACCGTTTGATGTTTCGATTGATTATGCTTCATTATCGCATAGAAAATAGAGTTACATAATAACGGAGAATGGGGTTGATACTTGTGGGCTTTTTTTTATCGACGACGGACACGAGCTTCGTTGCGTGCCATCATTTAATCGGGAACTAGGAAACTGTATTGAACATTAATAGGGATCGATATCCAGAATGATGTAAAACTCTCTATGCACTACATTTATTTACTTATTCTCCTACGTCCCAATTGACAAGTTGTATTTCGCCTTTTTCTGCCTGGATGTTTCGGACGATAATTAACATGGCACTTTTTAATAGTCCTAAATTGTATGATAAATCAAAATGACACGAACATTTGCCAATATCGAATGCAAATAGCCTGTCAGGTTTCGATAAGAACATTTTTTGGGCAATGCGTGATTTTTTGGTTTGGTAAATATACCATAAAATTGTACATATTTCCTATTTAGAGACAATAATTATTGTCAAACATATAAGTACGCTTGGATGATCAGAAGCTGAACGATGAATATCTTAAGAACAATCGTCCGCCATATAACAGACGGGATGAGATTGGTTCGAATCTATCCATCCATTTCCAAATCCTTCCAATGGATCCAAACAAGAAACTGGAAGCTTCCATGGTCGCCTAGTCCGCTGAATTCCTACTGCAATATACTTTTTTCTCACCCTCTTTGCATTCTTTCGGCTCATTCGTCCGGGGGAGGGGAGGGGGGTGGCGGAGAGGGCCCTGGTCGCACCCGCCCCCTGTGAACTCCATTCACGGGTTTATCACTGTCCAGATAACAACGATTTACCTACGGATGAAGCTTTGAGGGGTTGACAAAGAGTCCGCAGTGGTGACCGTACTCGAAAGCAGTGAGAAATAGTCCGACGGAGATCCGAGAAGACGTTGGATAGGGAAAGGAAGGGCGTCTGATCTGGAGCTCGAACATACATGGACACGCACACAATCACATATACAGATGGAAAAACGCGTAGATCCGACAGCCACCTTGCATTCAGAAGTATTTCACTTCAACGGCACCCCGAGGAATTGGCTGTCCCGCGTAGACCGGCGACCCTTCACCGTTTCAGCATAATGGACCTCTACATTACTTACTCGAGTTGGCTAATGCCCGCACTTTGGACAGGCACAGGCTCGGCGTGCGGTGCTTTTCACACCGGGAAAACCACGGATTCGCGTTACCGGCGTATACGTCCTGGGTCAACGCCAGACGGCACTCAACCCCCAACGATTAAGTCAACGACCGACACCTGCGGACGAGATCGAGTCGGAGGTCGTCTTGACCAACGAGACGAATAATATAAGGACATTAATAGTACAGAAGCGAGCTTGAATATTTCTTAACTCCTTAGGACGAAGCGGGGTCGTCCGTTTTTACCGACGGAGGGTAAAACCATCAATTCGCAAACGACACCACCATTATAACATAGCATAATTAAATTACCCTACTGAAAAATTGTTATTAACAAAGGGAAATCATATGGACATTGTTTTTTTTTAAATTCTTGCATAATGCACGAAATGCTAAAGTATTGTTTCTATATATTTCTACGAGAATTCATTAACGTATGTAGGGTTTGGGTTTTATTACAATCTTGGATAAAGATATACATTTCTGTGAGCTCGTAATGATGAAATTTGACAACTCGTAGAATTTACGTACGTCGGTAAGGCCAGCTGATTTATCCTTTACTACGAGTAGTTGTAAAATGTATATCTTTACTTAGGTATTTGGAATCTCGATATCCAATTGAATTATTACCCAGCCTCTTCTATATTCGGCGGCATCGGCTTTTTTTGTATGTTGTACGATAATTATTTTGATGTTTGAAATCGATTCTGGAAATGTTAAGTCTTTTCCGAGGTTTGCAATCACGAGGTGAGGTTTTGCCGCTTCCGCTATTTCTTTATTGTGTGACGGTGCAGCAGCGCGGTCTTTGACGATTCCCGACGAGAGTTTGAAAATTGGAAATTCGCGCTTGAGTGCTAAAGCCTTACGACTATATCGGTAGATAAGACTCGTGTGTAGGGGAAACTGGTCAGCAGACGAGAAGAAGAGAGCACGCCCAGGGTGCGGATAAAACGTTCCATATAAGATTAATAGCGGAGAAGCCCCTGAACTGGTCCGCAGACGACGCCGACATCTTCGAGAGGGTGATCGCGCTGCCGATGGTGATTCTTCTTTGAAGGTGGACCCGAGGGGTAGTGGCCAAATTCAATCCCGTTTAGGGCAGAGCAGGCAACCTCGGCGAGGAAGAATAGGAAAGTAAAGAATGCGAAAGTATTTTCGAGGGAAAAGACAAAGAAAATCCCCAACACGTCGCTTTATCGATGAGTAGCAACTTTTTTTTGTCGATAAGACCACTAAAATTTACATCAAACGTAACAACGTGTAAGAATTTTACATTAGCTATAGAGGTCGTATAAAATATTGAGAACTTTGGTAGAATTTGTAAAGAAATAGGAATATGATTTTCAATTGCATTATCAAACAAGAAATATAAAAATTCCTCACCAACTTTTCCAGAAATTATATTTTCGGATTTCTCATTATTATTTATCAGCAATATTAATTATAAATGTTGAAAATGCAATATATTTTGAGAACTCAATGTTAATCCCTTCGAAACCAAGTGCGATCTTTCTGCGTGTACTTTTGTCCAAAAAAGTTCATCACCCGTTTGCCAGAAATGATTTATAGATGGCAGTGACAAGGCAGGTTGTTTCTCGTGGGGAACGAATCATGTGGCCATTGGTACTGGGGGTGAATAGGCACGAATCATCCAACTAATTGTAAGAGAAAGCTTTGATATCTAAGTTAAAATATGTATTTCGCATGAAAATATAAATATATATAATAATTTCGCGGAAAAACGTAAATTAATGAATCGAACTCATTCGAACAGCATTCGTGATCTAATAATAAGAACTCCGTTTTGTTCGTTTCGACAATTTGACGATCATGGATTCGATCCATATGTTATGTAACATGAATGAACCATCTCTAATTTATGACGAGGCTATCCTATGACAGCCGTCATAGGACTCTTTTTTTCTCTAGCAGAACCGACGTTTGATCGATACCAGTTTATTTGAGATTCGATACGATGCATGCATATGCGACGAAGACTGAAAAACCGAAGGTATTATATTAGGATAGAATACATAAAAGATAGAGCGCGTAGCGCACCGGCGGATGTCGGTTCTTATTCGAAATCTTCGCGCACGGACAGGGAAGATAATGGGAGTGGAAATCGATAGTTCAATTTGCTTATCGATCATCGACGTTATTGATCCGTCCTATTCCGCATACCCATAGTTAATCATCGTTTCGCCGGTATCAACGCGCTCCATTGGCTCTACCAAAACAGAATCATCTCGTTAATCTAACATCTACGTGGCTTATTATTGGAAAATAAAGTGGACCATATCATAGTAGGCGAATCATTTCCAGTTTGCACGTCAATACTATTTTACTAAACGCGCGAGGTTAATATTGTCGATAGGGCTTAAGTCCGGATAATGTCATTATTTTTAAACCGCTTATCACGATAAAGCGAGTCTTATCGGGAATAATCGCACTATCGAACTGTTGATTCACGGAAATACTTGACGCCAACGATATCATTGCAATCTGAACGATCCTTTTGAAACGAAGCAAATTATTCACCTAAGAAAAAGTTTATCGAGTTTCCAATAAGTAGACGTTATATCTTTTCAAAAAATCATAGAAAAATAGAATTTTATAATGAAGCGAGTAATTGGGGCGTTGTCGCCAATCACAGGTGTAGCTTCGCACCTACTCGAGTTTCTCACGGATAGTCTAGTTGAATTATCATACAAAGGTGCAAGTTGAAACTTGCATATTTTTTCGTTGCACACACGCGTACTTACTCTTGCACACGTATAAGCGTGAAATTTTTCCTATCTCTGAACATCCGATTATTTGGCAGGTAGGATATTGTAAGAATGTTTATCGGATTTGTTCATATCACTATACAAAACTAATGATATACCACGGAAATTAGGTTAATAATTTTGTATTACGTGCTTATTACTTCCTAATTCCAACTACACTCGTTCCATCAGAATTACGGGAACAAAGAAGGGAAAAATAAAAAAAAAAAAACAACAACAAAACAATAGGAATCCGACTAAAGCAACGAACATTTCTTAAAATAAATCGATTCGTTCAATATTCGAGTCGTTTACGATTGGAAAAGTGTGCCGTATTAATACCGAAATATTTTTTAATATTGATAACAGTGTACGGGCTATCTGGCCGGATACATACATTATCAATATATCTATATCGATTTTGACACGCTCGCTTAATATGGAATCTGTTTTCAAATATATCCAACATTATGCAATATGAATTTGATATTTGACGAAACGAAACAATGTGGGAACGCGTTATTTTTCAACATACATGACTTTCTTCGACGATACCAATGAATCTTACGCCAAAATGATGAAATTTTGAATAATAATTTTTGGTAATTCGTACCGGCCATATATAGACATATACTGTATGAACCTACGAAGCTTGAGCCCATTGATTTTGCAAAACAAAAAATCGTGAAAATATTTGACATTTGTGTTTTATTTGAGGAATCGCTTGTAATCCGATTCGACTCTCCGAACCCAACGTTAACCTATTCGCATAATGGCTGTACCTACCTATGCTGCTTGCAATAAGTTCAAACATCAATGGCGTTCAACTGACAGCTGGCTCGTATCGCACCGGATGTTCCCGAATAACGATAGTTTCATTACTTTCGATTTTATTTATGAATTACATATAATTCCCGTGTGCGGGTTATTCTGCTTACAGATGCAAATTCGTTAAATCAAGAAGATTCACTACGAGGTTTATAAATATAATCATTCATTTATATGAGCCACGTTTTTACACGTTAAGGTCATTTATAAGGTCGACTCACGCGGAGTGAAAAGAAAAGAGGAAATGTGGTGGAAGAAATAAATACTTATGCTTTAAAATTAACGACGAATGAAAAAATCGTTATTTCGTCGTAAATTTTGCACAAATAGTGGACATTATGCAGTGTTGGCCTACTGCTTATAGAATATTATGCAAAAATCTGTACCAACTCTAACCAAACTAATAATTGAATAATGAAACTGTTTCATTTCATTTAAAAAACAAAAACCTATTTATAAAATATATTTTGTCAGCAAATAATGACTTTATCAAAAATATGTAAGTTCCTGTTATTTTTCATGAAATCATTATAATTTCTGGAAATCTATTTCATGAAGCTTGGTGTTTTTTTAAAAAAATACCTTATGAATAAAAACATTGTTTAAACACGATCGCCATTTGTGGATGACCTTTGCCGCACGCATAGTATAGAGGCCATATGTCTTTCTCGTAAAAATAATGTTTATCCTCCTGTTTGTCATAACATTTCTTAAGGAAACTTATGACTTCAGGGGCATGTTTTATTTCCCTAATATTAACGTCCATTTTGCTACCATTGCGCTAGGTACTGACTTGTTTAATGGTTCGAATTGGTCAAAGTTTTTGCGCGCATTTCTCTGCATCGATGCGAGAAACTATTTTGGCTTAACCCTCGCAGCTCTCGATAAGTTACCAGACGTGTCGGTGTGAAAAGAGCAGGAGGCGAGAGGTCTGACAGTGCGTCCCACAACGAAACCATGGTACGCGCGAGCACGGGCGCCTTGTGTCGAACAGAGGGGAGCGTCCTGTCCATTAGCCGGAAGGCGTTAACCATTTAAGGACGGGGATTTTTACGTTGAAATCGACCTTTTATTTTACAAGAAATTTGTGCATAATATCAATGAATTTTTCACGTGGAGTGCCCGACCAAACTAGTGGTCGATATTTCGACCAGACCCGTCTGGAACGTAAATACCTATGTTAGAAATTTCGTCTAACGACTCGAGGGTGTTTTCCTACGTAATTTGATGCGTTGAATACGAAAAAATAGCATAAAAAGTCCGGGAGGCATCCTTTACCTTGAAAATTGCTTTTTTCTTTACAAAAATTCTACAAAAACTAACCAAAAATATTAGTAGTACGACCATAAGCCATTCTATAAAAAATGAGTACAGTATTTAGTAGTTCTACCAAACTTTTAGTAGTACTACAATAATTTGTGTACCATCACCTTTATAGTTGTGTTAGATACATGCTAACCCGCTGATAGTAGCAAACAATAATTTCAATTTTCAACCTTAGATTCACCTTCAAGATGAGTTTTGCAATACAAAATACTATTTCTTTCGAGCTCAATGCTTCGGAATATATAGGTAGATCGATTTTCAGGCTGAAGCAGCAAACAAAATGTGATCTTGAAATAGCACTTTTCAAGGTCAAGTGAACTTCCAGGAATTTTCACACCATTTTTTTGTATTTAGCGCATAATATTATCTAAAGAAAATCTCAAATATTTTGTAAGGGTGTGGTCGATATACCGACCACACCCGTTCTTAAAAGGTACCTTAAAACCTACTTCTGATCCAGAATTAAACTAATATCTCGAAATATGACAGTCAAAAGTAGCGAAATCAATAAAAATCTGATAATACTTATTATTCGTAAGTGATATACTTATAGATAATCATCGAACTTTTCATTACATTTAAAAGATGTGTCCCAAGTAGGTACCCAAATGTTTTTTGGATAGTATTCAAATAACCCGAGGGGGTGGTTTGCTTAAAATTCCTACTGAGAACGAAAGACCTTACACGACAGTGGTCAAAATTATGGATGTTGTATTATTAATTATTTTTCACGATGAAACATTATTACGGACGTGATAAAGTGTCCTTATCAAATGTCATATTTTCATGATGATTTTCTACCAATTATCCGCCTTCACATTTTTCATCATACTCCAAGCCATACCTACGTGATATTAATGGTTGAAATATGATTTTATTTCATAATCACCGAAAAACCTGATATTAGCCACACACGTTCCGAGATGTAAGGTGCGAAGTAAGGAAACCATGATGCCGGAAAATAGTAGATAATCGATCACCTGCCCGACTCCGTTTGATATTTTTTGACCACGCGTATCGACAAAAGTAATTTATCTTATCGTGTTCACAGCGGATCTGAACAATCTCTCACTAACATAACACCATTCGATAGTTTGTCACTCGCATAAAACGCGAGAAAGATTTTGTGGAACTGTTATTAATTATTGTCAAAGAAATGTAGAGGAGAATGGGGGAATTGGAGCCATTTAATGAAAAGTTGAAAAAAAAACGTAATTTATTATAGTAATTATTTATTGTTTTCACTATTAATCAGTCTTTTCGTCAATAAACTGTCATTTTTATGAAATAGAAACTTACTAATAATTGTTTAAGGTACTGTTTAATATGAATATGTTTAACATATGATAAACTAACGGATATAAAATCAACCCAAATATCGTTTTTTTAACGCGTAAATGGTCTCGGTTTTCGTTATTGTCTCATCTCTTCTTTTTTTTCTTCAAAAACATCGTTCATGGGAATAACGGTCGGGATTTCTGAATGTTGTTCAGTTTTGGTGGTCTTTCTGGGCTTCTTGATTAATGGCCGTGGACTCAATACAAGGGGAATCCATCTGGCTCCCATTACCCCGAAGGGAAGCATTTCGAATCGAACATAATGATATAAACAAATTATGTTGTAACCTATTTTGTATACTACCAAACCAAAATGCATAAACTGAGCTATCGAATGAAGTCGAAAAACAATTAAATAAGAAAACTTTAGATAGTTTCTTTGATTGTGAGAAAAATATGTTTCTTATAACGGGAGGAGGCAAAATATGTTTGTGATCGTCGCCGCTATACTTTTGGCATTGAAGCGGCCATCGGCAGTCGCATGACATGAACGAAGTTTAAAGGAGGCATTTGGGTTGTTGCGAAACACCTCGAGCGTTTCTAAGCACTTTATTTGGGCTAGATCCCATTAACCCCCCACCAAGGTACCATCAGCGGATCAAACAAAGCGTTCCTTGTAGAGAAGCACTGCGGGGGGATTCGTATAATCGCCGAAAACTCGTGCGATAAGAAAAAATCTACGTTTTTGCGGAATAATTCGTTTCTGCTTGATTCTATTGCCAGAATAAGTACAATCGAGCTTCAAAATATGAACATAACAATGAACGGAATAAGAGTTACGTAAAGCGTGAATAATCAATGGCTCGAGAGCTGGTGCTGGTAATGTATATTATTTTTAAAAAACTTTACGCTTAATCTCGATACGTACACGTCCCCGTTCATGTCGAGAAAAAAATAATGATATCTTCGATGTTATTTGTATCTCCATACGTGGAAGAGCGAAAGAGGGGGGGGGGGGGGGGCTATTTTAATTTACACACACGGGCATATCTCGCAGAGATACGAACATTCGGAACCTTTGACCCACGCGTCGACGAGCTTTATACATTGTGCAGGAAAATTGGTCTCTTTCTCTAGGTCCATCGAAACTACCCAATCAGAGATTGGTCATTCGGAAGAAACAGAGGTGCATAAAAATTACTCCGAACGCGTTGTCGAGATTCCATCGGTGCTGTTTTAACAACAATAGTTCAGTTCAGCAATCATAAATTTGATAATTTGTAGGAAATTGAATCTTCGCAAAGCGTTTCCGAAACTGGCCGTTTGTAGGAATAAAGTTAATTAGAGACAAGTCGAGTTGGGGGTAAGCTAAGTTCGTAGAATCGCGTTGATGCGGAACACAGAAATATTTTTCTCCGCCGTTCTCGGATACATCTTTTCTGGCCGCGATACATTCCAGCTACGCGGAGGTTGGGAGTTGGTGTGATCGCGGTATGGTGGTCTAGTGCTCCCGTCGCCTTGCCAATCGATAAAAACCTCTATTGACCCCGAATAACCTTGTATACAGATGTCGCCGTCTCGACGGAGAACCGTTCTCAACAATATAACGAGAGGAAAACTCTTTCGTCATAAGTAAAATCTTATTATTATCATGGGGGCTTATATACATTTAGGTTCAACGATATTATTTAAGATTTTTCGAAATCGTGCTTGTTAATAATCAAATGCGAAATATGGAAAACTCAACTTCAGACTCGAGATAAGTTCGCTATAAGCGACCTAAGCGGCATAAGATGGATAAAGACCGCCATTATGATAATTCTGAATGGTGCGGTGGTTGGCAGACATGCGCAGACCGATGAAAAGTGAATAATAAAAAGGTTTTTCAAGCGACGGAGGTGGAGATGTTGGAGAAGCAATATATACGATAGAACGCAAGGGTTGAAGCGCAAGCGCCGAACCGCCCCTCGTCGGCGCAAACGAGGGTTGTCAGCATCCACCTCCTTTTGTGACGGGGGAGCATCGGTCTCATACGGCGAGACACCCCTGTTGGGGAGTGCTGCGAAACGACACCTAGCCAATCTGCATGTGAGTCGCGCGCGACTACTCTCGAAGTTTTGCGCCATTGTAGACTAACTTTAAACCCGTGGAGGTTGAACGCTTTTTCATCCGACTGCCACCCCCCTCCCCTCCCGCCCCTATCGTGCTATACAGCCCATATTCCTCATACATTATGGGCCGAATAAAATCCCTCGTTTTCTATTGGTCCACGATTCTCCTATCTCCATATTAATCATATATAGTACCTATGTCGACGAAAAAGAAACATCGGACACGGTATCGCTTCGCCAAGTCTGATGGAAAAGATGTAATCGAGGATCGACATTGTTACATACTATTATTTCTCACGTTTATATATGTCTCAGCTGTGTTCATTGTTTTGTTTAATTTAAGAAATTTAATAACTCAAAAACATCGCCCATACCTCGTCCGATACGAAGTAAGGTACTCAATGCTCGATCAATATTTCTTTTAATTACGTCGCGCACAGATGTTGTTGCCTTTCTCGATATAGCCGAAAACTTTATTATAATTGCAAAAGCTCAAATTTAAGGAGGCTGGAAAGAAGCGCATGTTTCTCGAACTAGGCAAACTAAATCTAAATCTAAATCTAAATCGTTACAGTTTCGATAAGGGAGGTGGGGGGGGGGGATCTTTTATTTTGAAATAACAATGGCAGAGTGGCACGGTCCCGGCAACTATAGCCATAGAATTGTACACGCTGAACCCACGCGTCTGTTCGTGCCTCACACGGGTCTGCCGGTATTCGATGAACGTCCCGGCGAACATCTGCGTCTGCCCCGCTCGCGTCTGCACGAGCGTGCCACGATCTTTTTCTCCGTATATTGCTCCCCGCTACCGCTCTTCAACAACCCCACATATTGTGTAGTTGCTCTACGTTGCTCGCGCTTACACAGGGCCTCGCGCACGCGCCACATGAGCGAACATACAATAGCACGCGCGGGCGCACACACCACACCTACGCGTGCGCGCGCACACACGCACGCACGCATGCACGCGCGCGCCTGCTCGACGCTTTATGTAGGATAGTTTGCGACAAGATTCGATTTACTGTTTTCACTAATATCCTTAAGAGAGTGTGAAGGGAGCGAGTTCGGAGTGCATTCGCCGAAAATACGAACACGGCACACCGATTCCTCCTGGAACCATAGCAGCCCGCACGAAAATCCGTTCCAGGACGATAGAAAGGGATAGTCCCTAACAGTCCCCCGAGCCGGAACCTTTTCGCTTTGCAGCCCTTCCCTGCGCTCTATTCCTATCTCTGTCAGACTAACTCGTTTATTCTTCTCCATACCACACGTTTTTCTTGATTCTTTGGCCCCCATGCACCCTTCCTGAAACATTTTAAAGTTTTCGCCTGTTGTAGCTGCCGCACATTTGACGCGGGAGCTGTATACGCCGAATTACTACTCTCTCTCTCTCTATACATATATATATACATATATATGTCTAGCATAGATGCTCGGGGGGTTTGTATAGCTGTAGCGTTACGCGCGCTCATACCCTAAAGCAGGACGCATTCGGTGGGGTATGCCAGACCCATCTCCTAACTTGACTTAACTTAATCTAACCAAACGTAACCCGACCCCGGCTTTCCCGAACCTAACCTTACCTGATGCATCTCTTGCTACCCCACTCTCTGGATTCTTGTACACGTCGGTCGAAGAGCCTTACGGTAGAGAGCATGAAACCAAGCTCGTCCCTGATCGGCCGATCTATCTAATTGGCCACATGGACTCTGCTAGCTTGGAAATTTAGTGCTCTGACGTATCATCCATTTACGTACATTTTTATCATCTGAATCCATTGAATTGAGTTTTATCCTCGTTTCTCGCAAAAAACACTGATTATTCCGTGTTTCCATGAATTTACGTCGTGATACCCGCATTAAAGCTAAGTGGACGAACAACTGCCTCCGAATCGTTCCATGTTTTGATAAGTTTACACGCTTTTCCACGGTTTACGTTGTTGAAGTGAAACTTCTTTAGGCACGGTAGGTGTAAACCCGATCTGGATGAAACGAAAATGCGTAACGGAAGTGGTGGGGATGGTAAGCCGAGCTAGCGCCTCGACTTCCCACTCTACTCTTTCTGTCGCTCGAACGAAGTGGGGCGAGTGCGAGTGTATGCGTAGAGTTCATAGTCTAACTACGAGAAAGAGTGAGAGGGAGGGAGAGAGAGAGAGAGAGAGAGTTATGGTGCGTCACAGTTTATATCTAACCAACGCGTCCCATTTCATTGGCATTTCATATAATATATATATATATATTATATATATACCATCGTCAATGGTATATATATATATATATACTATTGACGATGCCGAAAACAAATGCGGAGCGTCAAAAAGAATGCTGTAATAGAGAACGGGTCACGAAAAATCTACCAAAAAGTTCAACAGACCGTGTGCGAAAATTTCGTGCTAAGAAACACTTATTAATTGCCATTTCTCACACTGATATCGGGGAACATAACCTCACTGTATATATTTCACCTAATGAGACTGTTGAAAAAATAATGGAGTTTTTCCACCGAATTCTATTAGCATTTACGGTTGGGGGTTCGGCATTGCTTAATAAAGATTATAATAAAATTCCGATGATACCAAGTGGAGATTTCAACATAAATTTTGCGTCGGAACGATCAAAACTATTAATAGAATTGTTTAAAAGTGAATTTTGTTTGGAAACGGTAAATAATCCTAATGAAGCGACAACAAGATCAGGAACAACTCTCAACGCAGTATTTGCAAGGCATTTAGACAAAATTGACTCAAGAATATTTATATCCTATTTTAGCTATGACAAGCCAATTCTTTTCATCATAGAATGATAAATAATTAAATATCATAAAGTGTTAATAAAAATTCGAAAAAATTAAATAAATTCTGATTTTTATAGAATAATATGTACTATGTTACATAATATTGCCATTTTATTAGTTCACATCAACCTCCCTTCTCTGTTGCTCTCCTTCTCGCTCTGACGTCCCCTGCTCATTCTCGTATGAATTTCATTAATATGTCCGAAAGAAGCTTCAGTTCAGCCGTGTGGTCTAAGCACACAACAGTTTTTTATTTCGGTATTAATTTTTGTTTTTTTATTTGATTTCGTCGAGAAAAACTTGTGCGCTGAATATATTTAAAAAAGCTGAATTAAAGGTATGTCGACTTATGTATTTCATGCTTCTGTTATATTGTGTTTGAATGTTAAGGTTTCTTGGTGTATAATGAAAGAAAAGCCGAGTTAAACGCAATGCTAAAAAAATTAAAGGGATTTGAAAAATCGAAATGTGTATATTAAAACTGTTATCATCTATTGCACACTCGTATCATAAATACAAATTGTAAGCAGTTTTTAAGTGAAAAAGGTTTGACGAGATGACTGATATTACAGATTTGTATTGTACCTATAATATACAGTGTACTCGATACTGTAAATACAATTTTTTATTTGCCCATATATTGTAATTATGAGACGCGTTCCATGTGCCTACTCCATCAAAAAATATTATTACATCAAAAGGTTTTATATGCTTTCAAAACATTGTCAAATTTTTTAATTCGTCTAAATTAAAATACCATCTCACGGTGCAGAAGGTATGTCCTTCCGTGAGAAGATTCAACCTGAAGAAAATAGCCTGATCTTGCCTGGATCCAGTGTCAGAGTTGATTTAGTTTCTTCGCTTTTTTCATTAGAGTTTTTTAAATCATTTTTTATGTAATGTTCCCAGCTCGTTCCTGAATTGTGTCACGTTTTCAGTAAAAGAGTTATTTCATCTAACTGTAGTAATCGGCATTTGCGATTATATTGTGAGCGGTTAAATAAATTTTCTCAGGGAATACATTCCGTAATTGACCGCAGGTTGAGTCGCGACTAGAAGAAAAATCATCTAGCAGACCATGCAAAAGTGGTTTCTATGATCCCACACACAAGCAAAATAATGTTGGAAGCCTTGTTTTTTCAAAACTCGTTTCTTTTTTATAAATTTCCTATTCGCCAAGCAAGAGCAAAGAAGTTTTGGAATGAACCTGACAATAATAATATTACAATTTAAACGATACTTAATAATTATCGAGCGGCGATGAACATGTCAAATATTTCATCGGGTAGATTGAGATCAATTAAATATCGTACATAAACTAAAGACGCAAAACATGGTTTTGCGTATTTGGGACGAGTCCAAGTAATGTCTCATAATTTTTCGTTTTTCAATTTTTTTCTTCTCTTCATCTTGCGGAACTACCGTGAAATAATAATCTTGTTATACATGGCAAAATTAAGTCGATCACAGAATAAGTAACTCAAAATGTACGCAAAATGTATATCGTGGAAAATACGCATAAATACCTCGAAGCAGGGAACGTTCTTTAAACAATTGGTCGGCAAGACTTAGCTTTAAAGCGTGTATTACGACGGAACTGAAATGCAATTCGATATGATTAAGCTTTTGTCCGTGAGAAACGCCGATAAAACTCAAGTAACAGGATTGACATTTAAAATATGCACGTGACCCAATCAGACGTATGGCAATTGAATTTCTTACTTGGCGGTGCGCAGTGGACCATAAACCGGTTGGGCAATTAAAGGTGAGCTCGATTTGAAGCCCATTACCACGAGGCTCTCTGATGTCGGTAACGCGACCGCGGTACCAGCACCGGCGACCTTCCCTCTATATCACCGCACCTAACCTGATCTGACTTCATCTGATCCAATCTAATTTCTTTTCAATCGTTGTCAGCGAATGATGTTGGCGACAATAAATTTTTATCACACACATTCGTACCTACTCGAGATCTCATCCACTTGGACGATTCGCATCCTTCCGCTTGACCTCTACATCGGTATCGACTAGGATGGAGACAAGTTGAACCAGAATACCAAAACTGTTTGAACTCGACGGCGGCAAGAAATTTCGTAAATTATAAAGATATCTTGGTATATATGACAAATATCTCATCATTACCGCTGTGTATAATTATTGATGAAACAATTCGGTCAAGTTGAATTCGCTTAGATCTAGTTATGGTACACAAGAAAGAGGTCATATTCCTACATGGCGTGTCCTTAGGTGGTGAATAGAGGGACGCCCACACTTAGCTTACCCTGCGGGTATGAACGAAATAAAAATAGCCCCTGCGAAAGTCGAGGGAGGAATCGACTTGAGAGCAACATCATCACCGCCTGCAGATTCAACGAAAAACGTTGAAAAGCTTACCACCTAAATAAGTGAGTCCGGCGGGCTTGCACTTCTTAAGATGACGAACGTACATAAGCAGGTAAAAGAACTTACCAATAAGATGAAGCCCCTTCTTGATAAAGTTAACGGGGATAACAACAGCGGCTGCACCTAGCAAGTGGAACGTAGGGTATGTGTGCAACAACATGAGAAATAATAAGAAACAGCGCTTTTAACATACTTGGGAATCATCCACAAGATAAAGGGTAATAAGGCTCTGGATCCCATAAGAAATTCAGCAACATGGACTGTGAATATTAACAGTTACCGGGGCTTGCTGCTGATACTTGGTGGAAAGGAGGATCTTTCTTCTCAAGCAAATTTAAATACCCTGAATGTAATGCTGATCCAGCATGCATACCCGATCAGTAAAGTTGCGGAAGCGTAGACATCCGTAACGTCCACATTGCCACGCAACGGCTGAAATAGTGTTGGAAGCCCTGAACGAACAGATTCCGAACTTCGGGGGTAAACTTGGTGCCAGAACAAAATAAGAATCGCCTGGATTGTGCGCTGAATAAAGAAATTGGAGTATCGAGCTAAATGACACAGCACTGCCGACAAAGTGAATTTGTGTACCAGATGCATGTAGAGTGGCTTCTTTGCAATAGCCGGCAGTATCAAGTGCCCTACAATTAGAGCACTTGCAGATGAGAAGACGAGGGATGGATGAGATTTCCGTAGCTGAATCTTAAGAACAGTACAACTATATACACACAACGCCTTTGCAATATATCGCGACAGCTGTGAGTTAATGGTGCGCTATTCTTTGAACACTATCAGCACGACGAGGATGGTACCTGCAGAGCAGCAATCTGCTCTTGCAATCAGCTCCCACTGAATGGGATTTTAGCATGCTCAGTGTCGAGATTTGTACGTGATAAGAAACCTGGAGTACAACTTTTCCATCAGATATTGAAAGCTGCACAAAATGGTGACTGAGGAAACACCACTCAGCCCAATTTTCATAGAAGATTTTAATGCCGGGCCCGGGAATGGGGCAACAGAGGCATGAATGGGAGAGGATGAGTCCTGGTGGTAACTATGTAAATCTTGGACGTGGCCTTGATCAACACCGGCAATTTCCCGACCTTCACCCGAGGGGCGAGTGACTCGATAGTTGACCTCATCTTTATTAATAGTCGTCTCTGCAGAAAGGGTTATAACTGGTGGGCGAGCGACTTCATAGACACGACGACTATTAAGCTGTGTTGTAAGGGGGAACCCGTCCCCTAAACGGAACGCCGTAAACAAAACCACAACGCTAAATGAGGCTAGCTGGATGTCGCGGGTTGTGAAAAGGAGCTGTTTTGCCTTGCTCTGGATGAAACCACTATCAACCGGCATGGAGCTAATGCTGTAACGGCTGAGTTTACGGATGACTTGGCCAGACGTTGCGATCTCGCAATGCGGAGATTGAAGACCTGCGAGTTCAGGACACTAATCTACGGGTGGAATGGAGAAATCGTTGGTTTCCACAAAGAGTCCTCCCATACGGGATAGCTATTCCATCGAGCGAATGCCAAGAAGAGACCCACAGAGATACTTTCCTAATAACACCTAGAGTTTCGTAGGAAACTAAAGAACGGCATTCGGGCAAGTAAACTTTAATGCTGCCTCGAATGCTGAAATGAGATGTTATGAAAGACATCGTCAGCACCTTATTTCCACAATGGTCGAAGATAAGCCTTGTATTGCGGCAAGAAGAATCTACCGAAACACTATTTCGGATTGTCCAAGTTGCACGGGGACCCACGAGGACGCTTAGCACGTACTAGTGGGGTGTCTCCGGATTGAAGAAATAATATCGGAGCTCAGAGCAGATTTGAAAGCAGCTCCCACATAACCAGAAGGGTTTGTAAAATATACGCTGAAGTCCCAAAGGAGTTGGGCTACAGCGAACCAATTCGCTGTAGCCTTAATATCCGAGCTGCGACAAATTACAAATGAAGAAATAAGAGATCCTACTTGATTTAGCTAGTGCCAGTAATGATAACATAGGCTAATTCCCACAGCCTCGCCCCGCGAAGTCCGTGTCTCCGACTTACGTCGGATCCGCGAAGAGCAGAGAGATCTGAATTGGGAGGTAGTTTTTTATATTTAGTTATTAGGACAGTCCCATACCACTGAGAATACTAGGACGGTGGCTTGGGTGTGCGTAAATCTATTTCCCGTCAGTCCCAAAAAGGTTCGACTTGTTTATACAAGATGCCAATGGGTATGGACTATTCTATCATTTTTATGAGAGGAGACAGGGGATTTTAAGATTTGTAAGTTTATTATTTTTCCATAATTTTCTGCTATGGCTTTTAACCAATGCAATTATCAGTTAACCCCTTGTCCTATCCGCTAACTCCCGATTGTGCTCGGGGCACGATAAACAAGAAGGTTGGTCACGCGTCGAGCCATTTAACTGTTTACTCGTGTGCTCGAACTTGCGCAAAATGTATGCGTCTCACCACGAGTGAGACTCGTGTTGCTTACGTTTGGTCCGAACGAAGTAATGTTGTTGTAGGACAAAAGGCGTTAAAGCCATTACGTTAACGAATACATATCTAGTGGAAATTTCCAACTGACCTAGGCGTAAAGAGAACGATGTCTTGTGTTAAGGGGTCTACCCTGATTAGAATTTTCAAAAAATCGATTTTGTATTGCATTTTTTGAGAGTATCCACATTTAAAAGTATCATACTAACATTTTATAAAGATCTGAGCAGTCTAAGTGTACATTTGAGCGACGTTTATTTAGCTACCTGAGCGTAGACTCGAAGACTTTCAAAATGCTGGTCAATACACTACCGTATGGCGAAGAATTTATTGTAAACAAGTTCGAGTGCGTCTTACACGTCGCAAAAAGAGTTTTCAAGCGTGCTAGTGAAGCTAAAAAACTTCTTATACAGGCAAGAAAAGCTGCAAAAATGGACGAGAAAAAAACTACAGTGAACAAAAGTGCAGCAAAAAAAGTTATCGCGAAAAACAAAAAAACCGTCGTAAAAAAGTTCCTGTTGTAAAAACTCAGGATTTAACGATCAAATTAATGAAAGAACTGTAAACAAACTATGCAATTCAAAGGCATCCCGATTCCGTGGAAGAAATGCGCAAGCAGATCTGGGCAGGATTTGGCCATAGGATTTCAACTGACAGCAATCCACAGCATTCATACTGCTCTGAATCCTGGTGTAAATATAATAAGCTTTTTTCACGATTTTTCGTTAAAAAATACTTTTAACGTGTTTTTCTGAAAATGACGTTTTTGGACGGCTTGTTGATAAAACCTCCGAAACTATTGAACCAATCTTATCCAAATTTTACCACGTTCTTTATGACTATAGCTATAGCGCATATCATACGATTTTTGAAATTTTTCTTTGGACTATTTTTTTTTGCAAAAAACGATGAAAAGCCCGTACTTTTCTGTGGTTTTTCGAAAAATGGCCGCCAATTTGGTCATTTTTGAAAAAATTAAAAATCGTATGATACGCGCTATAGTTATAAACCTACTGAAACTAAAACCATTTATTTTTTCAGATCATCCATTCCAGAGATTTCATCAACAGCGCACACCCATCTTTTTATGGACCTTTTTCCCCCCATTTTCCTGTACACAAACTGACTAAAATAAATAAAATTTGTTGTTGTTGTGTATTTTAAAAGTGTATTTATTTAATCTAATACTTTATACATTAATATTTATAATTTAAATCCATCAAAAAAATTCGTGAAAAAAGCCTTTTTTGTGCGTCTAATTAGGGTAGACCCCTTAAGTTTGGTGAGAATTCATCAAGTTGTTCAGAGCTTATACAATTTTGAATTTTATTTAACATATCGAGGTATGATAAAAGAGTATAATAGCTTTGGCTTTTGCAAATGAGCAACTGTTCCACCGGTTTTTCCATTTAAAAGGTTAAGGAAACGATAATGTTTTGTTATGAGCTGGGAGACAATCAGTAAAGGGAATCAGGTTTGAGAAAATGTAGATTATAACCCAATTTCTATTTTTTTGAAAAATAGAAGTCGCTTGTCGTGATTATAATTGTTGCTTAATCTACGTATTCGGTGTCTCATAGGGCTTCTTCGTGATTTTGGCTAATCGAGAAAGGTTTTCCTATGAGGGAATTGATCGAGTAAATGGTGCATAAAGGGATATTTAGGAATGAGTGAAAATCGTGAGGAAGCCTCAGGAAATTCAACTTGTACGTTACTTTGTATATTTTGGAGAACCATGTGCAAACAACCAATTTGATGGTATAAAACAAATTGAAGTCGTTTCAAATATATGAAATAATATGCGGTGCGGGTCCATTCAATAATGGAAATAGATTACATAGTTGAATAAATGGATAAATATTAGCTGCTGGGAATTCATCAAAATGCATATGAACTATTGGCGAGGAATCGTAATGATATTGAATTACCCAATCATATTAAAACAATTGGTTGACGGTTATTGACATTATCTGAACGATGGCAGAAACGTAATATAAATGAATGGGGTAGGCAAAGAGCACGATGGGAGAGATGCCGCAAACGGTGTGCTACATCGATAAAAATATAAAATCCCATTTTAAAGGCCGAACTGCGCAAACAAGTATAACGAAATTCAGGTATGTGTTATACTGATTTGAAAAAAAAGAAACATTCGGTAAAATCTGAGGGTTCGAAGCTTCAAACTTTTTCGGGTTTCTGTCGTATCACCTATTATATATGGAAGGAAAATCTACGCTCAACAAAGAGCTCACTACTATTGCGCAACTTCATATTGGTTCGGTGCGGCGGACGCATACAGCTGCGGTCTCGTTCCGACTGGTTAGCGGGCCACCACCGACGCTGTCAATTCTACAGATTACGATATAAAATTTTCAATGTTCAGGCCATCGGTCGTAGCAAGGCAAACCAGTCAGTATGTTACATTGAATTCAGAAGTGCCCCCATACCTATAATAATTCAGAATAATTATAAACGATGTCAATTTATCAAGGTGAGACAGTGCAATATTTATGTAATAATGCAATGTCAGGGTGAGTAAGAAAACGACTTTATCGCAAAAACAGTAAATTGCAAATTGTGAAGAAAATCATGAATATCTGCATATGGTCAAATAAAATGAAGGGTAGAACTGTATCCTCGTAGAAATTAGCTTTACCAATTTAATCGTAATCTTATATTATTCACTTAATAATGTGATAGTATGTATCTTATCCCTTTCAGATAGGACACCCTGTATATATCTTTTTAAAACGAGACATCCGGTATATTTTTCTGGGTTCTTATTTCAAGCGCAAGAGCCGCTATATTTCCAAGCCCACTCGATTATCTTATGCAGTGCCAAAATCATTTACCTATATAGAGATGCACGCGGCACTGTTCGTCAGTTTAATAATTCAAATTAATGATAGGTAAGTACGAATAAGAAACAGTTTACGAGCAGCAGCGTTGGGGCAATTCGAATCGTTTCGTGTATCAACGAGCATCGACACGACTTAATAAAAGGTTTTTGTCGAGAATAATGTTGGAAGTGGACGATCGCCGAATGTTCCCATCGCTACAAAGATTGATATACGTCGAATTAAAATATGTTTGACTCAATAACTCCTTCTCCGAACCGAATCGGTGATGTCACTGTTAAGAAATACAGTTAGTTAGTATCGTATATATCAGGCGTTATCTGTCGATGTCTCGCCCTCGTTCTCCTCAAGCAATATAATATACGCGTATATTCGTACACGCAGAAAAACTCACAGCCAGAGACATAGCACGCATCGAGACTCGCACACGTACGCGCATAGAGAACATCATTGCAAATCAGAGCTTGCTTCCGAACATAGTTACAGAGTATAGAAAACAGTATAGATATATAAAGACATTTACATTTGAGAATGATTCCCGCGAGCGCTTGAATATCGCATGTTACTCTAATTAAAATAAGACGTTGCCACAACACTCGATGCGCTACCTTCGCTTCTTTTTATTTTCTTTCTTTTTCTTCATTTCCATAGCCGCATCCCAATTAACGGACAATCAGTCATGGTGATTATTTTACGATGATATTCATTTACTTCTTTACTTATTTGCTAAATCTACAGCACCAGACACACAAGTAACAGTCGGTATAAACTTATTATGTGGTATTAATACGGGACTAGAGAGTTCGTGCTAGAGGCGTGTACATCACGCACGAAACGTAAGATCGGCTGTCGGGATTAAAGTGCACGATGGGCTTCGTCATACATTCATACATACATTTACGTATATGTATATGCATAACGCAGCAAGGTGGAGAGACGGGCATGCAGATAGACGTCCCATCGTCTTCGTGACTTGGCTCCTATATAACGGCTAGCACGTCGTGTCTGTATACGCACCTGGGTGTATGCGCACATTGATCCATATACATATCGCGCTCGCATTGCAGCGCGCGATGAGACGAGTGTGGGAATAAGCGGGCATGCAACGCGTTACATTAAATTCCACTATTTTTCTACCTATTCATTCGTAATCGTATTTCTCCTTCTATATCGCACCCTCGTTGAAGGAGGACTAATTAATCTTCGCGGTGCTTCCCGCATGCGAGACTCACGCTTTCCCAACGCTGGTTAACGTTTTCCCGTGAGTCGGGAATTCAAACGCGTTTACGTGCCGCAGAATGCAATATCGCGAACTTTTTTTACATCACTTTTTTGTCTTGCCAAGTTATCGGACCGATCGTCGGAACTCCTCGGGGTATCTGCGAAAAATAATCGATACGCTGAATAATTAAACGACCTTTATGAAGATGTGTCCAGAATCAACGACGGCTAGACATTATCCAAGTAAAGCGAGGTATCGGTAGAATATATTGAAGTTGTTAGAAGGGGAGTTTATATTTTCGTCGCACGCACGGTTCTATTCGAATTCGCTTGACGTTTCTGCTTAAATTCGGTCAATTTTCATCGAAGGACAATTAAAGAAGAACCAGCGTTTTGCTTGTACCGATGCCAAGTACCTAGGTATTTTCTGTATCCAAATGATAGTTGAGTACTATCCTGTACATTGGACAGGATATCCTCAAGCGCAGGAGCATTTCTTTTTCTTTCTCAATCTCATTTCATGACTATTAGGAACATTTCAACGATTCTTGTCAAAGAAGACGACAAAACAAGACGAGAAAAATTGTTGTGGAAATAATCTGCGTGGCCCCTTGTAGTAAAAACGAAAAATGTACGTTTAATTCTGCTTATTATTTTATTGTAACGTGTGCGTTCGCAAAATTTCCTGTATTATGATACGTACGGAAATGAAAAATAAAACTTGTTATAAAGAACACCGAGGTCGAATTCGGGGTGCCAATTACTGCGTGAAATGAATTGTACATGCAGCTGCGAAGTTTTCAGAGCAACGAGGAAAAACTAATACTAGGAGATCATGATATTTTTCATACACATTTACAATTTGGAGCTTGGGCTTTTTTTAAATGTCAATTTAAGCCGTATTGGAAAATATTTGAATCGCAATCGAGAATGCTAATTGTTCAATTCTAAATCGTGTAATATATGCATCTCGATTTCGTCAAGCTTAATACCAAATATACCTGCTCCTCGGCTCCCTTGGATACGAGGTTATATTAAAAATTGCACTAAAAACAGAATTTGATTTATGCAACTTGATCCAATCCATCAATTCTAGCCCAAGTTACTACCAAATGTTTGTAAATCTTATTCTAAACCCTACATTGATGTAGGGAGTTTCAGCACGATAATTGAATATTTTCGAAATGCAATAATTTGAAGCATTAACGATATTGCATGTTTATAAGTAATACTCCTCTCGTAATATTTAATAGTCTGGCTTCAAACTCGCCTTGAATAACGGTGAAGATTTTCCAATAATGTCTTGTTTTTAATTTGTAATACGATGCACCTCACTACATTATGGCTCATGCGAAATGCATTTCTTACCGTACTTCGACAATTAAAAAATGCACTACAATAATACTTGTCAGCGCCTTTCTTTCAGTATAAATAACGAAATGAAACATCATTGAAAGAATAAGCTTTCGAGAAGGCCTGTAGGAGATGTAATTCGTAAGAAAAACAGCAGGATGTTGAACAGAAATGAAGTATTTTAGCTGAAGAATAACTCAATAATAATTAAGTTATGTCGAATTGAATAATAACTCAATTCGACATACAACGATTTTTCTTAATAATAATTCAATCGTACGACCGTTAACGAAACAAATATCTAATCGTCAGTAGGTAAGTTTAAGGTAAGTTCGCGATCAGCCTAGACGGAACAAATACACTTTTAATGGTCATAATTCCGTGAAAATTTTGGTCAGCCAACGTTTTTTGGGCCGAATAAGATATTCCCTGATACAGGGATATGTAGTAGCTTCCATATGTTTAATAATGATCAAATCGTGAGCATATATAAATTGTTAAGTTGGAGATGGAGGTTCGCTTCTTCTCACGCACGCATCATGCAAAAACGCTATCCGTACAATTATTTTCGCTTTCCAACGGTCGGTAAAAAATATTGTAATTCAACCTACATGAAAGTGAACGCTCATGGCGCTTGTGAAAAAAAAGTTTACCATTTCTGGAGACTATGAGCTGACGATCGAAACACTTTAAGAGCACTGGCATAGATATCTTCCATTTTGTAACATTGCTGCGCATCGGTATGCACATACGGTGGCTGAGTACCTGAATGCATCAATTCAAGATGCATCGATTGCCGTTTTCATTGGCATTCTGTCCCACGGGTAGAGCCAAGCCAGTTCCTTTGATTCATTCAATGCAAGACAATATTATACGTATACCCAGTGGAGAGCCGGAGTAGGCTGTACTTGTTCGAAGAGGATGCATTAAGTCTCTGTGCATGCGTAATGCATTAAATCGGCGTCTGGGACTCGATGATCGCACAGCCGGACATCTCGTCGAACGAATGGCAAGAAAAACTGGTCGAAACCATGAGGACGACGAGAATCGTCGTGCGCCAATGACGAAGATGCGCGATGAGCGAGTCTTCGAGTCGCAGCGAACCCGGTGAAAACGCGACTCGACCGTTCTTCGTATTACCGATGCCGCTCTTCGTCTCATACAACATCGCATGGCCATTCCCACATCGAACTTTAGATGACAAATTATAATATGTCACTCGCACGACTTTCTTGACGACAATATATTATGAAAAGAGTATAAAATAGTTTACACGGCTCGTTCCACCATTGGCCATCGACCCACCTGGCATCATATTTTCATATGTCATCGAAATCACAGATTCGGCCAGTTCGAGATATATAATGCGATGGATTTTTCAGAAACTCAGGATCGTATAGCTTTCGTACATCTGAAAAATGAACGTCCATCTAGGAACTGGGCAAAGTGTTCGGAAAAAAGTTACATTTTTCTTCTGGGGCTTAGGTATTTATACCCCTCAAACGTTTTTTTTTTTTTTTTTTTTTTTTTTTCATTAGCAATAACGGCAGGTAGTTTCGAGCTGCGTTTAAGCGAAGATCAGATTTGACATTTTGATTGAATTTTTAATGGAAATTGTTAATGTTAGTTACTCTCTTCCTATCATCTCCGATATCTTTTAATAAATTTTCAGCTAAATTGTCATAAAAACAAGTTCCATGGGATGATACAATGGTTAGGGTTGCCAATTCGTAAAATTCCTTTTATTATTCGATTTTCAAATTGCCAAAATTCATGTTTAGGATCTTGTAAGTGCCATTCTCACAACTCCGCTATAAATGAAAACAGTTCAAGCTTGAATCTTCCGAAAATCCATAAAGTTGCCGAAAGTCGAACCTTTGCAAATATTTCTGCGACATTAAACAAGAGAAAACTGTCAAACGAATAAACAATTGTTGAGGGTCCGGCTTTTATTTAGAAATGAAATTTTCGTAAATCCTTCAATTCGCATGTTTTGTTTTTATAAATCCGAGTAATATCTGCTTTTAATAGCACATTATTTATATTCAATTGTATCGCGTCTTATTTTTTAGCGATCAAATATTAAAATATTAGTTTCCATAACATCGTCGGTTTACTTTTTTGTATACGATATGAGATACTTACGTCGTGAAATTGCTTATCTCGATAAATTGTATAGTAAAGACACAGAGTAAAAAAAATATATTATTTCGACGAACACCAAACCCCTCTACAAAATGTGAAGGGGAGCCGTACGTAAAATAATAAAAACTTCATAATGGATCAAATATTTACTTTCAAATTAAATCGGAACATATTTAACACCCGTTTATATTCGATACGAAAAATTGTCGCGTGCGCCTTCAATTTGAGAAGAATTTACGTTTGTCGATGCGAAAAATAAGCACCGAAAACTTGAGCGATATTTCGATATTGAAGGGCGGACAAAACTATCAACCAAGCTAGACCAGTACTACGTAGGCCAAGTCCGGGTATTATGGCCCCCATAAGCCCTTTTGGCAATAAAATTCAAACTATGCGAGATCCAGCAATTTTTATTGGTCATATCACTTGTTGAACTTATTAATAATCAGTGATTAAAAGCTTGAGGCAATATATTTTGAAATAATAACTGAAAATGAAAGTTTTTGAAAAAGTGCAGAATCGTTGAATTCTGAACGAGCCCGGCTATTATGGCCTAGGGCCATATTAGCCGTAAATCCCGGTGGGGCATATTAGCGGCCCGAGCAAATAATAACTCGCTCGTTATTTTACGAAGCAAAATTCACAGAAAAAAATCTCAGTTTGGACTCCTGAGCATTCTTCGTGAGCCCACAGCCTACAACATAGGCATTGAACCCAATATTCACCTCTGTTGTCCATATAATAGAGAGAGTCACGATACAAGCACTTTGGCGTCTGAATCATTGCGTCTATCTGGACTTTCGTCAGAGCTGTCCTCGCACAAAGATTTATCTTCTTTATCCGACCCTAGATATTTGTACATTCTTTATTTTTGACTTTGTCTTTTTGTTTTCCGCTTTAATCTGTGGTAGATTTATTACATTTTTCGTTTTGCTTCTTTAACGAGTTTTTGCCTTGGGTACTAAGTTTTCTAGGAGCTATTTCAAGGATCGGGGACAATTCGAATGATGTTATAAAGTTTTGATCTGTGAAAATAGACGGCTGTGGAGACATCGTGACGGGAACCATAACTTGCTCAGACCCTACAGGTAAACCTTTGACTTGGTCTCTTAACGCGTTAGCTGCCACGCGCATTTATGAGAGAATCGCGGCCAGGCCACGTGCGCTGCTTGTAAGTGCGTATTGTGATACTGTCAGTCTCCGATGACTGACGCGGCGTGAACGGAAAGTTCAGTGTCAGTCACCGGTGACTGGCGTGGCAGCAAACGCGTTAAAACAGGGATCTCTTCGTCAGACGCTGCAAGATTCGCAACGGGTTCCTATAATATGAAATCTTAATGCGGCCAATATGGCCTAGTAGGCCATCCAACCAGTGAACAATTTGTATACAAAATTGCCACCATACATAAATTAAGGGTTTGCCTAAAAAACTGTGAAGGAATAATAGAAAAAATTACAATTCGAGTAACTGTAATCTTTGAAACTTTCCAAAAATTAACATCGAAATACCGAATTTTGGATCGATGCCTATACAAAATACACGCGATCTCGCCTCGCTGCACAAATTCACTGAGGAGGCGAGGGGTAGGGTTGCTCAAACATGGCAGGTCTGGTTTACGCTAATGTTGGTTAGTTTCGGAGAAATAGCAGTGGCCACCTAGGACACAATACCCGGACTTACCCTATATGTTTTTGCAAAACGCGATTTGTGCATGAACTATTTTTTGGGAACAAGATGGAAGAATTTTGGTGAAGTGAATAAAATCTAAAAATGGGTGATCATAAAACCTCAACATACGTGGATGCCGTAATTTGGGTTTCTTGGCATGCCTTTACGAGCAATATTACTAAACATAATTTTAGTCAAATGCAGGATGATAAAGTACATTTGGCGAAGTGTGCGCCGAGACTCCCCTATATACGTTTATTTTACTTATTGCTTCTTCATTATGATATCCGGAACGCAGCTACGTATAAGATATTTCAGAAAGCTTTCCGGAAAACGGAAACTCATTGTCGCCCTGCAGACGAGTCTTTGCTGTTGCGGTAGAGGGTAATTGGCGTGACGTCTTGTTATGAACAGAGCACGAGGTAAAAAAGGGAGAATGAGCGAAACGAGAAAAAATGCCCGCGTTTACAACGACTCCTCTATGCGCGAGTATGGTAATTGCCGCTGACTGCCTCGTAATATACGCTTTGCGAATGATAAACACAATTCAGCGAACAAATGCAATGCGCAAATCCCATTTGCCATGCTCTTCTCCGAACGGAAATTGACAAATGTATCTGTTCATTAGTTAGCTTCAAAATAATTCGGAATCATTGTTTTATGTATGTACCTACCTATTATCGAGTTTCTGCACCACGAGAATATGAATTCTATGCGGTTAATGTTGCACAACGGATAAGCCTTTCTTTATTGTTTGCAAAAAGGGATTGAATATCTTTGGGCAGAATCTAGCTCAATAATCCTGCAGGTAGGAACATTGCGCTTCGGGTAGGTAGGTACAGACATTTTCTCGATTCGTTCGGCTCCCTGGGAGCAAATAACCTCTAACAGCTATTTTGATGTTCTTGACGACCTCGGTTCTCGCTCGATGAGAGCTTCGTTTCGAGAATATACGATATCGCTAATCATAGATCCAACAATGCCATCAAGGCCGCCACCATCGATGAAGAAGGCTGTGAATTAACGGCAGATGGGGAATGATCACGCCAACACATTGTGACGGACAAGGAAGAATCCATAGTTTTATTTAGGTAGTAGGTACAACGTGATAATACGAATTGTGCGAAAAAAGATATAATTTCAAATCTGGGATGCGTACCTACACTTCCGTGTATGTATTCTATACGTTTTTACTGGGCGCGATCGTGATTGCAAATATCAACGAGTGCATAAATTTCCCGTTTCTTTGTAAAATTAATTCTCATCGATGATGGACGATACATAAATATCAATCAGTTTGAATTTTTCCCATTCGTGTTCAGCATTTTCGAAGATTGACTTGAATACGAACTATGGACTGATATAGAGTACCTACCTACTTATTCCAGATTGAGATCTGATAAGTGTGCAATAATAATAAAAATCTTCAATTTAGAAACATTTAGAAATATATACGGATACAATTGCGAAAGCTTGCATACCGCGTCAGCCTCGGAGCACATATTTGCAAGATGTTATGGAATGGCAAGTAACAGCCTATCGATTCGTGTGACTACCGTGTTTTTGTTTTGTTTTGTTTTTTTTAATAAAAAATATATTGTGCCGTCTTTGGAATTCTGGAGATGTCGCATTCTGTTTTGTTAGTAATATTCATAAGTACGTATAATAGATTACTTCGTTTACTGTGTTCCAAAATTATTTTCATAGAAATTCGTTCATTTGCTCATTATTCATTCAAGGCCCATTGTTGCGCCGATGGATTGGTGCGCGGTCATAAGTAAACAGAGATACAAACGAAGACGCGGACGAATATGTACGTGTGCACAGAGGCGTGTACACGTACATATTCTCACGAATGAGCACGCGCAAATAAATACAGAAATACAGGCGCACTCCCGCGCGTACACATTTTTGGAACACTTTCGATTAAACGAGTCGAACAAAATTTCACCGAGGCAAAACTTCTTCCCTCTATTCTACGAGAAAGTAAATAGCAGAAAAACAACCTAACCCACCTGTTCGCGTGTGAACCGTTTGCTAACAGACCGCGTGCAATGCCTCGGACGCTCGAACGGATTTTCTTAGGCTGAACACACGCAACCCAACCAACGTCCCTCCGCATGTATTCATAATTAGAGTTCGCCTTTCCGTCTGGCATACGATGAGCGGAGAAGGAAAAAGACAACTCTTTATGTCTCGGTCTGCTGTTAATTAAGTATTCGCCTCGTGATTCTTTCGCTACCACACTTATAATGTTGCTACAGATGAGAATGCGGGAGCTCGAGTTGCTATCCGTATCGCAACTACTGTCAGAGTCACGAATAGCAAACGGAAATGCAATTCCGCGATGTACTCAATAGAGACACAAACTGCGACAAACCATAAACAAAATATGTCTAAGTACCTACCTTCTGTATTGTTATAGTCGAATAGGGAACATAGCACGTGAATTCGATCACGTCAGATTCACTAGGACATCGCGGTTATGAGGACAAATAGGGACTGGAAATTCCTAGAAGTAGTGATCTCGAACTGGGCAAGATCGAGGTCCGAGTGTAAGATTGAGTGTTCGATCAATTCACGGATCGACGTTACTCGACATCACTGCTTTCTTGTAACTCCTCCGTATGTTCCGTATATGAGATGACATATGGAACGTAAATTTTATTTCGGCTATCGTACCTCGCGCGTGGCTCTTGTAAATTCAAAGCCGTTCGATATAAGTTTTATCTTCGATCCAACTCAGTTTATTAGTACTTATTTAAATTATCACGTGTAAAATATTCCAAAGACAAAAGTTTCATCTCCCCAATAAACATAGAACTCCTTTTAATAAAATCGGAAAAGCGCATGTCCTTCCGAATATTAACAAAATATTTGCAGTTTTTGTTTGCTTAAACACGCATACTGAAGATCTTCATCCGACTTCATATACCGAAATCTCTGTGTGAATGAGTGTAAATTTCTTAATTTATTAATTTGGATCTTCCCTGGAGTACCCCTGGCTTTTCCGGAAGTCCATTCTTTTCCATTTTTCATAGCCATACACATCGCAGATTAAAGGTATTGTAAAATTATTCATGATTTTCTACTACTCAAAACTTTAAACGCGTTTATCTCAATAATGTATTTTTCAAGTTGACCGGACTCGTAACTCAAGCAATTTTCAACGGATTAACTTGAAATTTTGAAAATATCTTGAAATATACATTGTCTATGGAAGTACGTAGGATTTTTTTTTTATATTGCGTAGTTCATTTGTTATTAATAATTATCTGACAATTTTTTAGGCAAGTTTTTCACTTTTCACTTTAGAAGGGCGCCATTTGGCCAAAAATCAATATATCGCAAAAATCCTACGTACTTCCATATCAGTTACTATATATAATCGAAAAATTCATTTGCTCATTATTATTTTAAAAATTACGGGAGCTGTTAGTCCGGCCGTGGACCCCGAAAAAAAAGACGTCGTCGGAAAAACGCTGCACAGCCGCCATTTTGTAATAAATCGCTTCAAAACAATTATTGTAAGGAGTCACTGATATAGATAATAAAATCACGTTTCGGTTATCTCGATTTATTTTGTAGTATTTCTGAAAAAAAATCCCCAAAAAGTCTATTTTGTCAGCCTCTAGGTTGACCTAAGGCCTTAAAACAATTGAGTCTTTAAAAATGTTTAGTACCGAAGAGCTATATCTAGCTGAAGAAAAAATTGGGATTTCAAATGTTCAACAATTTCAATATTTTTCATAAAATGCAAATTATGAAGCCTAAAAAATGATTATGTCGAAGCACGGGACGTGGTAAAGCTTCCCCTCTAACATAAGTCGTTTGGCAGTGAGCCCCTGTTGCGAGTATCTTAATTAGACACACCTGACCCGTACAGGAGAGCAGACGATAGCCATTTTTATGTTATTATTTATCCCAACTGTGACTAGTCAATACATTGACCCCACAAGTTTCGGAGAGAGATCGATATGATCTCTTTTCGATGTGCAATGAATTAACTGCATTTTGAGATACGATCGTTCACAGATGAGATCCCGCACTCCGTTTCGATAATAGGTAGGTAAGTAGGTACTAGGTAGGTTCGGTTGCCCGTGATAAATCGAGACAAACCTACGTCGAGACGCCTGGCTCCTAGCTAACGGACTTATTTGCTGCGACGGATTCGTGAACATTTGCTACACACGATTTCGCGTCAGACGGCAACAGCGTAAACGTCATGTAAGAGATTAGGCGCAGTATAACGTTCGATTAAATTAAGGCACTAGATTATACAGAGCCTCCAAAATGTACAGAAAAGGTCAAATAACTCGTATGGAAATGACGTTCTCTAAAAAAAATGTTAGATTGAGCAGACGAACTGTACCATTATCTTTAACTTGACCTTCAAATTGACCTTCAAGGTTAAACCTGGGTCAACGTCACTTTTTCACACAGAATATAATTTATTCCCGTCATTTTTTCTCCTAAACTCGTCCTTTTTAAGATATTTCATTATCAAGTTCTCAAAACTCATATTTTCTAACTTAAGTAACTCAGTACTTAAAGATTTCTTCTGAAAAAAAGGTAATGATTAACAAAATTTGATTTTTTCTCGAAGGACGTCATGAAAAAAAGTGAAATTGAAAGTTTTTTTGAACCTTCACACTTTCTAAAGAACTTAAAAATTTATGTTTTATTGTGGAGTGCATTCCTTGTAAAACAATGTAGATCATTTATTATTGCAATTATTCCGAAAAGATCTTTAATTAGCGAGGAGGCCAATTCCAAGGTTAGGTTCAAGATCATGGTAAATAATTAAGAGGAGTGCCGACTAGCATATAAAAGTGACAGATATTTCGGAAATGCAGAAAAATCGGGCGCGAACATAACGATACCGAAAAAACGAATAGGACGGTCTTAATATTTCGCATAATCTCCAATACATTGCTTTGGAAATACCGTGAATTTTAAAGATTCTTTTTAATTGTACGTCGTAACACATTAAAATATACTAAAAAAATAAGAAAAAAATTACATTCACAAATACGTATTCTTCTTATGCCGACCCAGTTGATGCAGAATTGTTATAATTGAATGATTGAGAAATGTGTAACACTTTTGTTCAAATAACTATAATGTCGACTGAAAATATTGTTCGAAGAAATTTGTTTATCACTGAAGGAACTGATTATTAATCGGATTTCTATTTAAAAAATTGATTTTCAATGCGAAATATTTATATTCTTTTTTTTATCTTGAAAAACAGAAACATGACGTGTCTTCAGAACAATAACCAGTTGTATGTTCGAATAAATTCAATGTGTTACATATTATGGAAAACCAAACAACATTCGTTGGTTCAGAATTTGCAAATGGATACGCACCGTCAAATGGAGTTACTTTGAACAGTTTTTGGAATTTTTTTGTAGGTTGGGAACTTTTTCTTAACAACATAAATTCCAAATTTCTTTGCTCCAATTTTTTATATATTGAAAAAAAAGTGTCAAAGTAACCTCGAGTGTGGAGTTTCTTTGACAAGGCATGGAAATACAACTTATGTGTAAGATCCAACATTTGGTATGCATTATACATAGAATTTCGGAAACACTTTACATAAAAAATCAAGTACCTACCTAGGGTACAATTATAGGTACTTAATCAGTCCTATATATTATCGTTAAGATCAAAATCAACTTGAGCAACGTTATAATAAATTTGAATAACAAATTTAAGCAATAATCGAAAAAAAAGAATTAGTCTGCGTCCTTGGACACCACACATTCATAGACAGGAATGGTCGAGCCTTTGTTACATATGCCGCGGACCCAGTTTTTGCAAATGATGCAGCATGTCCATTCTGGAGCATGGCGGTAGAATCGGAAGTCACATCTAAAGATGTAACAGAGGTTGTTGTCCTTCTTCTTGTCTTTTATTATTCCCTTCTTGCTCACTAAATCATTACGGTTTAAATGTGTGTGCTGTGAACACATTTAAACCGATTTTGGCCCTCTGTTAAAGTAGCCCAAAAAACTGTCAAAGTTATCCGTAATGTCAATGTAACCCCGTGTTACGGTAATGATTTAATATAAAGTCAAGAGATTGTATATTAAAATATTGTAGTTTAAAAAAGAATATTCGACATTTCATCAGATCCGAGACAGTAAGTATCGCAAACTACAAAACAATAACAAAGTACCCCCTGTCCATCTGCTTCTTTAGAAGATTTCGATGGTTGTAAATTTAGTAAAGTTACACCCATTTATGAACAATGAAAAATCTTAGTAAACGAAGAAGATACCGTGTCCGTAACGTACCGAGCCTAACGTAGTTTGAGATAGCATTCGTCTTTAAAAATCAACTGAGACGCACATACGCTTACACGCGCGAACACGCACATACACACACTGACGCACACACAACCCAGTCATACGTGAAACATCACGTAGTTTACTTATATTTACAGCACTTGGTAGAATTACTCGATTGTCAGCGGTATTAAAAAAGAATGAGGCGAAAGAGAAGAAGTGATCGTGTATGACCAAACTATACTCTTTCTCGTGCAACAAGATACTTCGAAATGGGGAATATAAAATAATCTATAAGGGCAAACAACGATTCCAGGCATATCAGAGAGCGCAGGTACTCGGATATATCTATATGAACCACGGCCACGAATACTATATATGACCGCGATAATCGGGTGATGGGTGCGTCGCAATTTTACATCTTTGAGAATCAATAAGATTATCAGTCCGTCGAATGTCGAATAAATCAAACAATCCAAAGAAGGCACACGAGAGTCGGTAAACTCCGACGCGTTAATATTATCTACAACCATGATTATGCGAGACTAATATTTCTGTAAGATTATATCACCTTACCGAGGCGGGTCGAGTATCAAGAAAAATATTCAACATAAAAGGAGAACTTTGTTGTCCCAAGACAAACTCTCCGAACATTTTTCTGTTAAATACAAATACTTATGAACAAAAAGCGTTGGATATACTTTATGAAGAACTAGTACGGTGTTGAGCCGATGGTTTCTAAATAATTCGCTTCCCTTTTGAAATATCTTTCCCTGCAGACTCACATGTTTTTTAAAAGCGCCGCTCATCATCAAACGCTTCTGCCAATAATCCCCTCGAAATTTAATTAACTGTCAGAGGAAATATATATTGAGCAAATCCATTGATCAGACTAAAGAATACTGCGGCCACACATACCTACACTTCGTTGTTTCCGCCATAATCTCGTGCGAGCACAATTACGTGCGGACGGTCGTGCTCAGTTGCCGCGGCATGGGAAAAGTCCATTTTTTCCAATTTCTTGACAACAACAACAACAACAACAACGACGACGACGATGACGACGACGACGACGACAACAACAACATAAAATGACATTCCTTATACATATGTTTTGAAAATTCCATGTGGGCCGGGCGAAAATGAACGATTACATAGGCGCAATTAAGCTCGAAAGCTTACTGTAGCTCCTTACACACATGTTTACAGAGAAAACCCTCGAATATTGACAATTTCCTTTATGGTAAACACAATTTTATTTATAAAGAAACTATTTTATACTTCATAAACTTTCAACTATCTTTTAAAAAGTCTTTGATACAAAAAAAGTAACATTAACGATGCTAAGTTAGGTTAGTCCCGTAAATTGTGTTTCTCCAATCGACGACAATTTTTTTGTTGGAACGACTTTTTATTCTCCTCGTAGAAATTTTAATTTATTGATTTAAAGCGAGATGAATGGTCGTTAAAAATGTATCATTAGATTTCATAAAAAGACAAATTTCATGAAATGAATGAAAATTTAATACCCGCTACGAATGATCGTGATAGAGAGTGAACCCTATATTCTGAAGAAAGCGGAGATTATCGGTACGGGGGGGGGGGGGGGGGGGGCTAGAATTTCAATCGAATTGCTAATTTTTTCAGGGTATAGATCGGGAGAATGTGTGCGGAAACTCCCGAAATCGCGCGCACGCCACGTTTCTCGATATCTATCGATTTTGAAAAGTGGTTACCCACCCTCGGATACACGACGAAACGTTCCTTTTGTTCAGCACAATTCTATTCAAGTCGTATTCCTCACGGACATCCCCAGTAGGTCCAATAGATTTGTTTTTACGATCTTATTCATTCGGATCTCGAACGGTCTGATTTATGTTTAACCGTATGTTTAAGCGTATCGATTAATCGCGGGAACAATTCATTATTCTCAAAATCGATATGATTATTAGACAATTATTTACTTGTATTAATATTATTAATTGGATGGATATTACCGAATATATGTTCGCCCGAATAATTTATCAACCGTTAATAAAGAAAATAAAAAACATGTTTCAAACATTTGTTTATTCATTGTTTGTGCGGCGTTGTAATCGGCAGCGTACAACCAAATCAAAAAACACGTTTGAATCGTACCAAAGACGACATATGACGAAATAATACGGGGTGCGTCATTGAGCAATCACAGTTACACTCCAATAATTAAATCGTTCAAACCCGAAATTGTTTCCATCAGTCCCTAACTGTTTGCCAAAAAAAGAAAGATTAAAGCTCTTCAAGGTAGGGTTAGGTTAATTCGGTCAAAAACACGCTCATTTTAAGAACTTTTTTAGATGATACTGGTAATGCTGGGTTATCTAATTCATTTTTATATAATATAATACAATGTCGCAACTATAATTTTGAAATTTTAGTCGAATAATATGGATTAAAAAGCCGTTGGCAACAAATTTCCGCGGGCGTCTGGAAAAAAGTTGATTTGCGGTGTACGCTATAACTCGTTACTGGATCATTCGAAACGACAAAATCGAATTGCCTTTATTAGGTGAGATGTTTCCCGAAGTAACGCAGTCAAGTTTTTTTTTATCGACTATTCTATATTTGGTAGCACTTGAAAGTCAATAATGCGATTTTCACCAAAAAAATCAGCCCGTTTTTATTGCCGAATAAAAAATAATAAAAAGAAAAAAAACTCGATCGCGTTACCTGGTGAGTTATGCATAGAAATAGTGTACCAAATTTCAAAAGAATCGATGCATTACATTTTGAGTTACAGTGTACACCGACTTTGAAAAAAGCAAGTCTCAGAAAAATGATTAAAAGTTAGACAGGTATAGGCACCCGGTATCGGACAACGGACGCTCAAATGCTCATAACTTCGGTAATTTTTCTCCGATCGACTGAACATTTTGGCACAATATTCTTGAGATGTTATACATACATTTTAAAAAATTAAAAACGCAAAACAAAATGTAATACCTAACCCTGCCCTTAACTCATTAAGCACCGCCCTTTACGGCAAAATATAAGCGGTAAATAATTTAGAAGTTGATCAGCGTTGAAGCATCATGAAAATGCGTTCTATGAAATAACGGTTAAATTTCGCAAATATGAGTTTTCAATCAGGTCAATCAGCATCAGAATACATAACCGTTTAATTTACAGTAGAACATCATATACGAGTATACTTCCATTGCAAATGTAGGTAGTCGTAAAAAGAATGGATCGCTAAAAACGAGCACGTCCTGGTCATGAGAACTTTCGTTAAATTTAGGGTGGCTTATAGGATTTTTCATTCAGTTGATTCTCGTACTGCGCCGTTCCGCCTTCTCTTACCCGACATCGTAAAAACTGTGTGAAAAATCATCATTTTGGGGTGAAATCGGATGTGAGAGTTTTTTTTACAACGAGTTTACAACGACCCCATCCACCATGAATGTATGCGCGACAAAACCGGCTGACAATGAGCGATAGAAAAGGGAGCCTCGAGTGTTGCGTCTGATTGTGAGAGAGAAATGTGAAGGGTCGCAGGGACGTTAGGTATTCTGGCAAATTTCGAAAATCTGAAAAATCACCGTGCATACTATGCCTCGATCATAAAGCAAATAAAGGAAATGAAAGGAAGAAGTGCATCCTGCGCATTCATTCTGTTTTTTAAAACGATGGGTTTTCAGATTCGGGGATAAAAAGTATTCCATTTGATCCGGAAGAGGGACAGAGAAGGAGGAGAAGGTCCCCCTTTGAATCTAGACTGAAACGTCTATTTTTAAACCTCGAAATTCTTGACGATTCTTTATATCGAGTGCATTTTTGGGTCATGGATATTGGGTAAGGTACGCATAGAAAGTAAAACGGGAACTATAGGCGTATGCATTTTATGAGAATGGTCGAACGTGCGTTGCTGGAAAATCGTGGAAATTGTTTTTATTCTGTCCTTTGTAGTAATCATAATCATAACCTTCCGATTTGATTTTAGCTTCTGGTTAGTGAACATCAACGCTAGGTAATGCGTATATTTTATGAATAGAATATATCTATTTACATATCTGTACGAAAGGGTATATCAAATATAATGAAATGCCTAATTAAATAAGTATTAATAAAAATAAAATAAAGTTGTTAACTCGGGCGTTTATCCAAATTGCAATGTTGACCAGAATACTACCAATGGGACTAAAGTGTTTTCTGCCCTAGTATATTTTCATACCTACCCTAATTCGTACACCATCTTTATAAATTCGATTGCTACGATATTACGTTGGTTCTTATAACTAATCATAAGTCTTCGAGGTACCGAATGAGAACTATGCCGTTGGTCGCCAAGCCATAACATTAAAATTGAGAACTGCTATAAGAAAAGTCACGTAAAATCGCTTCTTGTTTTTTCTACCATTTATGGGCATACACTATCGATCCGAACTACGACGTACTACAACGAAGGAATTGGGGTTAGTCGAAGAAAATGAAGTACAATTGTATAGCATCGCCCGAAATGATAATAATAATAATAAACAATTAAAGTACATCGTGTGTACACGATCTCGAAGAGGATTATATACAGGCGCGTGTTCATTACAATGCTACACGAACCGCGATTCCGACACTGCGCTTCGCCGAACTATGAATCTCGTTCACGCAACTCCATACACATGCCGTGTCCAGTCTATTCTAGCGCCGGTGTTCCCCGATGTGACTTACGAGCGAAATACACTTTTTCTCCTTCTTTCTTGCCGGTTGTATTCAATCATCACGTCATTGCAACGTGGTAATGTAAAGTGGAACGCAAAAGCGGAAAATTAGGAAGCAAAAGGTGCATTCATAATTTTTTGTTTTTTAATATCATACAATTTTTACCAAAGAAAAGTTGAGATATCTGCAGAATTCTCCCTCTCTGTACTTTATTTATGCGGCAAATCAGTTCAATGAACTCCTAAACTCATGATGCGATATACCTACAAAGAGTGGTTTTGATTCAAACGATCATTTGATGGGGTTTGCGCGTAAAAAATCGTGCTCGATTACCTTGTGAGAAATGTTTTATTTGTCGAGAATTATACAAATTGCTATTATACGATCAGTTTCAGAGTAGTTGTAAGCGATTTTTTGTTTAGTCCAACACCCAAAACTCGGTGTTCCGTACGTACAGGCCGTATAAAAATGATGTGTCGCCACTTCGTCCAGTAAATCTGCAGTTTATGTTCGGCTAAGATCTATCAAAACATGGACCCGCAAAATCGACCTTAACACTGATTCCGGGTAACGCTAATGGTTTGCCGCTAACGAATATGTTTAAGCAATTCGTGCACAGTCACACAAGCACGATATGACTTTGAAATGTGTAGGTGACAACAACTATTGTTAAGATCGAAATCGTTTCTCGCAAACCTGACCATCAAACCTGGCCTTGGTTTTATCGAACAGCAGGCGTGCTGTTTGCCGGACATCAAGTCTTTCTAGTTATATCGATTGCCTTTTTAATTATGCTTTAGTTCTGAAGTTTATCGCTCCGATTCTAAACGAAAAATGCACATTTTTCATATGTTTCGACGGCTTGATATTGAAAGGTTCATTATTAACTCGTCGTTTCTACGAGAGTTAGATGCCTCTTAACGAGGTGAAGTTTTTCGTCAATCAAAAATTGACCTTGAATTTTAGGGTCAAGGTTAATTCAGCGGGGCTATGTTTCGATTGATTTTCGGCAAACATGAGCCGAGGAATTGGATGCTCGTAGTGGTAACGCGACAAAGGGGTATAGCAAAGATCTGTGTCACCCATCTCATGCCGATTCATCCACCTCCGCATGGTCAGTGTCAAGGTCAATCCCGACGTTTCTTGATTCGAATTAATAAAAATTAAAGTGTCTGTGTTGAAAGCCTTTTTTTATAATGATTAAAACTTTTACCCCGTGTTCCTGGACACACTATTTCGTAAGAACGCACTTTTTTTTATTTCTTTTCGCGTTGACGTTGTCGTTTCGGGTTGAAGGACGCATCTCCGACCTATGCTTCCATGGAGACTTTGTGCCTCTTGATGAGTAGAATGTTTTAAGCCAATAAAGAAATTTGACCTTGAGTTTCAGTGTCAAGGTCAATTTTGCGGGTCCATGTTTTGATAGATCTTCACCGAAGAAAAACTGCACATTTACTGGGCGAAGTGGCGACACAAGATTTTTATACACCCTGTACATATACCCGACATTTTTGTATATTTTTAAGTGAAATGTGAGAAAGGTTTGTTAAAAGAATAAACTTTCTCATATGTTTTCAGACGAATGAATTATCACAATATGTGCATCGATGGAGTTTTTACATTATATAACTTATTATATAATATAAACACTTTATGAATTTATAAAGCATTTTATAACTATGACGATTCGTATAAAATCGTTTTAATCGATACTGGCAACTGCGATTGTTTGACAAAAATGATGCAGAAAATTTGGCAGTAGAATAGTGGTTGGAACGGCATACATACGGAAATATTTAAACAAATTCGACTGCAGTCAGTATCGTGGTTAAATAAAGAATAGATAAGAACTTTGGAGTATTGTTGAATATGGATACAGGCCTCTACACCTTTTTCCGGATACCTATATTTGATATTGTCCGACTCTGATTTATATAAGAAATAATAGTTATAGTTTTTTTCTCGTTATTGCACTTTCTATATTACGATCCAACAAATCATGAAAAGTAGATGTTCGCGAAGCTGACTATCGAGATACATTTTGCTATATCAGTGTGCGTAGCAAGCATCAAAAGTACGACCGCGGACTGAAACGGCGTTAATAAAGAAGCGGGTCTAATCCCCGTGACGACAAAAACGTAACAGTCCCATAAAAATAAAAAAAAACATTTGAAATCTTGAAACCTCGCATGCTCCGATATCCCGATCACACTTCTTGGCTACCTGACTAACCCTTACGAACGAGGGAAAGAAAAGAAGATCGTTGGTTCGGGAGAATGGAAAGCGCAGAGATTGCGGTGACGCGGGGGAGCCAGGTGAATTAGGGGTGGATTACGTTTTCTTTGCGTTTTTTGTTGTGTTAAGCGAGGCAACCCGCTTCTCGCGCTGTGATGCAATGCAAAAGAAAAAGATGGAAAGATAGCCATGAGCCTAGAAAATAGCGGGGGATGACGAGTGAATGACAGGACAATGAGCCCGGCCTGATGCACGCGAATGCTTATGACGATTCAATATATCGGAGGTCCGTGGTCGGCATTACCAGTAAACTGCTCTCGGTTGCACGCATCTCAATGCAGTCTAGTTCGCGGTTCGAATTTCTTTCTACAGGAAAAAGAAGATTGATAGAAGTTCCTAGGTACGAAGTTCCCTAGGTCGAACAAACTTTGGAAAAAACATTGCTAAGGGAAAGAAAAACCCATCGTGTAGGGTGTATAAAGCGAACGAACCGTTGTAACAATTTGTTGCCTAATTGTTTGTACGTGAGGATAAGTTGAAAATGTCGATGATAATCATAGCGTATCGGCAATAGGGACACGTACGCACACATATGTATCGTCAATTAAAAACTGCTTTACCCGAACTGCTTTGTGATCGAATTTTTAAAGTCCCGCCCTCTCTCGAATATGCGCTCAAGAGCGACGATGACAAAGTGTTTCCGAGTAGTATACGTGCGTGCGGGACTCACAGCATGTGAGCTCGTGCGTACGCTTCTATCGACATCGATATATGCCTGTAGTAAGAGGACGAGAGTCTGTGACGAGCAGCGAATGTCTCCGCGACGTTGACACGCGCTCTCGCCTCTCCGGTGTTGCCAAGACGCTCGCGATGCGTTTGCGCCATGTTCTCGTTCAATAGGCCCGGTAAGTCAACGAGCGCCGGGTGCCAGTTTGCAACTCACCGGCAAAGAAATTGTAGTTGCTTATAGGAAAACGTTACCGAACATCGATGTTTGGGTCTGCCTAGGGGGGAGGGGATCTTTTTGGGGGAACTCGACGCGAGGCCCCGCGGTCCTTGTCAATCCCGGAGTGATCGCAATAAGCCCATGACGCCATGCAAATATTCCACATCCCGCCCGTCGTATTATGAAAAACTCTACCCTCCATAAGTCACTTGCTTTCAATACCGAATCAAATGAGAACCAGGGTGAATGGGCATCTCTCGGATATAACTTCGAAATAGGCAAACCGGTCATCCGAAGATTAGACACTTTTAACCGGTGGCATTTCTCGAGGATGTCCCGGCCACAGCCCAGCCCCCATTTCCTTGCATCTCATTGAAATTATAATATTCGCTATTATTTATTATTTATTTTTTATTTTTTACAGCAATCTCGTTAACATTTCGCGGGCACCCCGAGAAAATGCATAGTTAACTCACTGCACGGCATGGTACGTTCGGTACATGTTGAAAATGGTTATTTCAATATTCGGGGTATATCAGCTATAAATTGGTCAATCTCTTTGACAATTGACGGACGACGAGATAAGATCGTAACTCATACGTGTATTACATTTCATAGAAATCTTAAGCAAAGTGATTTGATATTTAAAAAAACACACACACACACAGGTGCGTGGTCGCTACGCACATTACAAGTGAAACTTCTTTAGCTGCTGATAAGGTTGAGAGGGGGTAATATTAAATAAGTACATCAGCCTTACTCGCCGAGTTTGGGAAGAGCGAGAAGCGGATATAGTATATAATAATACAGGTCATGCAGCTGCGAACGACGGGCTGACTTTACGCCCCACCCTCACAATCAGCAGTTAGTAGTGGGGGTATAGGGCAGTACCGGCTGCGTCACGAGAACACGTAACGTTTTACACTTACTCTCTGTGGTCGGTAAGAGTGGGGACAGTATTCCCCCACTTTAGTGCCCGTTAATTCTCGCTTTTTCGTGGCCCGAATTTCGTAACGCGAATTAGGCTTACACCCTGCTAAAAGAAATTTCACTTCAAAACAAAAGAATCGAAACGTCTCAAGATAATCAACTAGCTTTCGTTTTAACTACGAGATTTCAATCGATAGGTTTCAATTATCTCGAATCATTCCGTTCTTTTCTATACGATCATTTCTTTCGAAATAAAAAAAATAAGCGTACATTTTGACACTATAATGGTTAAACATTGACGAACCTTAGTGTTTGTTTCGATATTGCCACAGTAGTCATAGTACTATAGTTACCCATTAATTAACCCACTCAATTACCCTCAATTACTTGCTCTCATATCCGCTAACTTGCAAACAAATTTTAAGAGATGTTCTATCGAATATAGTCCGTTTATGATTTCCAAGATTTCATTTGGTCGAAGCGCGGGATATTCGAAATTGAACGCGATGTGAATTTTCAATGAGAACAAGTTTAATAGACGAAACAGTAAGGGCGAGTCGATGAACAGACAAGTAGGTAATGGAAACCACGGCTGGTTGATCATTATCGCGAACATCAACCTTTCCTATACTAGAATGTGCCGATATACAAAAACGAATGAAAAACATTAGCGGCGGCGCATACGGCACGTATTCCTCGAGTCTGCCTGAATACGATAGAGATTCGTGCGTGCTGATCGGGCTCTCTACCTATATTCTATATGAACGCGAGTGTACGTACGAACGAGCAACGATCATTCGAACGTGCGATATTCAAGTACATAATTATGAAACCCGCTGGTATTGCCGGCGAGACCCGACTTCCACTAACGAATAGCTCATCGTCGCGTGAGTACCTTCGGACACGCAACGAAATATTACAATATTCGTAGCCCAACCGATCTTCGACCCCAACTTTGCATGCGTTATTCTCGGTTAATCTCCATTAACTGAAAATTAATAGGAACTTGTTTATCTTTCCAACACTTCTCAATATTATTATTTTCTAAGGTTTTTTTTTCGTCAATTCGAATATACCCGTAAAACTAATTGAGAAAATTCAAAAGTAATAAGACTTCCGATACTTGTTCTCATCGCTGCTACATTCGTTTATCACTTGGACATACGATTCCGAGTTTCTTTGAAAAATGAAATAGGTACTTACACTCGCATTTAAAAATATCCGAGTGCGATGTACACCATGATAAAATAAGTATGGGGATAAATACGTTAGTAAGAGGGAAGATAATAGTGGAATGCACGGCAAGACGTCCACGACCAAATTCGACCATTCGCCAGTTGGAGCAAGACAATGACCCCGGTCGGTTAGGGTCGTAATACAGTTTCGGTGGTAGAACAAGCGGAGGCTGGGAACAACGCGATCTCAGTGGCACAGGGGCTAGCGAGAAGTTCTGTGCGAACCACAGCGGCTAATTTAATATAGGAGTTACCGTAGAACTGCCCCCTCAAGCCTCGGCCACGCCATGGCTACTATGTTACTACTTCTTCCTTTGTCTATATTAACGTTCTATTCACTTTTATTTCTCTATATTCAAGCCAATTTTGGATGATTTTTGGGCAAATGTTACCTCAAAAGATTTGGGACAGGGAGCTACGAGTCTTGGGGGAACGACACAGACGATCGAGCAATTCCCGCCACGGATGGTGGCCGGAGTACAAGTCGAAGTATCTCGAAATCTTCACAGTTTATTTAAGAAACTGTGCAGGTGTAGAGCCACCTATGCTCGTTTCTAATTTATTCCAATGCTAGAAAACATTCGTACCAATAAACGGCAGAATCTCTAATTACTCCGAAACTTATTGGAAAATGTCCGGAAATAATTATCAAAGTTAGGCGCGTAATATATTTCTGTTATGCCATGAAATAATTTTGTAAGAAATAGACGATCGACGGATTCTTCGGTTACTTTAAGAAAAACTTTGTGCGCATTCGGTAGAGTTAACAGTTTCCTGTGTCAAGTGTGAATTGTACATTTTTTGTATACACCACTCGTATAATATTGAACAACGCATTTCAAAATTCATACACTGTATCTGCGAAGAAACAGTCCTATTATATATATATATATATATATATATATAGATGTAAGAATGTTTGTTTGTTTGTCCCGCACGCGTTCGTATACGATTCATTCGATTGCGATGAAAATTTGGTGAGTTATAGTGCGCACGGCCGCAAAGATTACTGAATTAGTAGAATAATTTTATATAAAAAAATAAACCCATACGGGACAAAAAAAATTAACATTTATGTATATATGACCTATTCCACGTCACATCGGCCACTTTTGAATCCGACCATTTTTTATTTTGCTGAAAATTTTATGTTATATAACATTAACCCCCCCACTAATAACATTTTTGTGAATTTAACAAAAATTGCTTACCCGACCGTAAATAAAAAAGAATTAGAAAGAAAAATCTGCCCACTATGAATCTTACGGCATTAAACTCAGAATAAATCAAACTTAAAAAAAAAGAAAATCCAAAGTAAAAAATAAAGTTTTTCGAAAAATTGATATTGTTCTCTGAAAAACTGAACACATTTTTTTCAATCGAAAAAAAAGGTAGAAAAAATCCACCCATTATGAATGTTGCGGCATTAAACTCAAAATACATCAAAGTTTCAACACAAAATAAATATATTGAGATTTTCCTCTAAAAAAATGAAATATTTCATCGAATATTACTTAAATATTATTTTTTTTGTATTGCTCCGGAAAAGCGCGTTTAAAAATGAAAAACTAAAAAAAAACGTTTCGATTAGCCAATTTATGAAAAAGTTATGAGCGTTTGGAAATGTCCGAAAAAAGACGTTTTTATTTTTTAAATTATAACTTTCTTTCGGGTAAAAGAATTTGAAACAATTCACAAAAATGTTTTTAGTCGGGTAGTATAACATATAAAATATCCAGCAAAATTTAAAATGGCCGGGTTCAAAAGTGGCCGATTTGACGTGGAATAGGTCATAATATATATGAGTATATATATGACCTATTCCTAATATATATTTTGTCCAAAATTTTTTCCCTCATAGTAAGTAATGAAAAGAGCGAGTCATGAAATTTTTTTCGCCGTTTTGAAGTGAAAGTTCTTTAGGCGCGGTAGGTGTAAAACCGATCTAGATGAAACGAAATTGCGTAACGGAAGTGCTGGGGATGGTAAGCCGAACTAGCGTACTGACTCCTCACTCGTTCTGCCGATGGAACGAAGTGGGGCGAGTGCGAGTGTATGCGTAGGGTTCATAATCTAACTACGAGTAAGAGTGAGAGGGGGGAGGGGGAGAGAGAGAGAGAGAGAGAGAGATGGTGCGTCACCGTTTATACACCAACGCGTCCGATTTCATTGGCATTTCATACAATATACAAAAATGTATACACCGTTGAAATCGGGTGACAAAAAATGTAGCAAAAAATTCAACAGACCGGGTGCGAAAATTTCGTGCTAAGAAACACTTATTAATGGCCATTTCTCACACTGATATTGGGGAACATAACCTCATATCTCGTGAACTAAACAACGTGGTTAACACAGAGACTCAATTTACAGCAAATAATCCTTCAACAAGTGTAATATTAAATGATGGATTATTAGAAAGGAAATGAATTCATGTTTGAGACGAGGTTTGTTATAGCTGCGAGCGGATTAAGGGTTTTGACAAAAAAACCGGTACATTTTTTTTATACGAAACTAGTCACCCTTCATTTTCTCAATGATAACAAGAATTAAAACACCTTATTCTCTGCAGATCAGCGGATGTTTCACAAATTTGTATTGTTGAAATGATGAATCGAGAAGTAGGCGTAATGAAAGTTGGTTCCGGTGTAACACATGCCACAGATGGGCAGAGTTTCGTTGTTTGAGCCATTTGAAAAGAACAGTGAAAGAGATGTCTGACGATTATTTTGTTTTCCTTTGCCATCTACGTTCAAAGTATCTTACTTCATGTGAAAATTAGAAAGAATTATATGTATTCATATAATTACTATTGACGATTTTTATTTTTTGTAGTCAAATTATTAGGATAAAATAAAAAATGATTATCATTTTTTACCAAAAATATTTATAAATAGTAGATATAGATGTATATATTTAAAATATAAAAAACAATACTGTTGTAAGGATAAAAAAAAAGAAAACAATTATATCATTGAGAAAATGACAAGTTGAAACTATAAGTTGTGGAATTTTTCACCTGTGATACATCATCCCTCATTGTCAGATATGCAGAATGAAACATGTAAATTTGTCGATTTTTGGAACATATGTAATCAAAATGTAAAAAAGGAACTTTCATAATAAAGAAAAAAAATTATCCCGTTGAGAAAAATTGAAATCGAAACCATATGTTTCGAAAATTTTCGACTACGATATTTCCCTCTTGAGATATGTTATGTTAAACACTTTTTTTTTAATATGAAATTTTTAAATCTTAAAAAAATGTTTCATGATAAAACAAAAATACCCCGTCGAGACGATTTTAACACCGATCCATACAATTTTGATTTTTTTATCTGCGATATTAATTCAATTTCATCTATTTATTTAACAGCGTGAGAAAAAAAATATCCCAAATGATTGTTTTTAAGCCCGAAATTTCTACATTTTTTCGATAATTTTTCTGGTGTATATGCGATGTTAATCTTATTTTAATACAAAAAATGTCATAAAAATCCTCCGTAAATTCAAAATTTACCATGACACCGAACAAAAATACCCCGATAGAATTTCATTCTAGCGAATACGGAGCTATGCGTTTTTTTCAAATCCAACCATTTTTGGAGTCAATATGCGCTGCGGGAATGCCCTTTGAAATTTCATCGGCTAACTTCAACCTCGTCACTGCAGAATATGAAGAAATTTTGTAAATAATACTTCCGGATATTGAAGTGGATAAAATAGCTATCTGTTCTACTTATCGAACTACACTGTCGAAACAGAAATTCCTACAATGTCTTCATACAACGGTTTCCGATAATTCCGCCCATACAAATAAGATGACTGTGACACGTACATGGACAGTATGGCATTTATGGGCAAACAATTAATGTGCCTGTTTCCGTAAATACAATGGTTAACTTGCTACCACGAGAAATAGATGGCGATCATTGCATTCATATAACGTTCATATAAAACGGAAAAAAATTCCAATTTCTGTTTTTTACACTGATATTGAGGAACATAACCTCACTGTATATATTTCACCTAATGAGACTGTTAAAAAAATAATAGAGTTTTTCCACCGAATTCTATTAGCATTTACGGCTGAGGGTTCGGCATTGCTTAATAAAGATTATAATAAAATGCCGATGATACTAAGTGGACATTTCAACATGAACTTTGCATCGGAACAATCAAAACTATTAATAGAATTGTTTAAAAGTGAATTATGATTGGAAATGGTACATAATCCTAATGAAGCGACAACAAGATCAGGCACAACTCTCGATGCAGTATTTGCAAGACATTCAGACAAAATTGAGTGAAGAATATTTATATCATATTTTAGCTATGAAAATAAAATATCATAAAGTGTTAATAAAAATTCGAAATAAATTAAATAAATTCTGGTTTTTATAGAACAATATGTACCGGGTTACGTAATGTTGCATTTATATATATTAGTTCGCATCAACCTCCACTCTCTGTTGCTCTCCTTCTCGCTCTGACGCCCTCTGCTCATTCTCGTACGAATTTCATTAAAATGTCCGAAAGAAGTTTCACTTCACCGTGTGGTCTAAGCACACACCAGTTTTTTTTTTCTTGAGTTATGGATTTTTGAAAATTTCGAAAAAAAATCAAGTGCAAATAACTCCAGAACAAATTATTGTTAGTAATGTTATATGTACGTCAAATTATGCGTCGTGAGATGCTTTTTCAGAACAAATCTAGACTAGTTTCAAAGTGGAATCTCGATATTTACTATTTTTTTTCATTATTTTTAAAATTATTGGAAAATCGAAATTTCAACGAAAGTCAATCAATATAGTAAGAGATTGAGGTAGAAACCATTTATTCCTGACAATAATAATGTTATTAGCGAACTTATGGTTTTAAGATTTTGAAAGATTCAGAATTGTCTGAAGATGAAAATTTGTTTACATTGAGATCTTCATTTTTCCCGGGGATTATGCAATGTATTTGTTGCATTCCTGGTATCCGTTTGCTTTGTATGAATCGTGATTCAAAACGTCCTTTGGCAGCTTCGTAATCCTCTTGAGGTGAAAACTTGACCATGATATTCGGTAAATTGTGGGGTTTCCATGCCCATTCGAACTGGCGAATAAGTGTGGGCGCCCAGTAGGTGCTGCCCAAAACGGCGAAGCGGCTACCGCTGGCAAGCCACATTTTCAAACATATCAATTTTCATATGTACAGGTGCAGTCATACATTCATAATAAAGCAAATAGAAAAAGGTCGATATGCATGGTGGAGTATGATATAACGAATGAAATATGAATAATGAAAATCTCGGGAAAATTGTTTCATCTTCAGAAAGATTTGAATCATTCATAATCTTGAACCAAAAATTGAATAAAAACATGAATCAAATTATTATTCTCAAGAATAAATGGTTTTTATCTCAATCTCTTACTATATTGATTGACTTTCAATAAAATTTCGATTTTTCCATCATTTTAAAAATATTGAAAAAAAAGTAAATATCGACATTCCACTTTGAAACTAGTCTATATTTTTTCGAAATCGCAAGAGAAATTCCGAAAAAACTTGAAAAAAATCGGTAACGTCTACTTGATTTTTAAAAATTTGATAACGCAAAAAACATCGAGAAATTTGTAAATAATTTGTTCGTTATTCTTTTCTGAAAAAGCAGCTCACGACGCATAATTTGGTGTACTTATAACATTACTAAAAATGTCTTGTTCTGGAGTTATTTACATTTGAATTTTGTTTCGGAACTTTAAAAAATTCATAACTCAGAAAAGAATGGCGAAAAAGATCTAAAAATTTCATGACTTGCTCTTTTCATTAAGTACTACGAGGGAAAAATTTTGGTCAAAATCGAAGAGGGGTCGGCAGTCTGTTTGCCGATTTCCCGTGGAATACCTCATATATATTAGGCTGTCATTTTTGGGCAACTTTTTTTTTCATTCTGGTACCAGGCTATAAACCTGCAGGAAGGTAAAAAAAAGAAGCCTGTCGAAATTTGAGCTCTTAATATTAATATTTAGAGGTCGCGAAAAACACATCTCTATTTCTCATTTAAATAACACGAGGAAAATTTCTTTTTAAGTTTGGAATTTTATACCACGATCATGACATATTGTTCAAATAAGCTCGTGGCGTATTCTTATAGAGAATTGAATGCTCTACAACAAAGATCTCTTATACTTTTTTTGACAAGTTAGCCATGCAAATGATATTCGAGTTCAAACTTTATGAAAATGTATGAAAATTCATCGTTTTTTAAATATTTTAATATTAAAACAACGGTTCTATCAACTCTATTGAAAAACATCAAATAACTTTTTTTGTAGACCATTAAATTAACCACATTAATTTTTGTAATTGAAAATTAATAAATATTGATAGACAGTTTTTTAAGGCTTTAGAAACTTATTTTTTGTCAGAAAACTGGTTCTGATGAGTTAGTACTTGTTACAATATTTACAAAAAAAGATGGACAAAAATTCATGGATCATTATTTATTCACAAAAACCGCGAAACCAATTGTTACATCAAGTTTTGTTCTAATCAGTTTTCTGACAAAAATAAAATTTGCAAAGCTGTAAAAAACTATCTATCAATATTTATTAATTATCAATTAAAGAAGTTTTATAGTAAATTTAATGATCTACAAAAAAAGTTATTTTGTGTTTTTCAATAGAATCAATATAACGCTGTAATATTAACAAAACGATGAATTTTCATATATTTTTAACTTTGAACTCGATTATCATTTGAATGGCCAAGTTTATCAAAAAAGTATAAAAGATCTTTTTTGTAGAGCAATCAATTCTCTATAACAACATGTCAGAAGCTTGTTTATACAATATGCCATAAACGTGGTACAAAATTCCAAACATCAAAAGAAATTTCCCCGTGTTATTCACAAAATGGGAAATAGAGATGTATTTTTCGCGACCTCTAAATATTAATAGCTCAAATTTTGACAGGCTTCTTTTTTTTACCTTCCTGCAAGTTCATAGCCTGGTATCAGGATGGAAAAAAAGTTGCCCAAAATGACACAGCCTAATATACTATATGGGGCATTCCACGCCAGATCGGACACCATTTAGCTTTTGCAGCTCCAATTCTTTTAAAAAATTTGTTATGTTCTAGTATTGGTTGAAAGAGGCCACCATGATTTTTTTCAATTTTTTTTAATCGAACCGTTTTGAAGACATCATTTTTCAAAAGTTTTTCCGATCCCACAAGGTTAGATCTTCAAGCTACACAGGTAATATTTCTTCCAGATAAACAGCGTACTCAACTCCAGTCTGATCACCATCAATGAAGTGTGGACCAATAATTCTATTTTTCCATATGCCTCACTACACATTAAGATGGTACTGTCGATTATGGAATTACCGTTCAGAATTTAATAAAATTTGGTACAGTAGTAGATTATGATAAGAATAAGATCCAGTTAAATTTTTAAGAGGCTACAGAAAACCAGAAAAAAGATATTGACATTGACAATTTCATACATTTAACATTGAGTCTTATGTGAAATCACGGTTTTCATTGTATTTTACAAAAAGTACCGTTCAGATTTCAATAAAAACGGGTGGAATAAGAGAAAATATTATAAGGAACATTTTAAATCCTTAAAAATACAGGTCGATAGCCTGTGATCGTCATAATTAACAAATAAATATACCAAATGTACTTTTATATCGTAGTTCAGTGTAGCGTAGCAACGTCGCGAAGAGGTTACAATGCACGCGAAATTTAAAAATGAATGAAACATGGGAGTATATATTTTATAAAGATTCTTTATTAATTAATCTTTTATTAACAGAGCCATACTTTTTCAACTCAATATAATAACAATTTCTTGGTTATTTTTTTCTTGATTTTCGAAAGAAACGAAGATTCCTTGCAATATATTTTTATTTTTGGTGACCTTAACGCTACCGTTCTCATCTTTGCCCAAAACTCTCGATAAGCTATTGTACCTACTTATCTTGTTTATATACGTTTACAAGCATTTCGTAATTCACATTTGGAGCGACCATTTTTATTCTGTCACTCTTTTGCCCTTCCAGTGGTAGATCCACTCCGAACAACTTTTGTCTGGAACGCTTTTTTGTGACATCAATAAATACCGAGTTATTTCGGGTGACGGAGATAAAAGGGACACCCTGTATAAGTAACTTGACATTTGCTGTCAAATCAAGTATGCCGCAAAAATGAAAAGCGAAATAAAACACATTCTTTTTTTTAACGACTCGATCGACAGATATTACATATATTTGTAAAACAAATTACGTTGACACCGAATGTCAAATTAATCATGCCACCAAAACGAAAACCGATTGGTCAATCCACACCTTAATCGAGAAAGAAAAAAATTACGAGCTTCAGAGACGATGAGCAACAAGAAGCAAGACTGGGAACCGTTAGAGTACGTACGACGTACAACCTTCAGTAAAATCACAGCAACATCAGCTAAATTGATTAACAAAGTTTTTGAAAATATTGTACATAATTGCAAAAATCATAAGTGGTTAAGTGAATATGCTATATTAGCAGCAAAAAACAACGATGTAAATTATATAAATTTCACTATTCAAAATTAAATGCCAGAAGAGGTTAACGATAAAACGTACTAGTCGATTGATACTCTAATGAATCAAGAAGAAGATGTTAATGATCCAACTGAATTGTTGAATTCACTTGATTTGCCAGGCACATACCGCCACAGGTTTTAACATTGAAAATTGGCGTCCCTATCATTCTTCTATGAAACATCAATCCACCACGACTTTGCAACGGTACCAGGATTTCAGTGAAAAATATGATAAACAATACCATCGAAGCTACAACTAAAAATTAAAAATATAAGGAGAAGATGTACTATTGCCACGTATCCCAATGATACTAACAGATATGCTATTGAAATTCAAATGTTTGCAATTTCCGGTGTGAATCGCATTTGCAATAACAATTAACAAAGTACAAGGACAATCGCTACAAGTGTGTGGATTACATTTGGAAAATCCATGCTTTGCACATGGACAGCTATATGTGACCTACTCACGGGTAGGAAAACCTTCGAATTTATTCGTATACGCGCAAGATGGCAAAACGAAAAATATTGTGTATCCAAAACAAGTTGGATAATGATAATTAAAAAAAATACTTTCATTGACATTCGTTGCAAAATAAATTATGATACAAAAACGGCATTGCGGCACACGTATGGTACCGCTAGTATGTTTATATTAATTTTAACAGTTTTTGTTTACAGTATACCAGTATCTTATAGATTATGGACTAATGAACGATCGCAAATTTGTATTTTTTTCGGTTTTTCTAAAAGACCAAAATACCTGGTCAGTTCGTGCCAAACTGTTTGTCGGTTATAATTTCTACTACTAAATATACATGTTTATGCTAAATCTCCGATTACGCCATTCACAATTAACGTTAATGTTCATTTGTCAGATAATAGGTATTTTTGTAGCTCGTAACCAAGGTCTCGGTCTTTGCGTAACATAGATTCGAACCATGTTTGGTAAACAGGAAATTCTGCTTCCCAATATGTGCTCTGAATTATGTGAAGTGGGGGGGGGGGGCGTCCATTATGTGCAAATCGTTCGGCCTTGTTCCTGCATTTGTAGAAAAATAAACATAAAATCAAGATACATATTGGAAACAGTGCAGAAATATTAAATGCCTGATGAAATCGATATGTGTCGGAATTAATCCTTTACCTAGTAAATACGGCTGACTAACATCTTCCGCATAACTTCTGCATTAAAGCGATATTCAGTTATTTTTGGAGTCATCCTACAATGAAAATCATATTTTGATAAGAATGAGTTCTTCCGCCGGGAATCTGACGCATCGATGAAAAATGATACTGCGATGACAATCCTATTTCCTTAAAAGTGAATTCTTGCACGGATCATGAGATGCATCGACAACAAAATCGGCTTATGATGAAAGTCCTATGTCGATGAGAAGGAGTCATTATGCGATTTATGGCGTACATTATTACAGTCCGATAATAATCGCTCAAGTTTTACTCCATAGTCAAAAATGCTATAACTTTTTTTTAGCACTCTTTCAAACGATTCTGTATTTGACAGAATTTTACACAGCATCGTATTATACTATCGAATCGTACATCGTAAAGTAGCTAGTTGCCTAATACGGTCATTTCACATTCAGCTATTGCAATCGCCCAAGTCCCAAACGAATGATAAAGCGTTCAAATTTCATTTATGCAAAAAGAGTGAGTAAAACGCAATACGTCGCGTATAAGAATTTCGATCATTGGCCGGCCTCGGATCGATTATGTAGGTGAATATAAGTACCTGTTTATCTCAACGCGTTACCATCAAGCACATTGCGAACGTTTTGTACAAAGATTTAAATTAAATAATTCAGACGGTTGGCTTTGTCAATGTACATAAGTGTCACCAGCGTACGGCAGCAGGATAATTAAATGTTTGGGTTAATAACAACGTAATTCGGGACTCGGTCGGCTCCCGTTTCACCTTCGGAATGGACCAGTAGATTAAATTTTTTTAATTATAAGGAAGCGACATTGATATAAATATTGAGGAAAGAAGAATTTGCCACTGAGTAAAAAGGGTTGCGAAGGGTTAATGACTCTCTTGACTGGAAGTACTCGAGTTTCTGGTGGGAATATCGTGATAGTACAATTTAAACGAGTGGCAAGCTGGCTGTGCGAAACGGGTCTAACCAAGGCTGTGGACCGCCGTAGTATAAACCAGTAAAAAAGCAGCAGCAGCAGCAGAGGAAAACGATACAACGCTGTCGATAGCCGCGACAATCCTGGCAGAGCCGACTCTCTCGCAATACGTTCTGCGAGGTGTAATTGAATTGGTCCTCGCCTCCATCCTTCGCGGCACTGCTGCCTCCTACTGGCCGAGCAACCGGAGACGCTGCTATTCCTTTTTTTCATGTTTTACTTTATTTCATTCTTTGCCTCGCCCCTTTTCAACTTCGTTGCATCAACATACACAAATACGATATACAGACGCGAACCTACGTATAAAAGGAGCGATAAGTGACGAACGAGTGCAAGGAAAAGAATTCTACACATATACACTTATTTCATGAAATACACACACACATATATATATGCGTGTGTGTGTATTTCGTGAAATAAGTATTCTATATATTTAAATCTACCCATCCTATAACATTTCTTGTTATAGGATGGGGAACAATAAATATATCACTTGCGAGGCGCGCGAACAAAAATGAATTTTCGAAAAAATTGTTCTTCACAATTCTTCGATCTACCGTGCTAAAGTTTGATATATGTATAAAAAAGCCATCGTTAAATAGTAGAGGAGCTAGGGGCTTGTTGTCACAGGGGTAAGTGGTAACACTCAATTTTTTCCTAGAATACCAGCGTTTCTTTACAACATTGTTACCTGAATTAAGGGCTTACATACACTTGTAATTTTCAAAAAATCGTTTTTTTTTTTTTTATATTTTCTGAATATACATATATTTGAGCATACACACTCAAAATTTTATGTCAATCAGACGAATATTTTCGAAGTTATAGACACATTTATGAAGGCGCGTTAGGGAGGCGGGTCTCACAGTCGGGGACCGGCGCGCCAGCTGCTGATAACTTATCAGTTTATAAGCATGATTATCAGCCATTTCCACAAGAAGTTGCTGAGGCCCTGAGGCCCATTTATGAAGATCTCAGCAATGAAAAATTATTGGAAAGATGTGTGGGTGGTTTCACCCAAAACAATAATGAAAGCTATAACCAACTGGTGTGGAAGATCTCTCCAAAAGTACTTCCAGCCGGATCAAAAACGGTGGAAATGGCTGCATATATAGCTGCTGGCATCTTCAATGAAGGGACAGCTGCCCTTTTATATTATATGAATGCAATGGGCGTCTGACTTGGGTCCAATGCGCATTCATATACAGATAAAGAAGATGCGCAGCGCATCAAGATCTCCGACCTGAGATCACACGAGAGCACCAGAGAGGGAAGAATGGCTCGCAGACAACATCAAATCGAATTATTAGAAGCTGCCAACGATGCGAACGGATTATTATATGGCCCTGGAATAGATGACTCCATGTAAGTTGAAAAAAAAAAAATTTACCACATGTAAAACGCTTTTGAAACTTTAAACGCGTTTTTCTCAAAACTATGTTTTCAAAATCGGTGATCAAGATTTCTCGAAAACGGCTGAACCGATCAGTCTCAAATTTTAACACAACCTTTTTAGCTAGATTTTTTAGTAATTAATCGAAGATTTTTATTCTCCGATAAATATTTTCCATTTTATAAACAATTTAAGGCTTAAATTTTCGTTCAAAATCGAGTCTTTTATTTTGAGAAGTCGCCATTTTGTCAAAAATTATCTTTTCGCTAATTCCTTCGATTAAATACTAGATAATGTATTATATTAACGAAATTTATTCGGTTTTTTCATTTCAGATAATCCGGTCCAGAGATATCGTGATCACCGCAAAATTGGTTTTTTTTGCGGAGCTCTAGGAGATCGGCGATAGCAACATTCGCGATGATTATTTTGACAAATAAAAAATATGTTAATATATTATAAGGTTATTATAATATGTACACCAATTTTCAAATTAATAAATTGAATAGTCTGCGCGAAAAAAATTCTTGAAAATCCGTCTTTTTAAAGCCTTCTAACTGTATGTAAGCCCTTAATCCTATATTATGCGCTGTATTGCACGAGCCCCGCCAGTGTCCCGTCAGACGGCGCGGCGTATCGAGTAGTTGTGTGCGTGAGCTCTGCTTCTGCCAGATACCAAAGAATGTCTTATTCATGATTTTTTGCTTTTTGGCACTTTTTTTATTTATTGAAGTTCGTATAGATGGAGTTGATTCTCCTTTAAAGTATATTGATTTTTATTAATCTAAGTTTGTGTCAGAAAATATACTGCACATGTTACAACCTGCCCCACAAATTTGTTTCAACTTGCCCCACCGTACTTTGTACAGATCGAAACTACGCCTCCTTCAAATGCTCCAGCTCAAGCGATTGCCCACGCTTGTGAACCAACTGTATGTTCTTCGGGTCTCCAAACCAAATCAAATTTTTCACCTACAACAATCAGGCCTCTTCCAAAAGCTCCGCCACGGGAAAAAAAACTAACCGAATTTATTGTAAAAGAAAGTTTTAACAGATACACCAGAAAAGGAAGTTTTGGAGAAGGAACATGAACAGAAAATTACAAAGAAAAAGCCAGATAATCGGTCTAAAAATAAAGGAAAGGGAAAGTGACGAGGAAAAGGTAAAAAGAGCGAAAAGGATAAGACTAAAAAAGGGCAAGGAGTAGAAAAAGTTAAAAAGACAATTTCGACATCTGAGTCAAAGGCTGAACCAGATGAATAGTTTTGTTTGGCTTGTGGCGAAGCTTATGGTGCTTCTAATAACGAAGAATGGGTAGAGTGCATTTTATGCAAATTGTGGGCTCACGTGAAATGCGCGGCAGGAGCTATGATCTCATTTATATGCCCGATTTGTACTTCAGATAAAGACTGATTCATATTATGCCTAAAATAGATCATTCTTAACATGATTTAATATTCTACAACTATTATTATTAAAACTACAAAGGAATGTGAGCCTCGACATACCTAAGTACATCTAATAAAAGAGTAGATTAAGAGATGTTTAATAATGTTGTTTTTGTTAGTAAGTCCTAAGTCACATACTTTGATATTTTTATATATTGTAATCCTTTTGAAAAATATTTAACAATCATAAATAAATTGAGCACATACTGTAGTGTTTTTAATGTTACTACATGCCCCAAGGATGTTATAACTAGTCTCGAATACGGGGTAAGTTGTAACAATTCCCTGTTTTGTTTAAATGCTCCCCAGTTAAGGAGGTTTATCTGGTACCGAATAAGTCAAAAGAAAATGTTGCGTAACTAGCGTAATCAGCTTAGTACGCTTGACAACGCCGCGATCGCATAACCCGTACAGCTGTCATAGAACGAGAATTTTGTCACTCGTGTTGACGCTTTATCGTCGAGCTATCGGCCAATCGAAGACACTCTATGTTGCCATGATCAGAGTACTGTCGAGCTTACCCTCAGAGAAATCAGCATTATTCGAGACAAATTAATTTATTATGAACCTCATGAGTACTCAATCGATTTTACGAAGGTCTACAAATGTTCCTTAGATATTTTTTTTATTAATTCTGCAATTTTCGTCAAAAACTGTTTGTCAATGATTGTGAATTCACTGTTTAAAGACAAAAAAATCAGTGACACCCATAAAGGCACATGTTAATTTAGGAAATATGTTTTTATTTATTTCTCACGAACAAGGTATCCTTGGGTCTTGAAATTTTGAGAGATGACTTTTTAGATACTGATAACTATATTCTGATTTTTTCATCAATATCTGTTTGTTAATTCGTTGACCAGATAAACCTCCTGAAATAATACGAACCAATCTTCAAATATTACTTTATGAGAAGCTAGTCAGATAGTTAATTTTGCAAGTCATGTTTTTATAATCAAGAAATATTGTGTAGTTTCGTGTTGATCTAAATTTTCCCAAAAAGTGTTACAACATGCCCCCAGCTCCCCTGCTTTACACTATTGAAATGTTCCGTGAAAAATGTAATTCGCCCCCCCCCCTTCTCTCGCTCAATAGCAGTTAAATTGATCTTACTACGACAGTTTCGACACGACAAATTACATACGGACCGATATTCTTCGAATCAACCTTCATTTGGATATCTAGATTCTCAGATTATACGATTTAGTGTTTCGGACAAATGAGCTGCCGATAAAGCCGTTCCTAAAACAATAAAATAAATATCACGATATTTCATGATACTCGTATAAGTATGAGATACTTACTCGATTTTTTCGAATGACCGTAATCAAATTTGCCATGACAATTAGAAGATAATGAAATTAACTTTAATGTAATAGCATTGATATAAGTATTAATTGTGTGAATGATAATTGGGGTGATATTACGGGAGGCCGCGTTGATCCACAATTTCTAAAAGTAGCTGCTCGTTACGAGAGGCTCTATCGCGCGACTCAATCGTTCAAACCCTAAGACTTAAACTTGGGAAAAGGGGCATCGAAATATAAATACTTTTCAAATTATTTGTTTACAGCTGAAGAACCGCGCGATAAATCCCCCACCATCTTTTTAGCACGTTCATATTATGTAGTTAATAAATAAATAAAGCATCGATAAGTTTAGTAAATTTTGAAATTTAAACAAAATTTATGTTTCTTCGATCAAGGCTAGATACTAATGTAACTTTGATAGTACGATAGAGTCGATTTTTTTGACATTATATAAGTAAATCAAAAAAGGGGGAATGACGTTTGAATAATCGAATCTCAATAGATTAATTTTGTTTTCCATTGGCAATATTGTCGATACAAGAAAGTGGATGTTCGGACAACATCGAAGAGTGTACGAGAAGAGAAAACGATGGGGATTTTTGCGAGCGGAATAGAGAGCGGGAGGACTGAGGACTCCAGCCCCTGCTCAACATAGGTAACTACACTCCTTCGGTTCCAACTACCAACCCTCACAGTCTTACCCTCTTTTATTTCCCTTTTCCTATCCCCCTGTTCTCGTTATCTTCCGCTCTCTGTTTCGCTCCGAGCGGGGCCCCGTTATATATTGCCCGCCAAATCGTTGCTCGACCATTCCGCATTTTAAAGCGAAAATTCCTGTTTTTTGCGCGCCTCGGCCACTACCAACCCTATGCACACGTTTGCTTTCTATTCTGGGCCGCCTGTGCGCTCTGATTTCTATGGATTATTCTCCGTCTCTGCGTGTACCCACTCGAACGGAAAATAACCCAAATGGTCTGTTCATGGCAGCTTCCTTCTATCACAATACCCCCATGTACCTACAATGAGATTCCTTTTGCATGCTAATTGCCAGCAAGTTTGCCTCCATTTTCGGGACAAAAAAACAATCGAACTTGAATTTGGTGTAACGAGTGAATCTGTTTTACCGGCCCAATAATATCGATTTTTCAAAAATTTATACATATACCTATTTCAGAAATTACTTGACGTATTTCGAAGTTTTGAAATAGTTACCGCACTCGGCGTACCAGCGTATTCTTCAATATATTGAAAAGAATTTAATTAAGTAACACAACCTTCTCTGCCATTAGCCAATTAAAATTTGTTCATCAAAATCGTAATCATTTTTATACTTGTTTATCCTTTTTTCTTCACTCATTGTCAGTACAATTAGTGAAAATCTAAAATCTGCTCGATCTTTTTGTTTCAGGCGAAAATTGGGCTGCCTAGAATGTGATGCACAAGGAGACAAATATTTACCAAGAATTGCTTATTAAAGACCTCATTTTGTACTTTACTTGCTTTACTTCCAGTACAACAATAATAGCAGATCATTATTTCATAGCATCATAAAGATGTTCTATTTAGATGTCAAATTGGAGCTTAGGAAAAAAGTCTTTGAAAAATCGAGGTTTTCTTATCGGACGTTAAATTTGTTTATTTTTATTTTTTTCCATATGAATTGATACGATTGTGTGAAAAGTTTGCCGGAAGGAAAAATAAAAAGATTTTTTAGTAGTGCACTGCCAGGTACTGTAACGTCCCAGAATCTGTTTGGTGGGGTTCTTCCACGCTTTATCGGACTCTGACCCATCGCATTCTTGGTCTCGTCCAACTCCTCCCCCTCGCCTCATGTTTATTCTACTCATTTCATCACACGCTTCGAGACACGCGAACGAGACAGTGTACAAACTTGCCCCCCCCCCCGCCCCTCCACCTTCCCCATCCCACTCTCGCCGTCTCCCTCTCCCCAGATCTTACTCGAAATAACAAAATTTCTTGGGTGATCGTCGACAATAGTCTTGATGTCTGCCTTGAGATCGATTCCCTACAAGAAATTTAGCGTTTGCACGAGCGTTGACCAAATCACAATTTGATTCACTTTAATCTTTCGGAATAGGTCGTGGTCTGCATCTGCAAAGAAAGGTAAATCGGAACGATGTACATTTTTTTGTATTTATATCGATTAATATGCAAAATACAACAACTAATGCCAAAGTAACCGTTTGCGGTCATATGTCTACTCTCAGCGACCAAAATCGATTTACTTTAAATTTAATACAGTCGCAAAGGGTTAACTATTCTAAGATAGGAGCTCTATCGTGGCAATATCCCAAATTAATGGATGTATTAGCGATATAATTCATGATCATCCGAATTGCTCCGTGAAAATAAAAATGTTTTGGACACCAACTAAGGACGAAGACTTCGTATTTTCTAGAAAGTTTGATAATATTCGAATTAAACTTCGCTGAGCTGATTTGGCCGAACGCAAGGCATTTCAAACTACCGTGTGTTTTCCAAGAAAAGATAAGTTTCGATTTCAATTTTTTCGACCAGAATTTGAGTACTTTGCGATATCATAACAATATTAAAAGTTCTGGGAACGTTGTTTTTTTTTATATAATGATAATAATAATGGCAAGGAGCTGCCAATAATTTGGTTAAAAAGCCTGTTGTTTTAGAATGTCGAGGTGGTCGATATATATTTGTTGTTACTTTTTATTCTTATGCATCGCCAACTTCATCGATGTATTTTTTTCCAAAATTCTGGAAAACAGAACTAAACACGCACAGAAAATTATCGAAAAATAGTAAAAAATCAGAAAACATATTTCCTAAATAAAATAATATTAATTACTAGCTCGCAAAGAAACAAGTAATTTTTAACAAATATGTCGATAACATTATTCATATGATTGTTGTAACTTAAAATTTATATTCTCAGCATCTTCTATATCGATAATTGTTTGTCATTTGTATTCGAAGTACTGAAATTGTGGTCGAAGTAAGTTTAAGTTTAAGTGATTGTACCATGATTATCTAAAGATGGTTGTTTTTCTTGTTTATTCAATAGCAACGGATATAAGTATATCGAATGTTATTATATTTAAAAAAACAAATGAGCAAATGAAAATAATGGCACTCTTCCCCGTCGAGGCTCACTCGAGCGATTGTTTCAATGCATCAACCACCCCTATTAGGAATAGTTCCGTTTTAAATTTGGCGCCCCGGGTGGGCGAAACTGCTTTGTGGACGACGGCAGCCAATAAGGGCCAAGACGCATAGAGGGAGCTAGAGCAGTCGGTGGAGAGAGAGAGTAGGTATGGCGTGCGAGGAGCGGTGGGGCTTGTAAATGAAAATATAGAGATTTAAATAAAGTATTCCTTTAAAATGACGGCTGAAGGATTGTTGAATATCGTTCTTTGAACAACCCCCCTTTCACTCGCCACTTCCCCAACCCAAAACCCATATCGCGCAGCCTCGAATGCATCGAATATGCTACTCCGTAACGCCTGATCCCATAATTGATGAAAATTACTTCGATACGCGGTTCGAATCAAAACTCCGTATTGCCACAATAAAGCGACGATAGTTGGGTTTAATTGGTCCTCAACGTATTGAACTTTATCAGTCAATTATGATAATATTGCGTAAGAAACTATGCATAATATCGTCTCTTATCTGCATATTAATTTCAAAAAAGAAAAACCTCCGTTGAACGAAAAGTAATTGGCACAAAAGAGGTCAATTTACGATATTGGAATAATTGAATTTAATTTTTTAATATGTACGCGTTCGTGTGTACAACCGCACCCATGCATGCAAATAATTCTCACCATAATGCATCGCATATTGTGTATATCTCTTGCCAAAGAGCCAAGTGGTGAGCATACAGCATGCTGCGAGGTGTTAATTATTATGAGGCCGAGTAATTGGCTTGCTCGGTCTGTTGTGTTTTT